>OZ012701.1:23277255-23282255 GCA_963942565.1 Maea johnstoni | reverse complement strand
ATTATCATTATTATCATCTTCATCATTATTGTCATCATTTTCATTTTTCATTATTATTATTTTCCTTATCATATGTAGTATTACTGTTGTTGATATAATTTTCATTATTGTCATTATTGTCTACATGGGTATAGACGTTCCATACAATGACTGATCTCTAGTAACTAAATTTTTGACATGAGATGTCATGACTATTCAAACATCATTTCGGGCTAGCTGAACAAGCCCTCAAGTTGCCCCGCCTGACTACCTGGGTTGGACGCGTAATCTTGAGTCCTATTTAACCCTAGGAGTGTCATCTATATCTCCCAGATAATCGTATCGCTAAAACGAAGCAGCCAATTATCGTATCAGTAAAAGGTGGTGTATCGTATCATGTATCGCAAATAGCCAAACTACTCTAACTGGAAGTCGCACGTGAGGCAAAATGACCCTATTCCGCCACAGTTTTGTGTTTCCTGGTGGTTTGCCACTTGTCTAAACAACAAATAATGAGGTTAACGGCCATGACTGATAAAATACTTAGTGGGGACACAAAGTAGGCGGGGTCTGAAATGGCAATATGCCCTCAAAAGTGTAATATTTGCACCTCAAAATAGGAAAAAAATTGAAAAAAAATAAATTTTACAAAATCCAATTGACAAATCGTATCGGAAAAAATCGTAATGAGTAGAAAATTTTCCAATAATCGTATCGGAAAATTTCCCTTGTCAATGACACTCCTATTTAACCCTGACTAAATGTATGTTTCAGGCGAGCTTCACGTAACAGGAGGTATACTTAGAACTGCATGGTTTTGGTGTTTTTTTTGGAGTGATGAGAATTGAAATTGGATTACCCCCCCCCCCCCTCCCTCCCTCCCTCCAGTCAATGATAATTAGGGCTTCCAGTGGTATCTGATTTATTTCGACTCGACAACAAAATATTTGTTGATTCGGTGTGTCTTAGCATCTTTGAGCGCTTAGGTTGAAAGTAATCTTAGCGTTGACCCTGTCTATTATATGTATATCTAAGTATCCAACTGATTTTTTTTATCCCATTAATGCTCACAGCGGCCAAAACCAGCCTGACAATTTTGATGAAATCTTTCAGGCTAAAGCAGAATTGGCAAAGTTTTTGGAGGAGAAATGTTCATCGGAATATTATCCACAACTGTTCTTCAAATATTCTGTGAAATTGTTCTTAATTCAAAAGTTATTGTCAAAAGTATCGTCGATCCAGACGACAATTTCTGGAGGCACTTTGAAGTGTTAATGGGTTAAAGTATAATTGACAGAGAACTTTTTGTCAGAAGCCAAACAGAACTCTCCTTGGAATATTTTATGGGTCTTAAATTTGCTTAAATCCCAAGTCCTAAAAAAAAATCAAAAAAAATCCCAAATCCTCTTCAAGAATAAGGTAGAAGCAGAGAGTAAGTTTTCAAAGGGGAAGTTGGGTAATCTGGTTTTAACCCTTATGCTGCTGGTGGTCAATTTGACCAATTCAAAATGATGCAAAACGTGAAAGATTCATCTGGGAGTGCTCGACGAGAGCTATCTAATAAATACCAATATGACAGGGATCAGATGTTTTTAAAAAACCTTTACAACCCTGTGCTTTGGACGAAAGTATCCTTAGCATTGGAGGGTAAATAAGGATGCTAGGCATGAACACCCTTAGGATGATACATTTCTCATAGCCCTCTTTATTGTTTGGGAATTTACCCAGGTGTGGGGGCACTTTTTCAACTACCCTCCCCACCCCTTTGTCCCGCTTCTGAAATCACCACTCTAAAGAATTCCTGACATTGCTCACTCGGATGTGGATTGCATATTTCACAGTTGTTTGCACCTAGAAAGCTTAGATGAATGAAAGAATGGATATGTAGCGAGAGACCAATTACTATATGAGCCATAGTGAAAACCTGGCTATACGAGGCGTCTCAAATCTGGCCTAAGTGTGACATCACTAGGAGACAATATGAATGACAGCTCTGGTAATGTTTACGTTACTTACAGAGAAACTTGCGCACGAACATGCGCAGAACATGACTTCTGGGCTATGTGCTGCAGCCAGATTTTTCAGGTTGACTGGCTGGTTTCATATCCTTTTTTTATTCATCTAAGCTAGAAAGAGAAGTTTGACTGGACCGGCGTACTCTTAGTGTTGTTTTGTGTCTGGTTGTTTGTTGATTGTTTGTATTGTTATAGCCGCAATACCCTTTGAGGGTGTTGGACACCCTATTAGCTTTAAAACATGTGTTCTGGTGTATACATTCACATGCTGTTTGAAAAAACATCATTTATTACCGCATTCCTCCATTTAAGCACACCTTTGGGTAACAGGATGGGAACAAAATTGCCCTTTATATATATATATATATATATATATATATATATATATATATATATATATATATATATATATATATATATAACATATATATATATATATATATATATATATATATATATATATATATATATATATATATATATATATATATATGTATACATGATAATCTTCTGAATGGAGGGGTGGGGGGGGGGGGGGGGGGCGAGAGTCCTGCATCCTTCATTTTTCAAGGTTATTGGTTATGTAGTGTTTCTTCTCACACCAAAAAAAACACCTGGTGACAAGTTTATGAACTTGTTTTTACATGTCTTCTTGCAGAGAGACTCACATTTTTGCACCTTGGGAGAAGTTTGAAAAACAACAAAAAATGGTGTTCACTTGTGCCACCTGGTGAGAGGTTTATGAACTTTTTCCGCATTTTCTTGCAGAGCTGCGGCCGAGGAGGCGAAGAAAGTTTCCGTTGCGCCCAAGAAGCTGACGATCGTTCCCGGCAGGAAGATCTCGGGACCGTCTCCGTACAAATCCAAACTCCCGCCCGCCCAGAGCGCGAGCCAAAACCCCTGAACAAAATACGAGCCCAGGGCAGAGGTCGAGGCTCAAGGCCATCTGTGTGAGTGCTCCTACCATCGTCGATATGCAACTTTTTATCTACATCTTCAACTTTCAGGGGTGTCCAAGTAAATGAATCCAGAAGCACAGAAAACAGGTCCTGGAGCACTGCAGTTAACCCTTATGCTGCTGGTGGCTGATTTGGCCAATACGAAATTATGCAAAAAACCTGACAAATGACTGAAACCCTGGCAAATGGGTACTCATCTGTTAGTACTCGCCGAGAGCTATCCAATGAATACCAACATGGCAAGGTTTAGATGATTTTCATAAATCTTTACGTCCTTGTGCTCTGGATGAAAGTAGCCTCAACATTGGAAAGGTTAAGTGTGAAATCATGCGAAATTTGGTCAATGCAACAATGCAACAGTTACACATCCCTGTTGCATTGTCACACCATCTTGTGACAGAGGCCTCAAAACATGCCATGGCCAGGGACTTAGCCAGGGACCCGTCCTACCTGTCTTTTGGACAGGTAGTTACCT
Source organism: Maea johnstoni (assembly GCA_963942565.1). Lineage (NCBI taxonomy): Eukaryota > Metazoa > Annelida > Polychaeta > Spionida > Magelonidae > Maea > Maea johnstoni. The sequence continues at coordinate 23,278,827 of OZ012701.1, read as the reverse complement.
AAACACCTGTTTGGACAGGCAAAAATTTCTATGAAGGTTTTTCAATTTTGACTCGTGGGTTGTAATAACCAAATATTTTCCTAACATTCTAGGACATAGCTGAAGTGTAAATTGCCTATTTTGACACACTAGGCAATTACTTGTAGCTGGTATAAGGATTTGAAGTAGACTATTAGCTAAATCTGGACGCGCAGAAATTTTGAAATTGCTGTTTTGGACAGGTATTTTTGAAATCCTGGCTAAGACCCTGCATGGCCATGGTTATCATGTGACAATTGGCTTTAGATGATGTAAGTAGGTGGCATTAATATGTACACCTTTATATGAATAATAAACTCCAGAACCACAGAATGGACAATACAATATCATGAAGTTGATATGTTTTTATTAGACGGAGTAAGTGCAGGAAGTATCTGAAGGGCTCTGTCTGTCATACTGTTTGAGAACTTGTCAAGTTTAACCCTTAGCTGCTGGTGGCTACTTTGGCCAATACGAAAATCTTGAAAAATCACTGAAACCCTGGCAAATGGGTACTCATCTGATAGTACTCGGCGAGAGCTATCCTATGAGTACCAACATTACAGGGTTTAGATGGTTTTCAAAAATCTTTGCGTACTTGTAATTTGGACGAAAGTAGACTTAGCATTGGAAGGGTTAACAGTGCTGGTTATATACGGCCTGTCGCACGCTTTGAATCCTCTGTCGCACACTGATGCGACAATGCGACAGTTGGACACCCCCTGACCTTGTAATTGTCAACATCATTGTTCTTGTCATCGTCACCATTATATTCATCATCCTTATCATGATCATTAATACCATATTTGTGTATGATATCACCATCATCATCATCATCATCATCATCATCATCATCATCATCATGAATAGGATGTTACCTTTGATATTAACTATGATAACCCATTCACACCCAGAGCGGCCAAACAGGCCTGACAATTTTGGAAATATTTTTCTAACAAAAGCTTTTTTTGGAAAATATTTGAAGGAGAAATGTTGACCAGAAGTTAGACAACATCTCTCCTTCAAATGTTTTGTTAAGCTTTTCTTTATTCTTAAGTTATTTTCAAAAGTATGAAAGTAGCAGACGATATTTTCTAGCGGAGCTCTGAGTGCGAATGGGATAATGTCGAGGTATTGTCATCATCAAAAGCTGTTGTTTGTTAGTAATAATGATATTAATATTTAATTGTTATCATTATATTATTATTATTATTATTATTATTATTATTATTATTATTATTATTATTATTATCATAATTATTTTTATTTTATTATTATTATATCATTTTATTATTATCATTATTATTATTATTATTATTATTATTATCATTATTATAATAATAATTATTATTATTATTAATATTATTATTATTATTATTATTATTATTATTATTATTATTATTATTATTATTATCATTATTATTATTATTATTATTATTATTATTATTATTATTATTATAATTATCATTATTATTGTTATTATTCTTATTATCATTATTATTATTATTATTATTCTTTTTATTATTACTATTATCATCATGTTCATCATCATCA
>OZ012701.1:23251033-23276033 GCA_963942565.1 Maea johnstoni | reverse complement strand
ACTGAAGCCGTCTCCGCACACAGCCCTGGAAGAGAATAGAGAGAGAATACATCAGACCCATAAAATGAACATAACTGTATTACTGGTATTTTTAACAGGCATCTAATTTCCCTATTTTTCCGGTCCTATAGACTAACTCATATTAGAGGTCATAAGCAGGTCAGCAAGAGGATCTGGATATTTCCTGGCTACGCACAGCAGGTTAGTTCATGTCTCCCAGATATTTATGGGTTCAGGCCTAAAAGAATAAATTGTTTGTTTCCTGTAACGGCCGGAAAAAAATAGGGTAGGTAGTTAGGTAAAAAGATTTTTTTTTGCATTATTTCTTTGGTCATAAATGCAAAGATCACTAGACAAAGGATGAAGTGATCTTCACTCTAGTAATATACGATACCTACCCAATCTAAGTACAACTGACCTTAAATCTTAATCAACTCCACCGTGCTTAGAATAGAACTTGCACAGCAAGCTCTACCTAAAAATATCCTCCAATGAATATCCTCCTACTGGTTCCACTTACCTGCACATCCTCGCTCTCGATCCGCCCCTACTCGGCCTATTTTTTTCTTAAGCCTCACCAGGAGACCAGGCCACTGGGGAGGACGGGCGGGTGTGTACTTAGATTGGGTAGGTATCGTATATTACTAGAGTGAAGATCACTTCATCCTTTGTCTAGTGATCTTTGCACTCTAATACATATACTCCCTACCAATCTAAGTACAACTGACCAGAATACCATAGCAATACATAGAGTGCAGTGGCCTGGGTCAAAAAAGTTTTAAATAGATTGTTAGGGCAGTATATTAGGGAAAACACTACCCGGGTGCCCTCTGATACCTGACTGATGGTCTCACCCATAGTCCCAACTACTAATCGATAATCCGTAACACCTATTCTAAGCACCCCACTATCATCTTCTTTGGGAGTGGCTGGGGGACGGTGGTTGTGGGCTATCATCTCCTTCCTGCTTAGTTAAAATATATAAAGTGTATTCTCAGCGCAGCCGTGAACGATTAGTATACTCATAGTGCTTCTTAACTACATGCACTCACCACATTAGTGCCTTCAGAACAGGATCCTTTCGGATTTCTCCCAGAACCTCACTCCACCAGAATTCCATGAACATCAGTTTCCTTCAGGACATCCTCCTCATCTGGCTCACCTCCGGGAAGCTATCTTGAGTATGAAGCCTGTCGTCCTTCTAAACCATATGCAAAATAAAATCTCCCTGCTGGTGCAACATATATGTTGCTGGCTGATGTTAGTGAAAAATAATATACCACTCCTACTTCCCTGCTGCCTTCAAGACAGAAGCTGCAAATGCCTGTCCTGGACCGCAGCCTGGTCTGAAGTAATAGTCTATAAAGGTTGTAGGCGTTCGCCCAGTCTGCTGCCTCCAAAATATGTTTCACTTCTACCCCTTTAAGAAGCGCATAAGTAGTCGATGCTGCCCGCACCGAGTGTGCCTTAATGCACATCAACCTCAACGTGTCCTCCGATGCATTGGCATATGCAAACTTAATAGTATCTGTAATCCATCTAGCAATGGTCTTCTTGGAAGCGCCTGAACCTTGCTTCTCCCCACTTCCATAAGTAACAAATAACCTCTTCTCACCCTCCTTCCGTAGTAAATCCATTCTCTTCTTGTAACACTTGACAGCCCTCACAGGGCATAACAGTCTCTCCTCCTCACAGGAGGCTGCATCCTCAAACTTCGGAATGACTATCGTCCTCCCGGCATAGTTCATCCTGGCATTTTTTGGAACAAAACCCGGAACATATCCAACCTCAATTCCATGAGGTCTAACTAAAAATCTTGATTCATCAATCGATAATGCCCCCAATTCGCTGCTTCGTCTGGCTGTTGACACCGCCACCAAAAACACCGTTTTATATGTTAAATATTTTAATTGCGCCCCTATCATGGGCTCATAAGGCTCCTGGTACAAACTGTCCAAAACTAACGGAAGACTCCAAGATTGAAAATCAATCTTCCTAGGAGGACGGGCAATTACGGTCGCTTTCCGTATGTTCGCCACCTCCTCTATATCACACAATTTCTTCCCGTGTATCCTATGATGCCACTTGCTCAGGGCAGCAATGTATCCACCCACCGTTTTCGCTGCTTTCCCCTCCTGAAAAATCTCGTGCAAGAAATTGCAAACCGATGCTAGAGAGGAACCAATGGGATTCTTAACCCCGTTCTTGTGACACCAGCTGATGAATACCCGGACTCTGGCATCGTAGCAGGATTCTGTGGATCCCCGTATATCTCCCGTTGCCAATTTAGCAGTTCCCTCTCGAAATCCCTTCTCTCGGAGTCTCTTCCTCCTATCCTCCAGGCAACTAAATTTAACAGTTGTGGATCCGGATGAAACACCCACTGCTTGGGCATTTTTAGAAGCTTCTCTTTTACTGGAAGAATGCGAGGAATGTCTGTGAGAAGTTCCAGTAGCATGGACATCCATGGTCTTCTTCCCCAATTCGGCGCTATTAGAATCATTCTGGTTCTTGATCTTTTCACTTTCAGCAACACTCTTCGAATGAGAGGTTGAGGCGGGAAACGCATACACCTCCAGAGTGTCCCAGTTCATCATCAGAGCATCGTTGGCTACCGCGTTCGGATCTTCCTCCAGAGAGCAATATAGGGGCAGCTTCGCATTGGAGCGGTTTGCAAAGAGGTCTATCTGAGGCCGGGCCCCATAACTGAAACAAATTCTCCACCACTGTGGGACACAGAGACCACTCGTGGGGACGCCCCTTCCTCGAATAAAGGTCCGCCAACACGTTCCTCTCTCCTTGAACATAAACTGCCAACAACTTCACTCGTCGGTCCCTGCACCAGTTGAGAAGTTCCCAAGTCAGAAGACACAGCGTTGAGGACCTCGTCCCCCCCTGCTTGTTGATATAGGTTACCACTGTCATGTTGTCGCTTCTGACCTGTATCATATCTCCTTCGATCCACATCTCTCGAAAGTAAACCAGGGCCCGAAAAACTGCCAACATCTCCAGATAGTTGATGTGTCTCTTCTTCTCCTGTGGAGACCACACACCTCTCGTCTCTCCCCCTTGTACTAGATACGCTCCCCATCCTTCCATACTGGCATCCGTCACTAGCTCTCGATTCGGCACTGGCGGCTCCAACGGCAACCCCTTCTCCAGATTCCTTCGGTTTTTCCACCAGTTCAGGTGTTCCCTTAGGGGGTTCAACACCGGAATGAAATCGTCTAACGTTCCCGAACTGGGCTTCCAGAACGCCTGGAGATAGAGCTGGATTGGTCGCAAAAACAACCTGCCCCATTCCACTTGAAATATGACACTGTTCAGGCATCCCAGGAGCCTGAGAAACAGCCGTGCTGACACCCTCATCTCCTTCTGGACTAACTTGACCAACTGTATAATCGCCTCCACCCGATCGGCCGGCACCGACACCATTCCTAAATCCGTCATAAGTCTTAGGCCTATGTGGACTGTGTCCTGGGACGGAACTAGTTCCGACTTCTCCCAGTTGATTTTGAGACCCACGTCCAGCATAAACTGAACCATTTCCTTGGATTTGCAGACCAAGAACGACTTTTCCTTGTCCTTCGCCAAGAAGTCGTCTAGGTATGGAGAGGTGTATAAACCTATCTCCCTCCTGACATACTCTGCGACTGGAGCCAGCATCTTGGTAAATACTCGAGGAGCGGTCGTTATCCCGAATGGCAATACTTTGAACTCGTACGCCTCCTCCCCCACACAGAATCTCAGGAATTTCCAATGAGACGGGTGAATCGGTACATGGAAATAGGCATCCTTTAAGTCTATCGAGACCAACCAGTCGCCTTCCTCTACCTCCTGGATCACCTCCGCTGGGGTAGACATCTTGAAATGCTGCTTTTTTAGAAACTGATTCAGCGGCCTTAAATTTATGACGGGACGCCACTTCCCGTTTTTCTTCGGTGCCAGAAAAATTCTCGAATAGAAGCCCTCCTGGGGGTTGTAAGGTACTCTGCGTATGGCGGACTTGACTAACATATCTGCCACTTCTTTTAATAATAACTCTCTTGACACTTTGTCTTTCGGAATAGGGGATTTCACAATTCCTCTGAACTGGGGTTTCTCTAAAAATTCCATTTTGTAGCCCCTCTCTACCACATCCAGAACCCATTCGTCCCTGCAAAAAGACTTCCAGATCTCTGAAAATCTCAGTAACCTCCCCCCTACCGGAACCTCGGGGAGGGGAATCAGAAAGTCGTCACTTCCTTGCGTTGAAACTGGCCCCTCTACCTCTGCCCGCGGGCTTTCCTCCTTGGTCTCCTCTCTTCCATGAGGGACGAAAAGGCTCTCTCCTGTCCTTGTTATCCTGGTATTGCCGACCAGTGTTGCCGCCTTGTCTCCCATATCCTGACTGATTGAATCTACCCCTTGGCTGGTCAAAGCGTTGCCTCTTAGGCGGTGGACCTTGGGGCTTATTCACCGCAAACCTCTTCCTTTTCTCCAATCTCTCAACCTCCTCTTTCGCCCTTGCTGTCTGCGCATCCTTATTCCTAAATCCCTCTCCATCCGGAAGCCTTCCGGCGAAAAGGAACTGTGATGGTAAACAAGTGGCCCGGACCAACTTGTCCCGATCACTCTTCTCGAATGGGGACCCCTCGAGAACCTGACCTCTAACCTTCCTGAGACTGAGACCATGGAGACGAGCAGTAACCAGACGCAAATCTTCCGATGCCTTGTCCAAAACCTTGAAATACATGGGCAATATGGATTCCCCTTCTGCCATCTTGTCGTCCGACGCATCCACTCCATACAGCTTGCTTCCGGACTCTATGGCCACCCTCATAAAGGTGATTATCCTGAACATTGTGTTGGTCGACACCAGGGTTTTATACGCCATCGACTGTTTGTCAAACTTCGGTTCCTTACGTCCCATCATGGAACATACCTCCTTCACATAAACGTCCACGCCTGGATCCATCCCTACTCTCTTAAAGTCTTTGTCAATGAATTGATAATTATTCTTGATAGACTGAGTTATCAAACTCAGGTTCTGAGTAGATGACGAAGAAGTCAAAACCTCATTCACTTGTTTCCTCCAAGCCCCGCATTCTTTCTCCGAAACTGGAATTCTGGGCTGCCTAATCTCCGACTTTACCCCCGCTGAATCGGCCTGATTCACCATCTTCGGGACCATTGTTGTCTTGTAGACGGACTCATCAGCCATAATCACATGCGCCCACATGGCCTCATGGAAATGTGTCTTGGAAGGAATACTTTGGTCTAGACAGACCCTGGCCCACTGTAATGCAGTGTTCGTCAACTCCGGTCCCACCATAGTTAAGTCGCGACACACTTGGTCCGACATGTATGACTTATAGTCATCTTTGCCCAAATGACTTTTGACTAAATCTCCTAGGGCCAAACTATCCTCATCATTGTCTCTTTCATCCACATCATCCTCCTTTCTTCCTTTTGCTTCCTTCTCCTTATCTTGGAATACATGGATCACTAGGGGTTGGTTTGTAACCTGTGACACCGTCGCCGTCGCAGAGGGTCTAGGGGGTTCTTGTCTAGAAGTGCTAGGTTTACTCTGAGTCCCCTCAATCCTAGATAACCTTCTCTTGAACTCTACCAAACTATCATCCACTTCCTCCACGCTATCGTCTTCCACCTCTTCACTATACTCCACACCCGCCTGGGTGGGCGAAACAATAGACGAACCTTCGTCCTCTGCCTCCTGACTGGGGGAAAATTTACCTGAGAAAAACTTCCTCATTTCCTCCTTGAACGACATAAGTCCACTTTTAACCTCCGCTCGAATCCCATTCATACTGGTCTCCAACCCCTTGACTTTACGCCACACAAACGAAATATCCTTTGGGGGAGCCTCTATTGTACTCAAAGAATCACTTGCCTGGGGGGATTTTGACCCAAAATCCCCATTAATCGCCTCTTCTCTCTCCTCCGCGATCGCTACGGCTTCCTCCTCATGGGCGCCGCCATCTTGCACAGCGCGCGAAGCACTATGGGAAGCCCCTCGCACCGCCTCGACAATTTCACCCTCTTCTGCCGTATCGCGTCTCTGGCATGGGGAAAGATGCGGCATGCTATCTACCCCTTCTTTTTCATCCTTCTCTCTCCAGCAGTTCGCCAAGAACTGCTGATAGTCTTTATAGACGCCAAATGGCACCAAATCCTCACATTTGTCGCAAAAGTGGGAACGCCCAATGTGTTCCCAACATAGAGCATGCGTATCTTCTACGCGAAGTTTTGCTTGACATGTGCGACATTTCCTTGTCGCCATCTTTTTCCTCGAACTATGCCTGCTCATACTGATCAGGAACAGCACGTCTGCACGGTGGGAGCTGCTTAGAAAAAATAGGCCGAGTAGGGGCGGATCGAGAGCGAGGATGTGCAGGTAAGTGGAACCAGTAGGAGGATATTCATTGGAGGATATTTTTAGGTAGAGCTTGCTGTGCAAGTTCTATTCTAAGCACGGTGGAGTTGATTAAGATTTAAGGTCAGTTGTACTTAGATTGGGTAGGGAGTATATGTATTAGAGTGTGTGTTTTATGCATGTTTTACGTTGATTGGGAGTTGGGAGAGCAATAAAAACTTAAGGGTAGGGATTATTTTGAATAAAAACTTGTTAGGGTAGGGTTACAGGAAACAAACAACTTTTTTTCAGGCCTCAGCAGCACCAGGGTTAAGCAGTCAGTCACTCTTCCAATGCTCAGGCTTCTTTCTTATAAAGGACAAGGATGCAAAGATTTTTGAAAACCATCTAAACCCTGCCACGTTGGTATTCATTAGATAGCCCTCGCTGAGTACTCTCCGATGAGTACCCATATGCCAGGGTTTAAGCCACTTTCATGTTTTTTTGCGTCATTTTGTATTGGGCAAATTCAACATTGAATATGACTCACTTTTTTTTAAATTTGTAAAAGTTTTTAGTTTATTGCACATCAATCAATCCAATACAAATGTTGACATTCGTTTGATATTCATACATACATGATATAGGACTATAAATCCTCTGCAAAATAACTTGAAAAAATATTGATAGCGAGAAAATACAATTCAACTGGTTAATATTTTCGAGATACACATTAATAATATCTGTAATAGATTTTTGGACAAAAACAGACCTTATCTCTGAAATATTTATCCAATTTCCGCTTATTTTTGCTGACCTTTTTGAACCGTGAAAATTGAAAACTTGAATAATGAATGATAGAGTATTGTTTTAGGGCACCCAACTGTTAATGAAACCAAGATGATAGATCCGAGCTAGCGAGTGTCGAAAGTCATACCGTGACATTTTCTGAGTCATACCGTGACATATTCTGAGTCATACCGTGACATATTCTGAGTCATACCGTGTCATATTCTGAGTCATACCGTGACATATTCTGAGTCATACCGTGACATATTCTGAGTCATACCGTGACATATTCTGAGTCATACCGTGACATATTCTGAGTCATACCGTGTCATATTCTGAGTCATACCGTGACATATTCTGAGTCATACCGTGAAATATTCTGAATATACGGTAGAAGGAAATACTATATATGACTTACTTTGTGATGGACTTTCCCTTGAGCACCTCCACCATCTCCGGTTTCTGGCGATCCTCCAGGTTACCGTGACCCAGCTGCCCTTGACTACCATCACCCCACGTGTAAACAACCCTCTCCACGGTAACCGCGATCACGTGATCCTGGCCCACGGCAACCTGAGGGAAAAAATGAAATCTCAGTGAAAAGGCATAAATCAAGTACCAAAAAATTTCCGGTTGAAATTGAAATTGATAGAATTGAAAAAAGGCAGTGGAAAGAGATATAACAAGTACATAACATTTTGAGGCTGAATTTGAAATTGACAGAAAAACAGGATGACAGTGAAAAGGGATATAACATGTACATAAAATTTTGAGGTTGAATTTGTTCAAGTTCAATATATATATATATATATCAAGTTAATATTTTTTATAGGTCTTATTTGAAATTGACAGAAAAAACAGGATGACAGTGAAGAGGGATGTATCGAGAACATAACATTTTGAGGTTGGATTTGAAAGTGACAGAAAAACAGAATGTCAGTGAATCAGGATACATCAAGTACATAATATTTTGAGGTTAAATTTGAAATTGAGAGAATGTCATTGAAAGGGGATATATCAAGTTCAAAATAGCTTAAGGTTAAATTTGAACTTGATATAAAAAACAGAATGTCAGCAAAAAGGGATATATCAAGATCATAATGTACAGAAGTTGATTTTGAGAGAAAAACAGAATGTCAGCGAAAAGGGATATATCAAGATCATAATGTACAGAAGTTGATTTTGAGAGAAAAACATAATGTCAGTGAATAAACTCTGGCATGTGGGTACTCATCAGAGAGAACTCGGAAAGCTATCCAATTACTACCAACATGACAAGGTTAAGATGGTTTTCAAATATCTTTGCGTCCCTGTGCTTTGGGCAAAAGTAAGTTTAAAAGATATTTGAAATTCAGGGTCTTAGCTAGCAGGGTATCTCAGCATCAGTTGGACAGACAGCCCATTGAAAAATAAAACTTTAAGGCACCCGTATATATACTGGCCAGGAATTTCTTGAAATGTCAGTTTTCACTACAATATAATTGGTAGGATATATCCAAATGGGATTTTTTTTTAAATCAAAGTATCCTCATAGTTGATAATGTGAAGATATCAAGGACACCCAAATTTTCTATGATGGCTCTTTTTTGGACACCCACTCCTTAAGCCTGGCTAAGATTACCGTTAATTCTCGGAAATTTGGACCACCCGAGGAATTTGGGCCACTGTAATAATTTTGCAAAAATAATCAAGGGGAAATCGGGGCCGAATCTATCGCAAGTTGCCACTTCGCAAATTATGGACCTCGCTGTAAATCATGCTTAGTCAACATCAAGGTATTTTCAGAAAAACATAGGCCACCCTAACGCATAAAAATCATGATTATTAAAAACTGTCCCAAATTACTAAGAATTTACAGTATGCATAAATTACGCTAAAAAAGTCTCAATATGATAGAAATTGATCTATTGTGATGGGTTGGTCACCCGTCATGGTTGAGTGCAGAAAGATGAAGATAAAGTGTCTTACCCCTCTGATCTTGATCTTACAGGGCAGGTCCATGGGCTGCAGAGTCATACTACACGTCTCCAGGTAATACAGCACAGACCTACAGCACACAAACAGGCATCAATATATATATATATATATATATATATATATATATATATATATATATATATATATATAAATATATATATATATATATATATATATATATATATATATATATATATATATATATATATATATATATATGTATATGTATATATACATATATATATATGTATATATATATATATATATATATATATATATATATATATATATATATATATATATATATATATATATATATATATCTGTCTCTCTCTCCGTCTCTCTCCCTCTGTCTCTCTCTATGTCTGTCTCTCTGTCTCTGCATATATATATATATATATATAAATATATATATATATATATATATATATATATATATATATATATATATATATATATATATATATATATATATATATATATATACATATACACATATATATATATATATATATATATATATATATATATATATATATATATATATATATATATATATATATATATATATCTATATATCTATATATCTATATATATATATATATATAAATATATATATATATATATATATATATATATATATATATATATATATATATATATATATATATATATATATATATATATATATATATATATATATATATATATATATATATATATATATATATATATATATATATATATATATATATATATATATATATATATATAAATATATATAATACACATATATAGCACAGACCAAGAAATAACAATATTCAACAATTCACAAGGCTTATGCATGTGTTTGTACACATACCCTGGTAGTTCCTGGAAACACTGCATGCATGTGCATCAGAGGAGGGTGTTGACTGAACATAACAATACATAATACAACAATACATGACTGGTAGGTATAATGCACATAGGCTTCATGTGCAGGTCCACATTTGTTTCAAATTTGAGGCATTTAACCCTTCCAATGCTAAGGCTACTTTGATCCAAAGCACAATTAAGGATGCAACAATTTTTGAAACCCATCTAAACCCTGTTATGTTTGTATTCATTAGATAGCTCTTGCTGAGTACTCTTAGATGAGTACCCATCAGCCAGGGTTTCAATCATTTTTAAAGCTTATTGCATCATGTTGTATTGGCCACCAGTAGCACATAAATAAATTGTTCTCATATGTTTTCCTCTGGTGTATTCCATTTGAAGAATGGTAGTGAACGTTCAAGAGAACACTGCATTTGTTAGATCCTTATGCTGTTGGTGGCTAATTTTTGCCAATACAATAATGATACAAAACAATCTGAAAAGTAACAGAAACCATAGCAAATGACCACTGATCTTAAGTGCTCAGTGACAGCTATATGATAAATAACAACATGATAGGGCTAAGATAGATAATAAAAATCTTTACATTCTTGTGCTTTGGATGAAAGTAGCCTTAGCATTTATTGGAAGGGTTGATAGATTTAGGTGGTTTAAAGGGTGAAATGTCATCTAATCCGATGAGTTATAACAAAAGTATTGCGGGTATTTTTTGATGCAACAACAACAACAAGTATGTGCGTGATTGGTTGAGATGTTGCCATAGAAACAGTGTTTGTGAGGGAAACAAACAACATTCTCATATCTACAATTGATAGGGCCAGAAAATAATGTCAAACATTTTTCAGAAAATAGGGTGGGGGGTTTATAGCGGCTTGTGCGCTTATTTGGATGGATACAGGGTTTAGCCCATTCACACTCAGAGATCCACTTGAAATTATCGTCTGCTACTCTGATACTTTTCAGAATAACTTGGGAATGAAGCAAAAGTTCACAAAATATTTGAAGGAGAGTTGTTGGTTGACTTCACTTTTACATTTCTCCTTCAATTATTTTGCAAAAAATGCTTTTGTTAGAAAAATATTTCCAAAATTGTCAGGCCTGTTTTGGCCGCTCTGAGTGTTAATGGTTTAATGGATTGAGGGAGGTGCATCTAACAGAGTGACAGATAGAGACATAAAAAGGGTGCCGGAATTCAAACAATGCTGTATGTTACCTCTTTTCCATGTGGGTACTTATAGGGGAGAAAAACAAGAACCAAACATCAGCAGGGCTCAACATTAACACTGATTTTCACTAGCCAAGTAGGGCTAGTTACCTTAACTTTTACTAGCCCAAAGACGGTTTTTTTGCTAGCCCTGAAAATTGATGACGTGAAATATGCACAATGTGTCAACAATTTCTTCCTGTATTAATTGCAAAATTTTGTCAATTAGTGACAACCCCCTAGCCTCTATTGATAAAATGGCAAAGAATGCAGTCTATTTCGTTGATTTTATCTTTACAAGATTCCAGTTGGGCAGATCGAGCCACAGGAAGAATTCATAATTCTTTACTCGCTGATATTTTGATTTCATCTAGCCCCTTTGGGCTACTCACAAGTACAATTTACTAGCCCTGACCTTCAATAACTAGCCCCGGGCTATCGGGCTAGCCTTAAATGTCGAGCCCTGATCAGGACCGAAGCAAATTAACCCTTTCACGCCTGACAATTTTGTTGATATCTCTCTAACGAAAGCAATACTTAGAAAATATTTGAAGGAGAATTGTTCATCAGAACTACATCGGAAATTCTGCTTGAAATATTTTGTGAATTTATACTTCATTCCAAAGTTATTTTTAAAATTATGACAGGTCCAGACGACACTGGTCAAAAAGATACTGATAGTTTAGGATCGCCTGACCATCTTGGGAGATATCTCTCTCACCAAAGCAATATTTAGAAATGTAATAAGGAGAATTGTTCATCAGGACTCTATCTACAACTCTCCTTGAAATATTTCATGAATTTATGCTTCATTCCAAAGTTATTTTGAAAATTATGACAAGTGCAGACGACACTGGTCAAGAAGACACTGATAATTTAGGATCAATGCGGTGGGCATTAGCCAAAACCGCCTGACAATTTGGGAGATATCTCTCTGACCAAAGCAATATTTAGAAAATATTAGAAGGAGAATTGTTCTTAAGAACTCTATCTACAACTCTCCTTGAAATATTTCATGAATTTATGCTTCATTCCAAAGTTATTCTCAGAATTATGACAGGTCCAGACGACACTGCTCAAGTAGACACTGATAATTTAGGATCAATGCGGTGACCAATCAAAAAATGCAAAGACCATCTTGGTGACATCTCTCTAACGAAAGCAATACTTAGAAAATATTTGAAGGAGAATTGTTTATCAGAACTTTATCTACAACTCTCCTCGAAATATTTTGTGAATTTATGCTTCATTCGAAATTTATTTTTAAAATTATGACAGGTAAAGACGACACTGGTCAAAAAGATCTCCAGGCATGAATGGGTTAAAAACTCTGTTAGTTTAGGTGGTAAGCAGATCCCAGTCCTAACATGTAGGGATAGGTATCGGTACTCAATAAGATAGTAAACATGGATATCGAATGAAAAAAGCACTGTACTGAAAAAGTTGAGTATTGCATCATATTGTATCGATAAAGATTTCAAATAAATATATAACGAACTTAATTTGTTACTAAATGTCTCCGCTTGAAGGCAGTTCGCTATACATTAACAACATTTATGATGTTTACATTATTAAATTTGGCAAAAATCAGGTAGAATAGATGTCAGTACAAGTGGGGATAATATATGAAACTATTGACTATTCTTATAGTGTTGGGACGATCATCGATTATAAATGACGCTTACTCGGTTGCCTCTTTCATAATGATTTATCGATAATGAAACTGGTTATCGATAATAATCGGAAAATACGACACCTAGCGACGAAACATGAAACTAAAAAACGACAAGTTGTCAGCTCTCTCGCAATGAAACTTAAGCTCCAAAACACGTGAAAAGGTAGTAAAAGTGTTCCAAAATGTTAAAAGATTATTGGTCTTACAAATCATATACTGGTATTCAGGTACCAATCCAAATTATGCATGTTGGGGATGCAAGCTGGAGCAGATCGTAAGAGCTTATTTGGTGCACTTTCACTCTTTCTAAGGAGTGTTACAAAAGGTGCACATGTTTCAAATTTGGCACTACAGGCCTGTACCCAATCACCGAAAGAGTGCGATGAACTGATTATGATCGATAATCGATCGGTTGGCTGTAACTGATTATTGATTATGAAATTGCAACCGATTCCCAACCCTATATTCTTATTCTAGGATCTCTGCAGGAGGAACCCACCTTGTTCTCCTCTTGCGACCAAAGTTTTCAGAAGAAGTCAACACATCATCCTCATAGTCAGTGACGGGATCTTCATACTTGCACATGAGCTGAAAGAAACGCCAAATAATATGTTTATATATAAATATATATATATAAATATATATATATATATATATATATATATATATATATATATATATATATATATATATATATATATATATATATATATATATATATATATATATATATATATATATACATATATATTTATATATATATATATATATATATATATATATATATATATATATATATATATATATATATATATATATATATATATATATATATATATATACATATATATGTATGTATACATATATATATATATAAATATTGGCTGACTTCAAGTGCGGTGTTACATTTAACACACATGGTAACACTAACGGATCTGTTTACCCCAGCCCCTCAACACAGAGCAAGATGTTAACATCTAGGCCAACACAGATGTTAGCTATGGTGTTACATTTTTTGAAGATGTGTGTCCGGCTCAATCAAATTATGTTTGTCATAGTAAAGAACAGCAACATGCTGGGAAGGTGATTCTTAACTAATAATCTCTTTCAATTTATAGACACGTACCATTCATATCAAATATTTCATTAGGATAATACAAAAATAAAATAAAATTTATCGTTAGTTTCATTCATATTATTTAAATCTTAGATGAAGAAAAGAATGGATTTGTAACAAGATACCCATTACTATATGTAAACTGTGCATAAGCAAAGGACTTATCTATTACTGCTTGACCAAATGAGATCCGTGAAAGGCTGGACATGCCAAGGGACTCTGTTCTGGCATCAGAGTGAGGTCACGAAGGAACAACAACCATTCGGGGTTCTTGTATCGTTTACATTACAGAGAAACCTGCGTCTCGTTTTTATTTATCTAAGTTTGAATCATTATCATTTATAGCTTATGATTATTATTTAATATATTATTATTATTATTATTATTATTATTATTATTATTATTATTATTATCTTTGAACTTTTGAAATGAAGTGAATTATACTCAGGCAACCTCTATAACTAGCTGCAATGGGTCGTCAGTAGCTGAAGATGGTACCCAACATCATTCATATTAAATATTTTATTAGGATAATACAAACTTTAAATAAAAATTATCATTAATTTCATTTTTAATATTAAAATCATTATCATTTATAACTTATAATTATTCTCATTATTATCTTTAGTATTCTCATTATTATTATTCTCATTATTATTCTCATTACTATTATTATTATTATTATTATTATCAATGAATTGTTGAAATGAAGTTAATTATACTCAGACAACCTTTTTAACTAGGTGCAATGGGTCGTCAGTAGCTGAAGATGGTACCCAACACTAACATAGGACTTGAAGTCAAAACGGTGTTAACACCTAAGCCGTTACTGTTAAGGCCTTCAGAAAGTATATGGGGACCATGCTCTTTTCAACACCTTTCACAGATCAACACTAACATTTTCTGTTACATTTTGTGTTAACACACATATTATGGGGCATTATGGGATAGATGTGTGTTACCACCTAACATATGCCCATCACTTCAAATAGCGTGTTACCACCCCTGGTAACACTAACACCGATGTTAACATCTGTGTTAACACCATACTTGAAGTCAGCCATTGTAACAAGAGAGACACTGTCAGCGTCAGCTGGTGTGTACCTCATGTACATAATATATATGGTCTTTACTTCATATCTTTTTTTTGTTCTTTTTTGTCAAAGACCAATATTGAATTATGTTTTTGAATTGGGCTTTATATCCTTGTATTATCAATTATCATCTAAGCTTCAACTGAAATATGAATGAAATAGATTCTAGTCCCTTTTCTCCTCTTAAGGACTTCAAACATCCCTGAGAGACAGCTCGCAAGGTTTCCTTTAATTAGGTCTTAAGAGCAATCACAAAAGAAAACAAACGAGAATGACATGAGATCTCGAACCCAAGAGAAACCGTAACCAAGAGAAGTTTGAAGTTTCAGGTTTTCAAAGTAGTGGTTTATACTCATGAATATTGAAGAGAAATCTAAAGGGTAGGTGTTAGCTTTTAAGTTTATTAATCTTTCTAAGTTTCTCTATTCACTAGCGTAGTTGGTACACACAAAACATTCTTGATTCTTAAGTTATTGTCAAAAATATCAAAGATGCAAACAACAATGTTTTTAGAAACTACATAGCATTAATGGGTTAAAAAACTAGTTCCTGGTATTTTGCCACAGATGCAATACTTACCTCTGGTAGTTTCTGATACATGAGTTCATTAGCTGAGGGCCGGTACTCCGGCTCTCTCTGTAGCATATCACGGATGAGATTCTTGAATTCTGAGGAATAATTCCCCTTCACCGGAGCGAACTGGCCCTGAAAAAACAGAACAGCCAAGAGCATTAAAAACCAACATGTAAGTTATGACAAAAGTATTATGTTGAAGAAATTCTTTTTTCCAACTGAAAATAATTCAAGCATTGTGGAATTTATCATTTTTACAATTTGGTAGTACTGATAAGAACTGTGTAGTATACATGTGCCAAAATGAACTTATTGGTACAAAGGAAAAATATTGACGATCTTGTACGGGTGTTGTATGACATATTGTACGCAGGCCTCATCGCTAACTCAAAATGATACTGGCCCCTATGGACCAGTAACACCTAGGGTCTAGTGGTCCTGCAAAAGTTTTACTGGTCCTACAAATTTCTCTTTAACAAGAAAAAAACATTGCATAAAATTCACCAACAACATTTATTTTTATTTATTTTATCATCATTTATTTCAAAAACATTTGGGCCTGCTCTGACGGTCGTGTGGTCTAAGGCGCCGCCACTGACTACACGCTGTCTCTCACCACTGCCTGGGATCGAATCCCGGCGATACATAAAACTTCAATCTTGGTAGCTTTGTAAACTTGTGGTAGGTAAATATATTTGAATATAGTTAGTGTCCATGGTATTCAAGATGCTATTGATCTGTTTAAGAGAGACTGTTAATGATTAAGAAACAAAGTCAAGTTTGGCCAATCTGGATTTCTGAAAAATTCCATTTCATCTTCCGAAGAAATTTGCATTTCCTCGGAAGTACTCTGATAAATATGGCAGAAAAAGTGACGAAAAACTAAATTTAAAAAAAATCATCAGATCATCTTTTAATCTTTTAGCAGATATATTGTGTAGTATTTGGACCTGAAGATCATTCATCTTGAGATAAGTGTCACCTAAACAAAAAGACAAAAAACTAAATAATAAAAATTTTAGATTACCTTCATTATTTTGTTGACTAGGGCTGGAAGATTTGAGCCTTCGAAGGTTTTCTGTAGACACGCCAGTTCATACATTATACAGCCCAACGCCCAGATGTCAGACTTATCATTATATGCCTTGCCTTCGCACTGTAAACATAAGCAGAAATAATTTATCAGTAAGAAATCATACAGAGTCCTACAATATCTGGGTGCCCAGTGTTAGACATGTAATTGTAGGCCTTGTTTTCACACTGAAATAATATGCAGAAGTAAACTATCAGTAAGAAATCATACAGAGTCCTAAAACATCTGGGCGCCCAGATGTCAGAGTTATCCTTGTACAACTTCCCATTGTAAAAGTAAGCAGAAACTATCAGTAAGAAATCCTACAGAGACCTACAATATCCTAGCGCCAGATGTCACATTCATGCCAGGGCTCTATTGGCGGACAACAGGATAACAATTAAAGTACAATATAACATAGTATAACAAGTAGCTCTGGAGAAACCAATTTAAGTCAATGCCATCGACATGGATCGTTTTTTTACTTCCCTCCAGACATAGACATCAAGAGAGACCAGCCCGGCACATGGGTACTCATCTGTTAGCACTCAGCAAGAGCTTTCCAATGAATACCAACATGACAGGGTTTAGATGATTTTCAAATACTTTTGCATTTGTGTGCCTTGTAAGAAAGTAAACTTAGGATTGGAAGGGTTAAAGTGCCATCCGAAGCAGTGGAAAGCAGGAAGGAAATTGAAATTTCCTTTTTTGCGCCCCCACCAGGTACCGAACCTGGATCGTCAACTGTTGAGGTACTGAGGGACTATTGTCAAATTACTGGATTGGACAAATCTTTATTCTTTACGATAGCCAAACAAAAAAAAACATATACTTCACTTTGGCCAAATTGTCAGTGCAACTTGGAATCAGGGATTCGTGAGCAAAATTAAATTTTGGACTCACAAGGGATAAATGAGTAGATAGCAACTGTATAATTAATATATCCTACCATCTCAGGGCTTATATAGTAAGGTGTTCCCAGAACTGTGTTGGCTCCACGATTGGTTGTTGTCATCAATTTAGAAATTCCAAAATCTCCAACTTTCACCACACCCTCCTTCGTAAGGAAAATATTAGCCGTCTTCAAATCCCTGTAATAAATAAATAGATTTATATGTATAAGTATATATATATATATATATATATATATATATATATATATATATATATATATATATATATATAAATCACAATTCTGAATGGATCTGCTTCTTCAGATACTCCCATCAGCTAGTTACCCCTTTTATACTTAGAGTTATTACAGTTTGTCTCAAAATTGCTATGTGGATGTTTTTGAAACTCTGAAATTCTGCATGGATATACAAAATGCTTCAAGGAGAGTTTGGTTGCTATATGATTAAATTAAAATTTAAATATTTTCACAAATATGCTGCCAATTTATTAAAGATGTCACCAAAATGATTAAGCCCTACTAGTGAGGGTGTGAACTCACCTGTGTAAGATGTTATGCTCGTGGATATGTCGTATTGCGGCGACGATTTGTTGGAACATGAGGAGGATATCCTTCTCTTCCATTGGTCGCTCCTGTGCAGCAAGAAATTGAGCCAGCGTCCTGCAAACATATGATACCAATAGCATGATGACACATGATAACAATAGCATGATAACACATAACAATATAACATGATAGCACATGATAATATATCGATCTAATGTAATTTTTATCCATGTTTGTTTTTTTGTTTGAACATGCAAAATTGCGTTCAATCATCATAATCTGAGCTTAGATGACCAAACACAAGTGGATTCGAAACCAGCCAGTCAACCTGAACATGCTAGCCTCAACCAGTGTCAACTAAAAGCCGCTTATTAGGCCAAAATTGGTGCTCTGGGCACCCCCAGCTGGTGGTGGAGATAAGGTTTCTCAGTAATGTAATCGATGCAAAAGAGCCCTGATTGGTCCTTGTTCCCACGTGAACTTGCGCTGCTGCCTTCTCTAGTATTCCTGGCATGAGTCCAGCATGTAACTATATGGCATATAGTAATTGGTCTCTCGCTACATATCCATTCTTTTCTTAATCCAAGATCTGAGTTAAAAACAAATGCTGTTCGGGATGTTCGAATAAACGGACGAATACTACTACTCACCCTCCGTCTGCATACTTCATCTCTATCATGATGGTACCAGAAAAGGTGACTAAAAATCAAAATTCTATACTCCTTATATTAGTCGCGACTTAGCCGCAATATGGCAGAAAAGGTGACTAAAAATCAAAATTCTATACTCCTTAGCCGCAATATGGCAGAAAAGGTGACTAAAAATCAAAATTCTGAAATTACTAAATCTGCATACTCAAATTTCTATCATGATGTCCAGCTATTTCTTTTTAAATATTATTTGAATTCCATGTTTGTTTTTTTGTTCGATGGTCTTAATCGGAGGCAAAAACGCTTGCTGTTCAGCATGTTTGAACAATCAATCAATTCAAACACTACTACTCACCTGTCACTATTACCCACCCATAAAAATCATAATTATTAAAGTGTCCTGATCTACTGAGTATTTACTAGTGCTGGGACTCGTATTGAGTTTACCGGCCGCATTGACAAGAGCTTACGGTGAATGATTTGAAACAACATTGCGCCTCGCCGGCACGTGCCGGGCACACATACGGTGTACCGCCGCAATTGAGAATGGGTGCCCCATAAAATGGCGTAATGCGCAATTGACACAGAGACTTAAAACAACATATTTTATTTCATAAAATCTAGTGGAAATTGGGGAGTTTAAGCCATCACTAGGCCACACATGCATCTGAAGCATGTGTTGATACAAAAATATTGTCAGCTTGTAATTTCCGAGCGATAAAATTTTGGACTCGAGCGCTCGTATCGTAGACCCCAGCGACCGAAAGCTCAAGCTTCCGAGTACTCATCCTACCACTAGTATTTATGGTATTGTATTTTGGCGGGTATGGGCACTAGAAATGATAGTTTATAATCTAAAATCAATCGTAAACTATGGAAATCTAAATGTTTTTTTCTTATATCAATGAAATTTACTTGGTGGCCGATATTTGGTGAAATGTGTCCTTGGATGGTTCGGGGGTGGGCAAAAGTAATTATTTTGTAGATGAATTATAGTGGCCGAGATTCCTAGTGCGGCCGAGATTTCCGAGAAATTACGGTACTCACCCTCCGTCTGCGTACTCCATTTCTATCATGACGGTGCCGTCCTCCTCAAAGCTGTCGTAGTAACTGATGATGTTGGGATGGTCCAGCATGGCCAACACCTTCACCTGAAACAAGACAACGCGAGAAAAATATCAGCTAAGAATTTTCTACAATCATCAGTACAAGGAGCCAACACCTTCACCTGAAGAAAACAAAACAAGCAAAATATCAGTCAGAAATAACCTACAATAATTGATTTTCCAATAATTTCAGGAAAATATCAGGCAATATTAAGCATTCCTCAATAAAGGGTCAGTCCCAAAAAGACAAGTCAAGCAAAATATCAGGTAGGAATATTCTACAATCATTGAGATAGTGCAACAAAATATCAGTCAAAAATATTCTGTAATCATCGATAGAAAGCGCATACACCAGCAAAAATATCAGTCAAGAAAATTCTACAAATTTTTGATATAGGGAGTCTTAAAAAGACACAGTTCCAGCAAAACATCAGTCAACTAGACATAAATCTCTTGGCATGAATGTCAAAATAGTCTACAATCATTGATAAAGGGAGTCCTACAAATACACAAGTCCAGCAAAATATGAAGATTTTCCCTGAAAGTTTCATTCTAAATCAAGTAGGTCAATATGGCAGATTTATGAAAAAGTCACATCTTCATCATATAACGTATTTGCATACGGAATCTGGTTACAATCTGGCGTTCGATTTTCAAGATATTGCCTACACAGAGGGTGACACACACATACATACACAGACAACTTCTTTTAATCATATTTTGAGCTGATATTACCCTAACCTTACCCTAACCCTTATCAGGCTGAAAAAAAGAAAGATGTTTGTAAAAACATTGTGAGATTGATCTCACAACGCACCCATGCTTCAGTGACCAATATTATTTCAGTTTTGGAGGTGATCTTACAACTCAAAAATATGTACACATACACACACCCAGAATGACCAGATTCTTAATCTCTGGCCCTGACAACTAAATTATATAAATTCTCACCTCGTTTAGAGCTAATTGTCTCTCGCCAGCATTCAGATCATGGAGGTTAATTTCTTTAAGAATGACGAGTGAGTCATCGTCTTTTTTCCTGTAGAGCACTGCCGTCCCGTACGCACCTTTAAGAGAAAACCAGAATATTCAGAGTCAGTAAAAGCAATAGAGATGTTCACAGAAATATTAATCTCTTTTAGAATAGCCATTGAATAATCGTCTTTTTTTTGTACGGTACACATCTTCGAGAGAGAACCAGAATAGTCAGAGTCAGTAAAAGCAATAGAGATGTTCACAGAAATATTAATCTCTTTCAGAATGACGAGTGAGTCATAGCCTTTTTTTCCTTCTGTAGAGCACTGTTGTCCCGTACGCACCTTCGAGAGAAAATCAGAATATTCAGAGTCAGTAAAAGCAATAGAGATGTTCACAGAAATATCAATCTCTTTCAGAATAGCCATTGAATAATCGTCTTTTTTTCGTACCGTACACATCTTCGAGAGAGAACCAGAATATTCAGAGTTAGTAAAAGCAATAGAGATGTTCACAGAAATATCAATCTCTTTTAGAACGACTATCGAATTGTCGTCTTTTTTTCTGTGGAGATCTGCCGCACCTTTGAGAGAAAACCAGAATATTCAGAGTCAGTAAACATAGGGATATTCACAGAAAGCTACAGTGCCAACATTCAATTTCTGCACTAAATACCCAAGCTGCCCGACGTATACACAATATATATACTGTAGAACACACAATGATAGCGTCTGTTTATATATAGCGTACATAGCGTGTGGTTCCGCTTCGCCATATATAAAAACGCTGTACTTTTTTCTTACTGTACTGGCGCTGTCAGCGGTGGCTACCATCGCTAACATAAAGATACGCTATATGATGCGAAAATTCCCCAATTCGCTATATTTGGGACACGCGTCATATATGTGTTCTACAGTATATTTTTTTGAGAAAACCAGAATATTCAGAGTCAGTAAACATAGGGATATTCACAGAAAGCTACAGTGCCAACATTCAAATGCTGCACTAAATACCCAAGCAGCCCGACGTATACACATATATATATATATATATATATATTTTTTTTTTTGAGAGAAAACCAGAATATTCAGAGTCAGTAAACATAGGGATATTCACAGAAAGCTACAGTGCCAACATTCAAATGCTGCACTAAATACCCAAGCAGCCTGACGTATACACATATATATATATATATATTTTTTTTTGAGAGAAAACCAGAATATTCAGAGTCAGTAAACATAGGGATATTCACAGAAAGCTACAGTGCCAACATTCAAATGCTGCACTAAATGCCCGAGCAGCCCGACGTCCAGTCTGACATCTGGTCAAAGGGTGCAGGAATTAAATGTCTGTACTGCAGTGCACTGCCATCCTGTATGCAACATCAAGAGAACACCAGAACATTCAAAACATTAGTGCATACTTTGTACATCGCTGGAATCCACATTTATTAAAGTCTGCACCATTACTTGGACCGTTAACCCCTATGCTAGTATCGTACAACGCGTTGACATGATAGCTCGTCATTCCACATCCATACAAAAAACTGCGCATCAAAGGCAGTCGCCTGCCTAGCACAATGATTTATAATTGCAATATTGATAGGGTATAGCACAAAATAGTACACAGGAGTGTCCAAGTATAGAAGTCCTGGAGCACAGGAGATTAGTCCTGGAGCCATATAATATCAGCCCTGGTTCTGCTGAACCCAGAAATATCCGGGCAACACTGACTAACCTGCTGTGCGTAGTCCCGAAATATCCGAGTCAAACAGTGCTCAATGTATTTAGTCTGTTGCACATTTTGAAAGCTCTGTTGCACACCAGTGCGACAATGCAACAGTTGGATACACCTGATCAGGGTCTTAGCCAAGATTATAAAAAGGCCTGTTCAATTTAAACAGCAATTCCAAAATTTCTGCCAGTCCAGATATAGCTTCTGATCTACTTCAAATCCTTTATGCCAACTACATTTAAAAGCCTATTATGCTGAAAAGGGCAATTTGCAGCCATGTCCATAGAAGATAGATTTTTAGGAAAATATTTGGTTATCACACCCAAAAGTCAATTTTGAAAATTCTTCCGAGAAAATTTTGCCTGTACAAAAAGAATATTTTCATGGAACTGACTGTCCAAAACACGGGCTGGATGGGTTCTGGCTAAGTCCCTGCCCCTGATACAATATAACACAAAACGTACCTTTTCCAACCGTCCTTATTTTCTCGAAGCCAGCAAGAGTTTGTTGGTTGTTGGCATTCCATCCTTTCAGCCGGCTCACCCTGAAATACAGCTCTCCCACCGTCCTGAAAACACAACACGGAAAATGGGAGTCAATAAGCAAATATGCAGAACCTCAGGTTCTCAAATCGCCATAGCCCAACCCAAGATCACATAGCAGGCACCGCCATAATTTTAAGAGCTAACTTGCCATGCCGGGCAAGTAGCATATGATTTTGACTTGCCCGACATAATTTTTGGTCATGTTGTACTTAACGACCTCAATTCTGGTATGCACCAGAATTGTCCAATTCTGGTACGTTCCAGAATTGCTGGAAAGAACAATTCTGGTACACTGCAAGTGGCAGGATTGTTCCAACAATTCTGGTATGTTCTAGAATTGTTGGAGCAATTCTGGTACGTACGAAATCCGTTGGCCGTAAGCAATGCACCTATTTCGAATCATGTCTCCATTATATTATTTGCCCAATAAACAAATACAAAATTGACATTGGTAGATAGATATGTGTCTTGGCTTTCGGGAAATATAATATTTATTACAATCCAACCACGGGAAGTATTTATTTGGATTGTGTAAAGTGCGGCGAGGAGACCGCAAAATCTGCCGTTTTCAAAATGGCGGATCTATACAAGTGCGAAGTGATTTCAATTGCACTTGTTTTTAAACGATCGTTTCAACAACATAATAAATTTATTTCGAAAAAATAAAGTTCATATTCTTGTTCCCTGACATCCATTTAGTCTAAATATTATCTTTATTGAATTTAGGATGTCAGGAATAAAGGAATATAATCTATCAGGTCGGTTCAATTCATATGTCTAAGGAAGGAAGGCAGGACGGACGGCAGGCAGGTAAGAAATTCTCGAACAATTCTGGTACGTACCAGAATTGCCTGAGTAACAATTCTGGTGCATACTAGAATTGCCAGAAGAAACAATCCTGGTACACCGGAATCACCAGAATTGTAAACTTCTCTGAACAATTCTGGTACGTTCCAGAATTGAGGTCGTAAAGTACAACATGACCTAATTTTTGACTTGCCCGAAATAATATTGCATATGCTAGAAAGGCATGTGTTGATTATCATGGATTTAAATATTTAAAAACATTTTCTTTTCAGTTTTGTATTAGCATATTTCTTGGCATTTGGTATAAAGAAAAAATGTGTTTAGCGTTCAGAAAATCAGCTTGCCCATACAAGCAAGTTAAAACTAAAATGTACTTGCCCGAAAGCCCTTTTTTCAAAAGTTCACTTGACGGGGCAAGCGGGCTAGTACTTATGTCGGTGCCTGCAAAGCCGTACCTTTGCTGATATTCTCAGGGCTCAAAAATAGGGGGTGCCGGTACTGCCCGGTAGCCCAGGAATCCCTTGAATTCTCCTGCAGCTCGCTCAAATTTCCGCAGGGAGACCAAAGATTTACTTTCTCCTAAACACAACACCTTTAACTAAACTTTAACTTTAACTTGGCAAATCCCAAATGGCACTTTCAAGTAGGGTCAACCCTTTCAATGCTAAGGCCACTTTCTCCCAAAGCACAAGAAGGCAAAAGATTTTGAAAAACATTTAAACCCCATCATAAGTTAGCTCTCACTGAGTTCTTTCATATGAGTACCCATTTGACAGGGTTTCAGGTATTTTTCAGATTTTTTGCATCATTTCAATTTGACAAAATTAGCCACCAGCAGCATAAGGGTTAACAGAATTTCACCATTTATTTTTGAAAACCATCAAAACCCTGTTATACAATTCCAGTAATAGACTAGTGACTTACTGTGTTTGTTTCTCGTCCTCTTCCCCGATTCTGACCATCGGAATATCGCTCCCAGACACCTCCTT
>OZ012701.1:23223533-23246033 GCA_963942565.1 Maea johnstoni | reverse complement strand
TTTGATTTCTATTATTTCCGTGTTTTATCATTCATCCGCTCGTGTGATATTTTTCACGGTGCGAGATACATTTTCGTCGCACTTCAGTTGTTTTTTTCACGTATTTTGTAGCCAGGTATCGCTCAGCATCCTATGGCATCCGATCGCCATGTGACGTCACACGATTGGCGTGCGCATGTTCATATCCCAGGATGCATTGGATTTTCAATGGTTCTATATTCAGTCTCCAGGTGTCGCCTCCAATTATACGTCGGTGCGCTTCAGAGATGTACGATGGACCAAGTGTGAAAGAGCAAATAAAACCTTTTATTTTCACGACCGTTTTTGGGGGCATAAAAAGTTAAAGTTTATTTTTTCCTGACCACTTAAGAGGGAGGGTAAGAAAAGATGTTGTTTATAATTTTCTCTTTTGCACTTATACAGGAAAAAATAAAGTTTAGTCCATCCAGAGATATATTAGTGTATTCCTAGTCACTGGTCCATCGCAAAAAGCGATCGTGAAAATGTGTTTTTCCTCTCCCCAAGATACGGTCATGAAAATTAAATCTTATTTTCTCTCTCACATGGTCGGGGACAAAGTTTTATTTATCCTCCCTCTAGATTGGTCGGCAAAAAATAAAGTTTTATTTTCACAAAAAACGGCAGTGAAAATAGAAAGTTTCGTATTTGCTCTTCCCCACGTGGTCCATCGTAGAAAAACGGATGATAGGAATAAATTTGCCTCAGAAAAAAGTCACAAAAAACAAAGAAGGATGCAACAATGATTATAAAAAGATCAGCTAAGATTGGCTGAGTTGCCTTTATCCACATTCTTTTTTCCGTATCGCAAAGTGCTATTCAAACCCCTTATAGGAGATTGATAGTATTACCTTACGCTAACCCCTAACTATCCTATTATTTTTGGGACTGTTACATATGGTACAGGAAACGAATTATATTTTAGGCCCTATCATTTATCATGGTCAGTCATCAGATATTAAGGCAAACAAAGGAAGTTCTGTGTATTGGATATGAAGACGACATGAGCTTTTTGCACCATTTCTTTTATCTTTGGTTGAATTTGTGAGAATCCATTTTCAAACAATTCAAATATGTTTTTATCAAGCCTACTTGACTGTTTTGTTGTTGTTGTTTTTCGGTTTTGTTTGCTTATTCATTTATTCATCTATTGTTTATTCATTCATTTATTTATTTATTTATTCATGCATTTGCTTATTCGTTTATTCATGCATTTGCTTATTCGTTTATCATTTATCTATATATTTATTCATTTATTATATATTTATTCATTTATTTATTTATCATTTATCTATTATATTTATTTATTCATTTTTCTATTTATTTATTTATTTATTATCCATTTATTTATTTATTTATTTATTTATTTATTTATTTATTTATTTATTTATTTATTTATTTATTTATTTATTTATATATTTATGTTTTTTATATCTTAGGTATCTTACAGGCACGTCTAAACATGGATGGAAACTGTGCTATAAACAGTTATTCATGTGGTCACATCAGGGTAGTGCCATTCTACCCTCGGTCGCATTCTCTATATTTGTATGATCTCACAACTGAACGTAGTAATTGTTCGCAAGCTATGTGGGTCATTGACGTTCTTGGCTTATTTTTAGATATGTTATTCATGTGTGTTTGTACAACCAGGCACTGGCAGACGTCTGGTCAACTGGTGTAGGGATTGAATGTCTGTAGTGTACGGACCTTGAGGTATTTACATACACTTACTAAGGGGTAATGGGTAAAATAACCATACCAAAGCAATTCATTTTCATTCTGATTGTCCTATATTTTGATGAAACGTTAACAGGTTTATTCTGTAAATTATCATTTTAGAAATCAGAAATATGTAATTAATACAAAAAAGATATATCATTTTCAAAATAAAGCGATATTTGAAAAGATTGGGGTTGATTTTTCTCCTTATCATCTATGCGATCTCCCACACTGAAACTTCAGCTTAGCTAATTCGTGATGTTCGGGTAAATCTCAAAGACCAGCAAATTTAAAATTGTGGAAAAACTTTTCGCTAACTCATATTAATACACAAAATCTCCACTTATGTAATCACTGAGAGAAAAGGTAGCACAACATCATGTTCTTGAGGTTTATCACTTTCTTGTATTACAGTTGCCTGACTTTGTCGTGAATTCTCACGAATATTTGTACTTTGTATATATGTTGACTTCAATATTAAGTATCATGCCCATTATGGAGAAGCAATATTTAGGACTATGTACATTATGGGTATGACCTATTATCAACCAATGAGAGAGCAGGAAAATAGTGACCGGGACTAATACACAGTGACAACAAAGAAGACTACTGGTTTTGGAGGGAAATTTTGGAAGTAGAGTTTGAAGACAACTGAAGTAGACAACTGGAGACAACTACAGAATACATTCATTAGTGTAAGGATTTCTTACATTCTTCACTATATGGCGCCCAATAAGGGACACGATCAGCAGTTAGTGGATTACATCAAAC
The DNA here is from genome assembly GCA_963942565.1 of Maea johnstoni. Classification (NCBI taxonomy): domain Eukaryota; kingdom Metazoa; phylum Annelida; class Polychaeta; order Spionida; family Magelonidae; genus Maea; species Maea johnstoni. The sequence goes on along the minus strand of OZ012701.1, from coordinate 23,243,522 downwards.
TGGGTCATCAGACTTTATCAACAACTAGTGGACTTTATCAACACTTAGTGGACTTAATCAAAACTAGGTCATGAGGAAAAGGAAACTTTGTGGATCACTTCTTACTGGACTTTAGTAAATAGGTCACCCTCTAGTGAACTTTGACTACAATTCAAGATGTCACTTTCATACATCAAAGGAATTTGTGCCAACCTGATATTTTCCAAGCTCAGACTTGCCCCCATGAAGAAATTAAGTATACCACGCTTGGAACTTTTGGGAGTCCTGATAGGAGTGAGATGCCTGAGCTTTGTTGAAAGTGAACTCAAACAACATATTCATAGAAAGATACTCTATACTGACTCACAGTGTGTTCTCAAGTGGTTGACAAGTACCAAATCTCTGTCAGTCTTTGTTACTAATCGATTGAAAGAGATAAAGGCAGCAGATATCCATTTCCGGTATGTTGCAAGTGCTGACAATCCTGCTGACATAGCTACCAGGGGAATAACCCCAGAGAATCTGCAAAACGTTTCTTTGTGGTGGAAGGGCCCTGATTGGTTGATGACAGCCCCAGAAACTTGGCCCACCTGGAATGTAGATGAGGTCAATCGAAAGGTGATTGAGGCCATCGAATCTGAATACAAGGACAACAAAGTGATGTATGAAGCTGGATTGACTGCAACAGACAAGAACATTACAAGCCCTCCATTAGGGATTGATGATGCAAAGTTTTCCTCATTGAAGAGACTCATTAGGGTTACAGCATGGTGCCTTAGATTTGTCACAAGACTTAGAAAACAAGGAAAGGATACTGGTCCATTGAACGCCAAAGAATTGTCAAAAGCCAAAGTAATGTGGGAACTTTTTGTGCAAGAACGTGGATTTTCTGAAACTATTGTGGCATTGAAATGTCAGAAACCAAGCAATCTTGCTCAGCAACTTGGCCTCCAGGTAGATGACAATGGCATATTGAGATGCAAGGGCCGACTTACACATGCAGGTATTGATGAAGATGCCAGACTACCAAAGTTATTGCCAAATAAGGATAACTACACAAGACTAGTTATTCATGACACACACAAAAGGTTGTTTCATGCTGGAGTTAGTCACACCCTTGCTCAAGTGAGAAGTGAATACTGGATTCTGAAGGGCCGAGCATCAGTGAAAGAAGTTCTTAAAGGATGCAGAACATGCCGCAAGTGGGAAGGAGGCCCTTACAAGATGCCCTCTATGCCACCATTACCTTCACAGAGAGTGACTCAGTCTCATCCTTTTACTCATACTGGACTTGACTACTTTGGTCCTCTGTATATAAGAGACAACTCAGGGAGTCGAAAAGTGTGGGTGTGTCTCTTCACATGTCTGGTGGTCAGAGCAGTTCATTTGGAACTGATACGGGACATGACATCAGAGCAGTTTTTGTTGTGTATGAGACGCTTCATAGCTCAACATGGCACTCCACACAGTTTCATATCAGATAATGCAAGTCAATTCAAATTAGCAAAGAATGTGATCACCAAGGCCTGGATAGAGGTGGAAAAGGATACAGAAGTCCAAGATTATGTGAGTCAGAAAGGAATCGAATGGCATTTCATTAAGGAGATGTCACCTTGGATGGGAGGATGTTATGAGAGGATGGTGGGTCTTGCAAAACGAGCCTTACGAAAGACTCTAGGAGCCTTATCATTAACTCATGATCAACTTCAAACTGTCTTGATGGAAATAGCCTCTGTGATTAATTCAAGACCCCTGATCTACGTTACTGATGATCTGAACTCCAATAACACACTTCTTACACCTGCTCATTTTCTCACTATGAACACTTCAACAGGTATTCCAGAAAGTGGAGATGTTACAGATCCAGAATACCTCCAGAAAATGAGTTCTACACAAAGACTATTAGATGCATGGAAAACTGGTGTGAAGCATGTGGATAGGTTTTGGACAATATGGAGGAAAGAGTACTTACTGAGTCTGAGAGAAAGAACTGAGAAACATTTATCAGGTCCAAGAGTTCAGTCTCATAGTTCACCCAGTGTTGGTGATGTGGTGATCATTCATGAAAATTTGCCACGAGGAAGTTGGAAACTTGGCAAAATTCAAGAACTTATCAATAGTCAAGATGGCAAAACTAGAGCTGCAAGAGTACTATGCAAGAAGAAAACTTTAGTGCGGCCTTTAAACCTGCTATACCCTCTGGAATGTTCAGAATCAGATACTGACAATGATTCAAAGGAAGACAATCCTGACTCTTTACGTGATGGAGTTGATAGGCCTCCAAAAAGGAAGGCTGCAATTAGAGCCAGAGAATGGCTCAAGAAAACTCTGAAAGACTAATCTAAATCCTCTAGTGGGAGTGTCGTGAATTCTCACGAATATTTGTACTTTGTATATATGTTGACTTCAATATTAAGTATCATGCCCATTATGGAGAAGCAATATTTAGGACTATGTACATTATGGGTATGACCTATTATCAACCAATGAGAGAGCAGGAAAATAGTGACCGGGACTAATACACAGTGACAACAAAGAAGACTACTGGTTTTGGAGGGAAATTTTGGAAGTAGAGTTTGAAGACAACTGAAGTAGACAACTGGAGACAACTACAGAATACATTCATTAGTGTAAGGATTTCTTACATTCTTCACTATAGACTTCCACCAATCACAGGTCTCGCTAAGTGCAGGTTATAAGGCATAACACACACTTTTCAAGCCTTTGTTCTATAAGCTGCTAAATCCACATAAGGTATTACCCAAGGGTATTGAGCAAAAGTGAACAGCCAAGCTCTTTTCGACCTGTGATTGGTGGAAGGCATTCAACTGTGGTACAAGCTACATAGACCCCTCGCAAGCTGTGGTGTATGCATGTGATACCTTTGGTTTACTCGGCTCCGCACCGTAACGCTTCGTGTATATCACACACACCACAGCTTCCTTGGGGTCGATCTGTCGATCATGTAAACTGATATGTTTGTGAGCATTTAGGGCCCCTTAAAGTGTCTAAAAAGGTATTTCCGAACGGGAAGGGGTCATCCGGTATCTCATATTTGTACCACAGTTGCTTGCCTTCCACCAATCAGAGGCCTCGAAAAGTGTAGGGTTATAGGAGATAACCCGCACTTGTCAAACCTTTGTTCTCTAAGCTGCCTAAACCCAAGGGTGTTACCCAAGGGTATACTTTTCTCAGCCTGTGATTGGTGGAAGGCAGTCAACTGTGGTACAAGCCACATAGACTCCTCGGAAGCTGTGGTGTATGGGATACCCTTGGGGTTACTCGGCTTCGCCTCGTAACACATTGGGTATATCCCATACACCACAGCTTCCTTGGGGTCTATCTATCACGAACCCGGAGAGCTCCTTTCAGTCTGGACGAATTGGACCAGAACTACTATAGTAAGGCGGTAGCCGTGACGTGGGAAGTATTCGGTTTGATGACCACAGCGAATGTTTGCAAACGTGTTGTCTTGAGTTCTCTTGGTGCGAAAGTCGGTCTGAAGAGATAAAACACCACATCTGAATCAGGGATCGTTCCTGTAGCAGACTGTGTTGGGGATTTTATTATTTTCGCCATTAAGAACTGACTCTACTACATCTATACAAACGCAACATATCTAACGTACCTTTAGCAAAGCAAAGTCCTTGTTAGTCACCGATGAATACGTTTGTAACAGTACATATACCAGACGAGAGAATGCAACAAGTGTAGAATACTTAGTTCCATGTGATGAGGCCTGCCCTGATGGCCGAGTGGTGTAAGAAGTTGCCACTGACTGCTAGCTGTCCCTCACTACTGCCTAAGTTCAAATCCTAGCCGGGGCATGTGAGAAAACCGATAGTGACTTGGTTAGACGGCGGTTTTTGCAGGGTATTCCAGTTTCCTCTACCAGTTACACCTGGCAAGTCACGACTTAGCTGCAATACGTCAGAAAAAGTGTAAACAATTCGAAATTCGAAATTCCAAAATCCATGCAACAATCGTTGAGAATCTGAATACATTTATATCCGTATCTATTCATTGGTTAAGCCAGAAAGATAAATGAGTAAGATTAGTCACGTCTTTATATATAGCTTTGCTTAACCCTGTATTTGAATTAAAGATAGATGTTGAATTCTGCTTGGAGGAAGGAAGGAAGGAATTGGGTTTTACGTCGCTTTCAGCAGCATAGGTCATATCGCGACGAGATAGAAACCTGGAACTGGGAAGAAATTTTCTTCCCTTCACGAACAGTTCCAAGGGGTCTTTCAGTTGCAGAAGGACCATAGACAATCCTCCACAACGCCGCACATTTATATGGCGACCAGGTCAACTATATATATCACATTGGCATCTCCAAGGGATACACCATGGCCTAGTGGTTACGATGCCCGGCTCCCAAACGTCTCCGCTGGATCACCATAAGCAGGTTGGCCTGGTCACTATATAAATGTGTGGCGTTGTGGAGGACAAACTTCCAAATATATAACTTCCTACTTTGTTTTTTGATGCACGGTTCATTCGAACGTGCACAACTTTAATTTTAACCAGGAAAACTTCCAAATCTGTGATTTCCTTTTTGTTTTTTGGATGCATCGTTCGTTTGAACGTGTGCAAACGTTAACCGAACAGGAAAACTCCCACATATGTGATTTCCATTTTTCTATTTTGATTCAGCGTTCATTGGAGCGTACGTAAACGTTAATCGAATAGGATATCCCCCGCATCTTCGATTTCCATTAAAACGTGCGCAAACGCTCATCCTGATCGTGTGAAACATTAATCGAACTGAAAAACTCCCGCATCTGTGATTTCCTTTTTTCTGTTTTGATGCAGTGTTCATTCGAACGTGCGCAAACGTTCATCTTGAACGTGTGGAGCATTAACCGAACTGAAAAACTCCCGCATCTGCGATTTCCTTTTTTGTTTTGGTGCATCGTTTCTTTGAACGTGTGAAACGTTAATCGAACGGAAAAAACTCCCACAGCCAAGTGAATGAAAATCCAACACCTTAGACCCAATCGTCAGTTTGGCAAGTGGTAGATAGACCCCAAGGAAGCTGTGGTGTATGGGATATACCCAAGGTGTTACGAGGCGGAGCCGAGTAACCCCAAGGGTATCCCATACACCACAGCTTCCGAGGAGTCTATGTGGCTTGTACCACAGTTGACTGCCTTCCACCAATCACAGGCCGAGAAAAGTATACCCTTGGGTAACACCTTTGGGTTTAGGCAGCTTAGAGAACAAAGGCTTGAAAAGTGTGGGTTATGTCTCATAACCCTACACTTTTCGAGGCCTCTGATTGGTGGAAGGCAAGCAACTGTGGTACAATCCAACCATAGACAAGAGACACATTTGAAAGGAAACGGGAAAGGATGGGGTGTACCGTGGTCCATCTACTCGTATTTTTCTGTGCCATTCGGTGCTCAATGGTAAGACCATTAGTTAGTCATCATACTAAAGCCAATTTATGGTTTCTTGATACGTTTTAACTGAACTCACAACTGTCTGAATGTCAGGGTGTCAGCGTTTTCGTGTTCGTTCATACTACTGACCGCTTTCTCATCTCTCTTGTTACATAAAGTTCGTATTTCTTATCCAAACTTCGCAAATATGTCAGGATCACTGTGACCTATATCTATATGCCTAATTTCTTTCTCAACTACTTTGAAATGTTGATTTTATTCATTAGGTGCCCATTGTAAAATTCCACGCGGGATCGCTGAAATCTTTTGCCGTTTGCAATGGGCAAATTTTACAATTGGACCTAATGACCAACACCAACATTTTACGGAGTTGCGACAGAAAGTGGGTATACTGCGACAGCCAGACCTAGGCTAGACAGACTATAGACTATAGTATATATTTAGATCCCTGCTCAATACCCGGGTCATTTCTAAAACTTGAATATCTGAAAACGGAGTTAATGTAGATCCTTACTCAATATCCGGGTTATTTCGAGTTAAGGTAGATCGCTACTCAACACCGGGTCATTTTTAAAACTTGAATAACTGAAAAAGGAGTTAAGGTAGATCCCTACTCTATACCCGGGTTATTTCTAAAACCTGAATATCTGAAAACGGAGTTAAGGTAGAACTCTACTCTATACCTGGGTTATTTATAAAACTTGAATATCTGAAAACGGAGTTAATGTAGAACCCCTACTCTATACCTGGGTTATTTATAAAACTTAAACATCTGAAAACGGAGTTAAGGTAGATCTCTACTCTATACCTGGGTTATTTATAAAACTTGAATATCTGAAAACGGAGTTAAGGTAGAACCCTACTCTATACCCGTGTTATTTCTAAAAATTAAATATCTTAAAACAGAGTTAAGGTAGAACCCTACTATATATCCGTGTTCCTTCTAAAACTTAAATATCTAAACACACAGTTAAGGTAGGACCCAACTCTGTACCTGGGCCATTTTTTAAACTTAAATGTATCTGAAAAATGAGTTGAATGAAGACACGGTACATATGCTATTGTATAGGTTACATGTCATAGTTACCGAATAATTATAAACGTTTCCCTAAATGGCTATTTTGATGTGATGTGTTAGCCTTAAAGAAAAAATCTGGCAGTGTTTTTTTTTTGTAAAATGTCAAGACTCGCCCTTTGCTTAAAAGTCCTACCTCCGCAGGGGACCTGTACGATGGATATTTCAAAAATATTTTAATAGTTCCCGTAGGCAGAAATTGGTTAACATAGTAAATGCTGGTTTTCAGGTCAAGTCGTGATTCAAAGTACCTGTGACATGACCATGGGCCTAAAAAGGTGTTCATATCTGCCATAATCTAAACCACTGGCTTTGAATGCTGTATCATTATTTACGACCAAAGAATGAGATGGAAACACTGTTCAAAATGATCAAGCTCGAAGGAATCTGCATGGCCAAAGTTGAAGGGCCAACCGAGGACAGCCGACAGGTCCCCCAGATATATTTCCCCCTTAACTATCGCAATAACGGCTAATATAGTATTGCCACCGGGTGACAATATTCATTGAATCACGGTCACCAAAACATGCTATAATCCTGGACTTATTATTATTATTATTATTATTATTATTATTATTATTATTATTATTATTATTATTATTATTATTATTATTATTATTATTATTATTATTATCATCATCATGGCGGACGAGGGAATAAGAAGGTTCCTCGCCAAGACAGCTCTCGTGGGGGAGCGGAGAATTGGATACTCCAAGGCTTCTAATTGTGTCTAGCAAAATTAAACATTAAAAATTCAAAATGCGCTTCACAGTAACGTCATATTTGTACAGTATAAATATGAGAGTTCTACCTTGGATGGGATTCTGGGTAGGTACAGAGTAAAAGTGTAATATTCTCATTATTAATTTATTATCATTATTATTATTATCATTATAATTATTATTATTATTATTATTATTATTATTATTATTATTATTATTATTATTATTATTATTATTATTATTATTATTATTATCAGTATTATTATTATTACTATTATTGTTATTATTATTATTATTATTATTATTATTATTGATATTATTATTGTTATTATTATTATTAATATTGATATTATTATTATTATTATTATTATTATTATTATTATTATTATTATTATTATTATTATTATTATTATTATTATTATTATTATTATTATCATCATCATTAGTAGTTTTTACTATAGAATTGGAAAAATATTTCCATCGATCGACTCTTCTCACCTCAGTCATAATCCTAGTCGTCACCCTACGATGGTGCAAGTGTGAACAACAGATGAAAAATCGAACATTTTTTTCCAAACTATTTTTAGGAAAGAGTGTGTATAAGTCAATTTTTTCCCAACACTTCTGGAAGAAGTGTCTAAAAATGTTTTCCAATACTTTTTGGAAAACGTAAACAAATACATTTCAATTTTCATTTCTTTTTTTTTCGCACTTTTTCCAAAGATGTGTTAGAAAAAATATTTTATTTTTATCTGCTGTTTACACCTGCATCATCGTACAACCTTTCTCTGCCATGATCTTTGCTTCCTTTGCCAGGGGACGGAACAAGGCCTGATAGACCCATTGCTCTATGGGACGTGTGAGTATATTTTGATATGCTTCATCAAAAACCTACGATGGTGCAAGTGTGATATGCAGAAAAATATTAGATATTTTCCACCGCTTTGTCGTCTTTTTTTTTTTTTTTTGGGGGGGGGGGGGGGGCGTGCGAAAAGATGTGTTAGAAAAACAATTTCTTTGAACGTTTTCCAAAAAGTGTCGGAAAATTATTTGACTTTTTCAAACAAAAAAAAAAAATAAAGAACGAAGGAGAATTACAAAGATCATTCTTTTTCTAACGCATTTTCAAAAGGTGCTGGACAATATTTGATTTTTCGCACGTTTTCTAGAAAGTGTTCGAAGAATATTTGAATTTTTCTTCAGTTGTTCACAATTGCATCATCGTATGAACAATCACCGCAATAATAATGTAGGACGTCTTGAATATGTAAATAAACATTGTTTTGGAGGAAAGAGGTAATGAAGAAATACCCATTGACGAGAGTTCACGGAAGATCTCGTTTTTCTCAGCGATTATCATTTACATGAAAACAAGTGTGACTTTCTTTAGATTTCTCGGTCACTTCCGATCTGGATTAGTAACAGCGGTTCACCAACTAGTTCTATTGAGTGCTCTATTCATAGCCGAGGTTGTATTTCTTCATGAAGAAATAATCCTATGCGCATCCTGCTAGGACTGTAATTGATCAATCGAAATAATTTTTCCAATTAATCGAAAAAGATATTATGTCAATTGTTATGTCAATCAATCTATTGTAGAGTAAACACATATTTTCAGCCTCTTAAACCATTTTAGCCAACACTAATTAAGAATTTTAAATAGAACCCTAAGTATTCAATCAAAAATGTTGAGAAAACTTTCATGTCTTTGTATTGAGAGAATTGTAGGATCCTAGCAATACAACTACAGTGTGGAACATGTGAAAATATCTTATAGTGCAGTTCTTCAAAATCGAATCAAAATAATCGGAATCGGAAAAAAATGTCAATGATAGAATCTAAAAAAATGGATGTCAATGACAGTCCTACATTCTGCTAGTTTGGAATATTGGCATCTGTTACCATCTAGTATAAATTGGTTAGGAGTTAAAATATACGTATGAGAGACAAGCTGTTTATCTTGAAATGAGTCTAAGCGAGCTACTACAGTACAGACATTAAATGCCTGCACCTGTCGACGGGACGTCTGCCAGTGCCCGGTTGTACAAACACCCATGGATAACTTGTCAAAAAATAAGCCAATTACCTCAATGACCCGCACAGCCTGCGACTCAAAGCGCCGTTCAGTTATGAGGTCATCCATGCATCCATGCCCAAACAACTGGGTGGCAATCGGCGTGCGGTTGTGTATTATGCCCGGGCTGTCCACGCATTTAGTATAGAAATTTGATGTCGGCACTGTAGATTTAATGATTGTGTTACCTCTGTCTGTGTCAGTTGTGGTTCGGCCAAGTATGATATTCTTCGAAGCATCCCTGGTAACTCATGTGTCATCCGACTCATGTATATATCAATATGTAGTGAAGAAAGTTTCATACAAAGTCTCTGATCAAGTCTTTCTGCAGTAGTGATAACTGACTAATCATATCTTTCTGCGGTAGTGATAACTGACTTATCATATCTTTCTGCTGTAGTGAAAACTTACTTATCAAATCGTTCTGATGAAGTGATAAATAACATATCTTATTTGTCTTCAGTCAATACCACGTGCAGTGTTAACTGGTTGAGTGTGACGTTTTACGGCGAGGTCGAGATGGTCTACGCTCATGAGAGAGCTGACGCATGCGCATTCAGAGAGGAGCAGCCAGCAGTCTGGACCCGCAACATCTCTACAGTGGACGGCAATCCCTGCGGCGTGAAGGTAAGTGAATGAGGGTTAACCCCATTAAGAGTTTCCCTAAGAATTGTCGTCTGGACCTATGCTACTTTTGGAAATAACTTTAGAATAAAGAATGATTTTACAAAATATTTGAAGGAGAGTTTTAGGTAACGTTGTGAATAACAGTTTTTACCTTCCCTAAGAATTGTCGTCTGGACCTATGATACTTTTGGAAATAACTTTAGAATAAAGAATGATTTAACAAAATATTTGAAGGAGAGTTGTAGGTAACATTCTGAATAACATTTCTACTTTAAATATTTTTCAACTTTACTCTAGATCTTGGCCGCCGGATTGCATCTGAATTATCAGGCTGGTTTTGGGCGCTCTAAGCATTGATGGGTCATAGGCACATAGTCACACAAAGGGTAGACTCTAAATCCCTGCATGTGTCAGGAATGACATCATGGAAAGTTGTGATTTTGGAATACCTTACCTAGGTATAAGGTTAGGAATCAGGTCCAGGGTTAGGGTTACCTAACCCTAACCCTGGACTTGATCCTTAACCCTAAACCTAGGTAGGGTATTCCATGATTACCAGTTTCCATGACGTCATTGCTGACGTTTGCAGGGATTTAGAGACTTTACCAACACAAAGCAAGGAAGGCAGTTACGGGGTTTATATCGCTTTCAACAGCTAAGGTAATATCGCGACAAGATTAAAACCCGTAACCGGGAAGAAATTCCCTGCTAATCACAAATAGTTCCAAGGGGACTTTAAGTTACTTAAGAACCATAGACAGCTCTTTACAATGCCGCACATTTATAAAGTGATCAGGCCAACCCACTAGGGGCTCCAGCGGAGACTCGTGATACCACCAACAGAGCCCAAGTCACTGGGAACTTTCGCACATGCCACAAGCGGTCTTCACACACTGTAGAGGTAGAACACGTTCGTCCATTCGGTGCACAGTTTATTTTACTGCTAAGCCATGGAGGGAATTCCGAATTTTGGAGTACCCGGCGAAAACCACCGCCAAATCCCAAGTCACCGCAACTTCCTCACATGCCCCAAGCAACTTTGGAACCCTGGAAATGGCGTGAGATATCAACAATATTTCTTTATTTTTTCATTTTTATGACATTTTTTTTTAGAAAATTGCAAACGGTCCTTCGTATTTTGTTGACATCGTAATGCAGTCTGGACCTATCAGAACCAAACAGGACCACGTGTCGACCATCACGTGCAACTACCATTTGGGGCTGACGCAGGACCTCGGCAGAGACGACTTTGACATCAATGAAGGGTAAGACCTTTGATTCTTGAAATAATATCTACTGGCTAGTCTATCTATCTATCGATATATATATATATATACATATATATATATATACATATATATATATATATATATATATATATATATATATATATATATATATATATATATATATATATATATATATATGTATATATATACATATATATATATATATATATATATATATATATATATATTATATAGATACACTATACACACACATATATATATATAAATATATATATATATATATATATATATATATATATATATATATATATATATATATATATATATATATATATATATATATATATATATATATAGATACACTATACACACACACATATATATATATATATATATATATATATATATATATATATATATATATATATATATATATATATGTATATATATATATATATATATATATATATATATATATATATATATATATATATATATATATATATTTATAAATATATATTTAAATATAAACATATATAAATATAAGTTTGTATGTATAAATAAATATACATATCTATCTAGCTATCTATCTATCTATCTATATATGTATATATATATATATATATATATATATATATATATATATATATATATATATATATATATATATATATATATATATATATATATAGATAGATAGATAGATAGATACACTATACACACACATATATATATATATATATATATATATATATATATATATATATATATATATATATATATATATATATATATATATATATATATATATAGCTTTGTGCAGAGAAACCCTTCATTGAGTTTAGTTGTTATGTTCGCGTATCATTGTATATGTCTATCTACAGCTACGTGCAGAAGAGTCCCTCCATGAATGCAGTGAACTCGGCGGAAAGTGACGCCATAGTGCAGCTCTACCTGAAGGACACCGTTGGCAATACCCTCAACAGGGCAGAGCTCGGACAGTACATCATTATGGAGGCTGTCCTCTCTACCAAGGCTTTTTCTGGTGAGTGGCACTCTATGGCTTTCTCTGGTTAATGACAATCTATGGCAAGCCAAGGCTTTCTCTGGTTAATGACAATCTATGGCAAGCCAAGGCTTTTTCTGGTTTATGACAATCTATGGCAAGCCAAGGCTTTCTCTGGTTTATGACAATCTATGGCAAGCAAAGGCTTTCTCTGGTTGATGACAATCTATGGCAAGCCAAGGCTTTCTCTGGTTGATGACAATATATGGCAAGCCAAGGCCTTCTCTGGTTGATGACAATCTATGGCAAGCCAAGGCTTTCTCTGGTTGATGACAATCTATGGCAAGTCAAGGCTTTCTCTGGTTGATGACAATCTATGGCAAGCCAAGGCTTTCTCTTGTTAATGCCAATCTATGGCAAGCCAAGGCTTTATCTTGTTAATGCCAATCTATGGCAAGCCAAGGCTTTCTCTGGTTAATGCCAATCTATGGCAAGCCAAGGCTTTCTCTGGTTTATGACAATCTATGGCAAGCCACAGCTTTCTCTGGTTAATGCCAATCTATGGCAAGCCAAGGCTTTCTCTGGTTTATGACAATCTATGGCAAGCCATAGATTTCTCTGGTTAATGACAATCTATGGCAAGCCATAGCTTTCTCTGGTTAGTGGCAATCTACGGCAAGCAAAGGCTTTCTCTGGTTAATGCCAATCTATGGCAAGCCAAGGCTTTCTCTGGTTTATGACAATCTATTGCAAGCCAAGGCTTTCTCTTGTTAATGCCAATCTATGGCAAGCCACAGCTTTCTCTGGTTAATGCCAATCTATGGCAAGCCAAGGCTTTCTCTGGTTAATGCCAATCTATGGCAAGCCAAGGCTTTCTCTGGTTAATGACACTATGGCAAGCCAAGGCTTTCTCTGGTTTATGACAATCTATGGCAAGCCATAGATTTCTCTGGTTAATGACAATCTATGGCAAGCCATAGCTTTCTCTGGTTAATGACAATCTATGGCAAGCCAAGGCTTTCTCTGGTTAGTGGCAATCTACGGCAAGCCAAGGCTTTCTCTGGTTAGTGGCAATCTACGGCAAGCCGAGGCCTTATTTGGTGAGTTGCCCTCTATAGCAAGCCAAGGCTTTCTCTAGTTATCTATTGCAAGCCCCAGCCTTCTCTCGTAAGTGGCAATCTATGGGAAGCCAAGGCCTTCTTTGGTAAGTGGTGCTCAATTGCAAGTCTATGAAGGGAACTTGTTCCGTAAAGTATATTTTTCTTTATATCAGAAAACGTTTCGTGTCAAATATCCTTTTCATATTGAAATAAAATCATGTTAAAGAAAAGCTCTCATTTCTTGAACAGTTTCATATCAGGGTTTTGAATTTTCGTCAATCATCCCTTTTTCTTTACTTTAACGGCTAAGTGTTCACAAGCCAGATGTGAGTGGTGGAGGTCTAGAGCATCTGGTGAAAACCATCACCTAATCCCAAGTCACTTGCAACTTTCTCGCATTTCCTGGTCTGGATGTGTATCCACGCAGCAGTGAGAGACAGAAAGCAGGCATGCAGTTAGAGCACTCAACTATCAGAGCCTGAACTTTATATCAGAATAGTTTTTGTTTATTCAGCAAAACATTTTTCTTGCCAGTTCAAGCTAATGCACATCCCAAGTCAGCAAGGCATGCTGATACAGTACAGACATTTAATTCCTGCACCAGTCGACCGGATGTCTGCCATTGGCTGGTTGTACAAACACCCACGGATAACATTTCAATGAAATGAGATAAGCACATCGTAGCTTAAGAAACAAATTAAAGTTACGTTCAGTTGTGGGTCATTCATGCATCCATGCCCAGGAAACTGGGTGGCAATGGGACATGTAGTCGTGTATTTTGCGCGGGCTGCCCACATATTTAGTGCAGGAATTAAATGTCAGCACTGTACATGTAGACTGGTTTTATTTTAACGCGTTCCTTTTAGCAGGCATAACTGGACTGAAGGCGTGGACGTGCGAGGCCACTGACATGCCATCTAGCACTAGATTGAAGTACTACCTCTTACAGCACGGGTAAGTAGTAGACCTATAGGTACATTTTTAAAGGGTTCGCCACCCCTTTTTTGAAAGGTGGTTCAGGTATACATGAAGGAGAGCTTTTGTGGTACATATGCATACGATACAGATAGCATGAACGATGATATGAATAAAACATGAAACTCTTCAAACTAATCTCTCCCTATAATTGGGCGACAGAAAATAAAGAGTAAGAAATTGTTAAATTCGGTGGTTGCCCCAGGTTATAGAGGAATCAAACTCCTACTAGCCCGCGCATGAGATTGAACTCTGGACCCCATGACTTCAAGCACACAGGCCGGCAAATCTGCCCGCTTACTAGTACCTGGCGGAAAACACTGCCTAACCCCTGGCAACTTTCCCACATGCCCCAGGTGGGAGTAGACCTGGACAGTGGTGAGAGACAACGCCTTAGACCACACGGCTATCGGGCAGGCCCTCAGGAGAAGCTAATTTGGGGTCAGATATCAGGAGAGCACTGCTCATGAGGGGAGTTGACTGTTATGCAAAACGCATCCTCTCTTTTTCTTGTTTCTATCATATGCTCTCCATTATCTTATACAGATTTTATTGCACTAAATGGCCTTTGTGTGCTGATGTGCCTTTAAGCAACCATTCATTCGTTCATTCATTGTTTCTAGCATATGCAGACCAATATTTTACACAGATTTTATGGCACTAAATGGCCTTTGTGTACTGATGTGCCTTTGAGCAACCATCCATTCATATATTCAATCATTGTTTCTATCATATGAAGACCAATATTTTACACAGACTTTATGGCACTAAGTGGCCTTTGTGTAGTGATGTGCCTTTAAGCATCCATTCATTCCATCATTGTTTCTATCATATGCAGACCAATATTTTACACATATATCATGGTACTAAGTGGCCTGTGTGTGCTGATGTGCCTTTAAGAAACTATTGATTGATTTATTCATTCATTGTTTCTATCATATGCAGACCAATATTTTACACATATATCATGGTACTAAGTGGCCTTTGTGCACTGATGTGCCTTTAAGAAACTATTGATTGATTTATTCATTCATTGTTTCTATCATATGCAGACCAATATTTTACACATATGTAATGGCACTAAATGGCCTTTGTGTACTGATGTGCCTTTAAGCAACCTTTCATTCATTCATTCACTTATTCATTCTATCATACGCAGATGTGGAGATGGCAAGATCATCCCACGTGACCAGGGCATGGTGACCCTGGGACTGGTCTCCTCCAGCCCCCAGTTCCAGGCTTTTCAGCTGACAGGTATTCCCACACTGCAGATCAGGTGCCACTTCCTTGTCTGTTCTGGAAACCTACAATGTGCAGGGGTAAGTAATGAAGAAGATCACAGCAATATTATACAGTCAATAAGGGAAATTGGTTAAACGTCATATTGAGATTAATGTCAGCTAGTATATAGGGTTTCCATTTTACAGGGGTGTCCACTTACCGAGGTTACACTGCATGTATACATATTTATCTCATGATTGGCAAAATTCTAGGCTTTTGATTGGTTGATTGGCCCATGATATGAAGCTGTGTTGTGAGCTTCCTTCAATTCACCTCTCATAATCTTGTATTAACCTCTCAGAATCCTATATTAACCTCCAAAGATTCTTATATCAACCTGCTCCATTTAAGGGTAGGGAGAGTTGAGCATTGCATCAGATGATTATGCCCATGATGTAATTCCCAATTCTCCCTGCCCCCTAAGTGCATGATGCAATCTCCCAAACATAGCAAGATGGCTGCTCCTGTTGCAGACAATTCTCTGTCGCTAGCACCAAATCAATTCAAAAGGAAAAGATTTGCACACCTGTCAGAGGAGGAGAGAAATGTGAAGAAAAAGAATGTTATTCCTGGAAACACTCAGCGTGCAAATAATAATGCAGCAAAAACTCTGAAAGCCTATTTAGCAGAAATAGGGAAGGACCAGGCCTTTGAAAAGTTTTCGAGTTTGTTCATTTGTATTACCTATGCAGAGGTCCATGGGGCAATCATGAGATGCGCCTTGGGTGATACAGCCCTCTGATTGCGAGATATAAGTTGTATCATATTCCAAAACAGCTGATAACTAATAATATATATATATATATATATATATATATATATATATATACATATATACATATATATATATATATATATATATAAATATATATACACATATACTCAAACCCTCTGTTGCTGTCAGCAAATAAAATGTAAAACAATGGGTGCTTTTTTGCAGAATTCCTGTTTCTACAGTCCCTTTGGTCGCCGTCGCCGTCGTCGAGAGCACCCCCTTCCACCTACAGATGCCATTCCTACTGGGGGAATTGCCAGCAACCCCAACCCCTCCATGAATCCTAGTCACCTGCACCCAACAGGCGTGTATGCTTCCAGCCAAGTCATATATATAGTGGATCACAATGGTCAAATGTTCCCACGTACGTCTGTGCGGCCGATGCCAACAAAACCTCTCCAATCTGGTTCTGACGGTATGTACTCTATTATATTCCATTCTAATATATTTGTATTGCATTATATTGTTTCCAATGGATCCGCAGATTGGCCCAGTCTCTGAATAAATGTGTGGCATTGTGGAGGGCTGTCTGTGATCTTTCTGCAACTGAAAGCTCACTTGGGTTTATTCGTAAAGAGAAGGGAATTTCTTCGGGGTTCCGGGTTTCTATCTCGTCGCAATATGACCTTAGCTGTTGAAAATGATGTAAAACCCGACTCCTTCCTTTCTTTTGTGATGGTAAAAATGAAGTAAGGAATGGGTTTTTATATTGCTTTCAACTGCTTTGGTCAAATTATAATGTGATAGAAACCCGGAATAGGGAAGAAATTCCCCTCTCTTCGCGAACAGTTCCAAGGGGTCCTTCAGTCGCAGAAGGACCAAAGAGAGCCCTCCACAATGCCGCACATTTATATAGCAACCAGGCCAACCCGCTCATAGGGATCCAGCAGAGAATTGAACCTGCGACCTCACACTTGGGAGCCAGGCATCGTAACCACCACTAGCCCATGGGGATCCCCTTAGTACCATAGTAAGGCGACGGTTACTTTATTTATTGGTTCCCGGATCCTTCCCAGAACAAATTTACAGGGTCAGGAGGGAGGTAATCAAAATTAAAGTGATTTTTTGGCTAGTACTAAAATACATACTTAAACCATATTCTTGAATATCAAAAGAATTATTTTTTAATAAGATAATGAATTTCAACAGCACTGTATTACATTCTTTTGTAATGTATTGCTCTAGTATTAATATTCTTGTAGTTTTGTAGTGTTATTACCATCCATGGTAAATTCAGTGTAGGTTTGGTGTACCTACTTGGCTGCAGAGCACAAAATAAAAGGGGAGGATAACATTTATTTTCCCGTCAGGTCTATTCCACTTTGATCTGCGGATCTGGGAACCAATAAATCAAGTAACCGTCGCCTAATGGGCACATATTAGATCTGCTGATATAATTTCAATTTCCATTTCAATAAATACAGCCCATGAATTTGATCCAGACTTGTCGGCAAAAGATCTTTTTGAGGCAGGTTTTCTAGAAGTGAGAACTTTCAAAATCCAAAATTGTAACTACTGCCT
Organism: Maea johnstoni; assembly: GCA_963942565.1. Taxonomy (NCBI): domain Eukaryota; kingdom Metazoa; phylum Annelida; class Polychaeta; order Spionida; family Magelonidae; genus Maea; species Maea johnstoni. Next base: position 23,225,729 of record OZ012701.1, on the reverse strand, counting down.
TGGCCTGAAAGGGAGCTGCCATGTCCTTGTGATGATGTTGCCTGGCTCTCAGGTGAGAGTTTCTGCTGGATCTTGTATGGATAAAACCTAAGCTGTAGAAAGCGATTAAAACTAATTCCTTCCTTATCCAGACTAGAACACATAGATCAATAACATATATTACAATATCTCAATACTGTAAATTTGGGAAAGATTGCGTTAGTTAAATTTTTGCGTTTTTTCGTGTTTAGTCTTGAACGCAAAATTTAAATTTGCAATGATTACTGCTGCCACTTTAAGTGTATAGCTGGCACTCAATGTTGCAGCCAATTCGCAAAGTTAAAAAATGCAAAAAATGATTTTCTGCAAATTTGCAAAATGTAATTACCCTACACAATCTTTTGTGAATCTACAGCAATTGGTGATAGGATCTACATCCATATCGTCAATTCTTTCTGCCGTAAACAGGCTAAAATGTTACCTCCAAATCTGTAGTACTAGGGGAAACCTATCTAAGCCAGTGATATGCCCCTAACATGACTGGATCCAGACAGCTAGCAGTCAGTGGCAACTCTTTGGACACCTCAGCTAATAGAACAGATGCCCTTGTAGGTTTCTTTTTAAATATGTGAAGCCATAAAGCAGTCTTTCTTTGAACGAACAGCCTGAAGCGGTCTTTCAATTTAAATTGCCAAAGTGTAAGACATAAAGTCTGAAAGTGGCCATTCTCTGATGAATACTGTAAATTCGGAAAGTATTGCGTTAGTTTAATTTTTGCGTTAAGCCTCTGACCCAAATGATTAGTGCTGCCACTTTTAGTTTATAGCTGGCACTCAATATTGCAGCCAATTCGCAAAGTTAAAAAACGCAAAAAATGATTTTCTGTACATTTGCAAAAATTACTCTACACAATCTTTTGTGAATCTACAGTAATTGGTGTTAGGATCTACATCAATATCGTCAATTCTTACTGCTATCTAAAGGCTTAAATGTTACTTCCAATATCTGTAGTACTAGGGGAAACCTATCTCAGTTAGTGATATGCCCCTAACATGACTGGATCTGGACAGCTAGCAGTCAGTGGCAACTCTTTGGACCCCTCAGCTGATAGATCGATAGAACAAATGCCCTTGTAAGTGCTTGTTTAAGATATGTGAAGCTATAAAGCAGCCTTTCTTTGAACGAACGGTCTGAAGGGGTCTTTCAATTTAAATTGCCAAAGTTTAAGACATGAAGTCTGAAAATGGCCGTTCTCTGATGAATACTGTAAATTCGGAAAAGATTGCGTTAGTTTGATTTCTGTGTTGTTATTTTTGCGTTTAGCCCCGGACGCAAAATTAAAATTCGCAATGATTAGTGCTGCCACTTTAAGTGTATAGCTGACACTCCATGTTGCGGCCAATTCAAAAGACGCAAAAATCGCGATCGATTTTCTGTAAATTCGCAAAATTTACTCTTCACAATCTTTTGTGAATAGAATAGATATTTAATTCCTGCACCAGTCGACCAAACGTCTGACAGTGCCTGGTTATAAAAACACTCGTGTACAACAATACAAAGAATAAGCGAAGCACATCAATGACACACATAGCTTGTGAAACAAAGCTCCGTTCAGTCGTGACGTCACCATGCATCTTTGTCCAGGGAACTCCCAATTTTCCAAAATTAAGTGAAATTTCGCAAATATTTGTATGAGTCGTTGTGTGGCTTCTGTTACACATTTCTACTTCAAATGTTTTCCAAAAAAATGTGTTTGTGAGTGAAATATTTCCAAAATCGTCATGCCTGTTTTATCTGCTCTGAGTGTAAATGGGTTAAGGAAAACTTAGTGTTGAAACACCAAAACCAAAGAGATTGTATAACAAAAAAAGAAAATGGACAGGATTGCTATTAGAATGGGAGATTGGTTATTTTGAGTGTGTTACATCACAGGAAATGTGCAGAGAGCTTACAGTAGGGAGGTCCCTAAAAGTGGAGTCCTCCCTACTGTAAGTGGCTGGGCTGGGCTGGGCTGTGCTTCCTGCTTAGCTGCTCCCCTGAGAATCCAATGCATCCGCATCTATATAGGCCAAATGAAATAAGCTATCCGAGGGGCTATTACACAAAAAGAGACAGCCTCACAGATTTCCCCCTCGTAGAAGAAAACTTAGTGTAAAAGCAGTTTTAATGGAAATGACTACATAGAAGTGGGATATTTAGGTAAGGAAGTATATGATA
>OZ012701.1:23056959-23221959 GCA_963942565.1 Maea johnstoni | reverse complement strand
AATCTCGTCGATGCTCAAATCTGGTGTGACGTCACTAGCAGACAAAGACCATTGAGGGCTCTCGTATCTTTTATATTACAGAGGAAGCTGCACACCAACACGCGCAGAACATAACTTTTGGGCTATTCGTCCGCAGCCTGGTTGTTTAGGTTGACCAGCTGGTTTTGTATCCACTTGTTTTTATTCATCTAAGCCCTATATTCGTGAATTACTAAACTAAGAAGGCTGAGAAAATGGGTGCTCAAGCTGATGAGAAGAAAGAATTCAATATTAGATCCATGCTTATCAAAATGGTTTCCCTAAGGCTGGCATAAGATTTGATTTAATACTGAGAGTGTTATCAATTTTGGATATTAAACGTATATTTTTGCATATTCTTACAATATTAGCAGGATGTCTATTTGTATAAATTGAAGTGTAAAATGCATCATTAGTGCCTGTTCAATGCCTTGGCAGGGGGCCAAAAACAATATCTCAAGATTTCAAAGAGGTGAAAAATTGGTGACCTTTTGACGTCTAGTGACCTTATTATTGACTTAATCAGGGGTGTCCAAATCTTTCATGCCCGGAGCACAGTCAATACGTCCCGGAGCACAGCAATTTTTGGTGACCGAGGTATGATAATAGATATTAATAATGTTACCGGGTAGCTCTACCACATTAGCCCTTATTGCAATAGTTAAGACCAAGACCAATCGTTAGACAGTATTACTAAGTGGAGTTCACTAGTTTATAAATACAATTTATATCAAATATAATTCAAGTGAATATGTGATAGGCTCAATTGGTCATAATTTGCGAAAAGTTTCAAGTCAAACAGTGCTTAGAATTGTTGGCTTGTCGCACAATTTGAAGGCCCTATCGCACGCTGGTGCGATATGTGACAGTTGGACACCTCTGTTAATCTGCACACTTGGCCTCTCATCAGAAAGAGCTCCTAAATACCAACATTTTGGAGTGGTCACGTGATCCATTATCTTCAAAGGCAAGAACTCTAGCAGGCTTTTTGTTTTCCAAACCTCTAGGTTTTGGCCATTTTTAGGAGTGACACTCTCAACACAAAAGGGTTAATACAGAAAATTGCCAAAGGTTGACCGGCGGTCATACATCTGTAAAATGAAGACCAATACCTAGCATACAAGAATCAGCAAAGAAAAAACTTTAACTCTCAGTGCAAGGTTCCAGCCAAAATCTGGGTTTGGCTCCCGGACTATAAGATGAGCGGGGTTTCCACACCAGCTTAGGGTTCCCCGGGAGGTGCCAACTCCTATCCCACACCATTGAGCAAGCTAAGAGGGTGTGCCCCTTGCAGGGTACGTGCCACTACAGCTTAGGGTTCCCTGAGATGTAGCAACTCTTATCGCACACAATCGGGTTATTACTATCGAAATGCAATGTGCTATAATGGTCGTCTAAGTTTGCATGCTCCAAGAAGCATTTATCCATGTCTGCCTCACCTGGATAATGACGTAGCACGTACCCTGGTATCATTTCCACCCTAATTTGAATATTTACAGTAAACAGAAAAGTATGGGGCGCCGTTTGTAACATCCATACTTTTGTTGACAGAAGCAACTTTTGTCAAGACACGCGGAATGCCACGTGGTGAACGCCACGTGGCAATGCCACGTGGTGAAATATCTAAATAAAAACGAAAAAAATAATTCACAAACGTTTGAACTCTGCCTGGGATGATATTAAAGTTTGTGAACAATAAAATGACACTTAATTCATGAACTCAACCGCATCGGTACACGCACGATCTGGGACTGAGCCAGGAATTTCATAACAGGGTGTCCAAATTGGCATTTCAAGAATTTAGGGTGTCCAAAATCCCTGATTGCAAAACAGCCATTCCACCTTATCGGTCCACATAACGAGATTTGCGTGACCCTCGACCCCCTAGCGAAAAATACTGCATGAATCAATGTGCATCAGAGTCATGCATAACTTGTGTCATAACTCTAGTAAAAAGAAAATTTCTGAGGCCGGAAGAGCAACAAGGCGAAACGGACTAACGTGTCCTCAGCAAAGGTTAAAATATGATTTTGTGTGAAAAGATTAAAAAACCGGATTGTTTTAGGAAAACCTCATCTATATTTATTAGAAACATTTTGAATTTTGATATTTATGACACAAAAACAGAATATTTCATTTTGAAATATACATTAGGTAGGTCTGTACACGTGTCTTCAATTTTTGTTTGTACATTTCACATCAAGCTATTTTATGCGGGACATGTACCATATTAAATAGTATTCAATGATTTTTTGGTCTCTAAATCTGCAGAAACATCTCAACTTTTCGATAAAATAACAAAAAGTCTGAGACCAAGTTTTAAGAAAGGCCCACAGACCTCGAAATGGGGTAAGGTTAGTGCGTATCGTTAACAAGCGCAACTTACGATCGCATGATACCACCCTATACATGTACTCGTGGAAGATCTTCTTTTTGCATCTAAAAGACCTTCAGGCACAGTACAAATAACGATTGTAATAAATCCAGAAAGAATTATTTCTAAGCCTGCAGGGAAGCATAAGTTCGAAAAACCGTCACGTACAAACGTTGTGTAACTTTCTAGGCAATCTGACATTGCCATCTATCGACAAGCCTACAGACTAAAATAATGAGGTAATGGCCTTGTTTTCATTTCTGACGTCAAGAGGGGATGTTAGGCCATGCTGCCACTCGTCAAAATCAGCGGTGAGTGTTTTTTTCATAAAATCTTTCGATTTCTAATCATGGGATCTTTGAAAAATCAGTGTCATTTTGGGGGTAGGGTAGCATAGAAGCTCCGCTAACAGAAATTTTAAGATGTCTCTGCGTATTTTGCCGTAAGTTTATAAAACTTTGAAATGTTGTGCTCGTAAATGAATCAAAACAACATGGCGGGGGGGTATTTACATCTAGATTTGAGTTGAGGACATTTTCGTTACGTGTTGTTTCATTTGTACGTTACGTTTTTGAGGACATGGCTTATTTTGACACTTTTCTTTACTTTTTCAGCCGGATAATGTATTCTACACGGGCAAAACCCCTTCCCCTAAGCAATTCAGAGCGGCAAGGGTTATATAGGGTGAAGAAAATCGCTGAACTGGGTGATACCATCTTGAGAAGAGAAAGTGAAAGAGTGAAAGGTTATCAAAAGAAGATAGCAGACATGACAGAAGAAGAGAAGGCAAAGAGCAGGAGTTAACCAATATCGGGGTCAGGAGACACCGTAAGAAGAAGTGGCTGCTCAGGCTGATGTGGAGGAAGATGAGGACTGGTCAACTGATGGATTTAACAGTGATGATGATGAGACGGATGATGCTGGTGATAGCAGTGATGGTGGTGATGGAGCGCAGGAACTCAGAGGTATGTATTTCAACATTTATTCATTTATTTATTCGTGCACTTAGATGTTCTCGCTGTGAATAATAAGGTAAGTGTTTTATATTCCTGTTTACCTGCAGATTTACTTTTGAATGTATGTACTGTTCTGAACTGGTGCTAATCACATACTACATATACCTACCTGATATTTGTCTTGAATCTGCTTAGAAGTAGAAATGTTCTGAACTGATGCTAATATTTATTGATCTGTTAATTAATGATATTTGTCTTGAATCCCACTTGGAGTAATGTTCTGATCTGATGCTGATATTAATTGATCTGTTAATGATTACAATTGCAAATATTATAACCACATACCTACCTGATATTTGTCTAAGTTAAACTTTGAAACAGCTTTCGTGACACACTTTCTTCCTCTTATTCATACATTTGTTTATTTGTCTACTTTCAGGTACACTGATTGTGAAATTCCCCAGAAGGAGGAAAAGACAAGCTGCAGCTGTAGCCACTACAAAGACTCCTCGAAAGAAGAGAAAGAAACATGTCGCCGAAGTCGGTACTGGTCCAAAGTCTACTACTCAAAAGAGGAAGAAGAAACGTGTCGCAAAGGCTGTTTCAAAATTGAACCGACAGGTTACAAAGCATAAGGAACAGATTAAGAATATCAAAGCTCAGAAACAGAAATTCCAAAGGAGATGCAAGAAGCTGGAGGAACTGATGGAGAAGAAAGGATCAAGTGACATTACAAGTGCTTGTAGTAGTACTGCCACATCTCCAAGCCAGGGGACTACAGTACATGATAGGTGGTCTCCAGTGTTTCATCCAGTTCCAGTGGTAGTGCTAGAACCACTCGAAGCTGTGCAAGCTGAGCAAGGCATCACTGCTCAGACACCATGCAGCAAGACCAACCAGCTCATTCGAGACAGAGGCCTTACCCCAAGGAAAGTCCCAGCCGGCATCAAGAAGAAACTGATCTATGCGAATGTGGTGGAGGATGAACTACAAATTGCAGCAAAGAAAAGTGTCCAACACAAGGAGGTTGTGGTATCACTTCTCAAAGGCAAACAGCTCAAGAGATAAAGAATGAAAAAGCATCTCAGCCAACAGTTGAATGTCTCAGAGAAGTTCCTTTACACAAGGAAGGACAAGTCTCTCAAGTGTCTCGAGAGAAGGCGGCTACTTGCCAGACAGAAAGAGCTCGAGAGACAGGTTAGGTCTTTCCTAGAGAGAGACGACAACTCTAGGATGAACCCTGGCAAGCAAGACTGCTTGACAGTTGATGGATAGAAGGTCCAAACAAGGATCCTCAATGACTACCTATACATCTTATATGAGAAGTTCATTGCTGAAAATCCACAAGTGAAGAAGAGCAAGTCATCTTTCTACAAGCTGCGACCCAAGCACATTAGACATTCCAATTGCTTAAAGCCGAACAACTGCTTGTGCTAGAAGCATGAAAACTCCACCTTGCTTGTCAGATCCCTGAAGAAGGTACTCACAGAACCCCTCACTCCAAGTCCTGATGTCTTTTGTGAAATCTTACCAGACGGAAGAGGCGGTTAAGGGGTTGGTGGATAAAGTCACAGCCACTGAGGTTACTGTCCAGCAGTGGCAGAAAGTTCTAGATGCGAGAGATGGCAAGCGCTAAGTCAAGATTGTCAGCACCCACATGCCACTGTCAGAATTCAAGGACAAGTTTGTCCAAGACTTTGACAAATTCACACTTCATTTTCAAAGTTGATTCAAATGTTCTGTTGGATGTTTAAATGTTAAGGTTTCATAACTTCTATGCATAATCATTGCATCTGTTAAAAGTATTAGGGATGCTGGGTTAATGTGTAAACCATTTTTATATATTGTATAATTCTCAAAATGATTCACAAATGACTTTGTGAAGATGTTTTATCTCCAATAACATTCCATTTATGTGATTTATTCAATGTGACAGTTGTGTTGAATTTTCTTCAATAAACCTTTTGATTTTTAGACTGTATTCATGTGTTTTCCATTTTACCGTTTTCTGCAACCTACAAACGAAAAAAATCCTAGCCTCATCGCCAACTGCAATGAAGTCCAAATTAACAAATTAAGTTAATTAGGTGTATTTAGGCCTATTAAGATGATTTCTGAACATAAATATTAATTTTGAAAAATTACAAATTTCTACATAAAAATATCGCAACTTACGAAACATTTATCAATGCGCTATTACCAGCGATGCTTTCACCTATGCTCTACATGGGCCAGTCCCAGAGCACTAATTTGTCCTTTCCCTGAGATAGGTTAGACTATTTTTCAGAAAGATCTCTCACTTCTACAGCTAAAGTTAGACAATACTTTCAGGACTTCATTGCAGTTTTGAAACTATACCTCACAAAACAGTGGCAAAATGATGAAAAAACAAGTGAAATATATGCAAAAGCTGTATTTATTTGAACCATCATACAGTTTACTTCATGAAAATAGCATACAATGGGGTATTAGCCTTTTCAATACATTAGTACAAGCCTGAAATCAAATAAAGGTCATATTTTGAGTGGTCCTCTGAAATTTGGATAGCCTCAACTTCAAACTGCTGTAAAAAAAATGTCTGAAGACTTTGTAGGCAGATATTTTGGGATTTTGCCCTTGATATGTACTAGTTTCAGAAAAAATTAGTCTCAGAAAGATCTGTGACACAACCCCTCGTGACCAACTTCCAGCCCCAATGTGGACGCATAAGGTGGAATGGCTGAAAAGTAAAAATCATTACACTGTTTATGTACAGTAACTAAATTAAAATAACTAATTAACTAATTAAAAGCTTTATTCTTCATGTCATGTCTTTGTTATTATTTAGAAGTTAAACTTTTTAGAAATTTAGCTTGGAATTAGTATTTTTTTAAACACATACCACAATGTGGGGTGTCTTTTAACCTAAAATCAGGTATTTTTCATGAACCAAGGAATCCAAAAGACACCCTGCTGGCTAAGACCCTGCGTACGATATTGTATACTAGGTCGAACCGATAGTAGTAGACCAAATGTATGTGCCGGAGATGCTGCAACCAGTCTATAGATCATGTACGCCATCTACAATCGGTGCAAGACATTAAGACAAAAGTACTTTTGTCGAAACAAAAGTACTTTTGTCGACAAAAGTATCTTTTGTCAGACAAAAGTAACTTTTGTTGGACAAAAGTACTTTTGTCGAGACAAAAGTTGCTTTTGTCAACAAAAGTAACTTTTGTTGGACAAAAGTACTTTTGTCAAGACCAGTCACACATGGCGTAACCACTCGCCAAATGTCACATCTTAGACTTCTGTCTCGACAAAATTGCTTCTGTCGACAAAAGTATGGATGTTACAAACGGCGCCCCATAGAGAAGAGTATATCAGGAAGCGGACCCTGCGTGCAGCCTGCCATTAACTTCGAGATTAAGGTTATTATACATGTACCAATTAGGTAGATAAGGAACCATAATGTTTATCTCAATCATAAGAAGGGTAGTCACGAGTTGTCACGATCACATTGTAACCAGACAGAATTCAGGACTGAGATCAAATTTTAAGGCTTGGCTTGAAAGTTTTCCTTCAAACACGACGATTCAAAATGGTCTTTGAAAACAGCCTTAATTACACCTTCAAACTTCAAAGGTTTTGACTGTTGATTTTTAGGTATATACTCTCCTTTCGCCGTCTATTGCAAAACCTATGACAAAAAAAGAAATCTCACATTCCGCTGTCTGTGGAGAAATGATGTCATTAAAGATCAGATATGGCTTCTAGGGCAAAATTGGTGTCGACAAAGAAAACTGTTCTTTCGCCATCTATGGCAAAACTTATGACAGTAAATTTATATCTTTATAACTTTTTAGAAATTTAGCTTGGAATTAGTATTTTTTTAAACACATACCACAATGTGGGGTGTCTTTTAACCTAAAATCAGGTATTTTTCATGAACCAAGGAATCCAAAAGACACCCTCCTGGCTAAGACCCTGCGTACGATATTGTATACTAGGTCGAACCAATAGTAGTAGACCAAATGTATGTGCCGGAGATGCTGCAACCAGTCTATAGATCATGTACGCCATCTACAATCGGTGCAAGACATTAAGACAAAAGTACTTTTGTCGAAACAAAAGTACTTTTGTCGACGAAAGTATCTTTTGTCAGACAAAAGTAACTTTTGTTGGACAAAAGTACTTTTGTCAAGACAAAAGTTGCTTTTGTCAACAAAAGTAACTTTTGTTGGACAAAAGAACTTTTGTCAAGACGAGTCACACATGGCGTAACCACTCGCCAAATGTCACATCTTAGACTTCTGTCTCGACAAAATTGCTTCTGTCGACAAAAGTATGGATGTTACAACCCAGCAGCCACTGTACGTACAATGTACGTACATTGTACGTACATTGTACCAACTGTACGTACAATGTACGTACATTGTACGTACAGTGCCCGCTGGGAAACAGCGCCCCATAGAGAAGGGTATATCAGGAAGCGGACCCTGCGTGCAGCCTGCCATTAAATTCGACATTAAGGTTATTATACATGCACCAATTATGTAGATAAGGAGCCATAATGTTTGACTCAATCATAAGAAGGGTAGTCGCTACTATTGACGTCAGTGGCCATATCATGGACTAATCATCAGATCAAATGACGTCTGCAAATTGTACATGTCATATGGAAATTACTCCTCTTCACTGATCTAGAATAACGCATAACATCTTATTTAGTTGTCACGATCACATTGTAATCAGACAGAATTCAGGACTGAGATCAAATTTTAAGGCTTGGCTTGAAAGTTTTCCTTCAAACACGACGATTCAAAATGGTCTTTGAAAACGGCCTTAATTACACCTTCAAACTTCAAAGGTTTTGACTGTTGATTTTTAGGTATATACTCTCCTTTCGCCGTCTATTGCAAAACCTATGACAAAAAAAGAAATCTCAGATTCCGCTGTCTGTGGAGAAATGATGTCATTAAAGATCAGATATGGCTCCAAGGGCAAAATTGGTGTCGACAAAGAAAACTGTTCTTTCGCCATCTATGGCAAAACTTATGACAGTAAATTTATATCTTTATAACTCTTTAGAAGTTTAGCTTGGAATTAGTATTTTTTTAAACACATACCACAATGTGGGGTGTCTTTTAACCTAAAATCAGGTATTTTTCATGAACCAAGGAATCCAAAAGACACCCTGCTGGCTAAGACCCTGCATACGATATTGTATACTAGGTCGAACCAATAGTAGTAGACCAAATGTATGTGCCGGAGATGCTGCAACCAGTCTATAGATCACGTACGCCATCTACAATCGGTGCCAGACATTAAGACAAAAGTACTTTTGTCGAAACAAAAGTACTTTTGTCGACGAAAGTATCTTTTGTCAGACAAAAGTAACTTTTGTTGGACAAAAGTACTTTTGTCAAGACAAAAGTTGCTTTTGTCAACAAAAGTAACTTTTGTTGGACAAAAGTACTTTTGTCAAGATGAGTCACACATGGCGTAACCACTCGCCAAATGTCACATCTTAGACTTCTGTCTCGACAAAATTGCTTCTGTCGACAAAAGTATGGATGTTACAAACGGCGCCCCATAGAGAAGGGTATATCAGGAAGCGGACCCTGCGTGCAGCCTGCCATTAACTTCGAGATTAAGGTTATTATACATGTACCAATTAGGTAGATAAGGAACCATAATGTTTATCTCAATCATAAGAAGGGTAGTCGTTACTATTGACGTCAGTGGCCATATCATGGACTAATCATCAGATCAAATGACGTCTGCAAATTGTACATGTCATAGGGAAATTACTCCTCTTCACTGATCTAGAATTACGCATAGCATCTTATTTAGTTGTCACGATCACATTGTAACCAGACAATTCAGGACTGAGATCAAATTTTAAGGCTTGGCTTGAAAGTTTTCCTTCAAACACGACGATTCAAAATGGTCTTTGAAAACGGCCTTAATTACACCTTCAAACTTCAAAGGTTTTGACTGTTGATTTTTAGGTATAAACTCTCCTTTAGCCGTCTATTGCAAAACCTATGACAAAAAAAAAACTCAGATTCCGCTGTCTGTGGAGAAATGATGTCATTAAAGATCAGATATGGCTTCTAGGGCAAAATTGGTGTCGACAAAGAAAACTATGGCAAAACTTATGACAGTAAATTTTTATCTTTTTTCACCATCTATGATAAAATGGTATCAATAAGAAAATATTTTCTTTCACCATTTTTTGCAAAAATGATGACAATAAAGAAATCTCTTTCTTTGCCATCTATGGTTCAGTAAAGAAAACATGATTTGTAGGACAGTATTAGTGACAACAAAGAAGTATACGTTCATTGTTTATTGCAGAAATGATGACAATAGAGAAAACAATTCTTTCCCCATCTATGGCTAAATTATGTCACTAAAGAACACTCATATGATGTATGGCAAAATTGGTGATAACAAAGAACTCTTGACCTGTCACCGTCTATAGCAGTAAGATGTCTTCTTTCATCGTCTCTGGCAGGAATTATATGAATACACCTTACTATTGACTTGTATGCAATAAACTCATGTTAAGTGATAACAAGGTATATTTAATTGCATGTAGAACCCCCCCCCCCCCCCTATATCTGTCAATAAGTGCTATGCTCCATACACTATGCACTTCTCATGTCGAGGAGAAAAGGTCAGGCTTCGTTAGTGGAGTCGTATTTACATTGGAGTGTAGCAACTCGAATATGTTTGAAGATGGGGAGTTTAAGGTACTATGGTGTCTCCCTGAACAGATTTAGGGGGAAAAAGTCTCATTTGAGCCGGTTCTTGGCTAAGGCAGAGAAGTTAAAAAGTAATATTCAATATTTTGCAGAAAGAGAAAAATGCTGACCTTCATACCTCCTGTTACTTAATTATTGACTTGTGTATGATTCACCTGCTACATAAAGGGGTCCTCAAATGCCTAGAATGCTTTTTGCTTTCCCTACCCCTATATTTGTGCAAATATTCAAATTGATCCTATCACGACAAAAAAGTTAATACACAAAATAGAAATATATCAAGTATTGAAAAGAATTGGATAAAAACGCTGAATACTAAGGAGCTGTCTTAAAGGATTGGTTCTTCAAACTGAAGACAATCAGCACCTTGATGCATAGGCCAATTGCACCATTCCTGTAAATTGGATAAGCTGTGTCTCAATCTATAACTAAGCTGTTGGCCTTCCAATAGCAATGTCTCATAGCTAATTCCAATAGAAATGGTTTCCCTAAGGCTGGCATATGATTTGATTACTGAAAGTGTTATCAATTTTGGATATTAAACATATTTTTGCATATTCTTCACCTCATTTGTGTTTTGTTTATGAAGGTTATTTTTTAACGTAGTTAAACATGGGTAGTATGAAATATTAGTAGGGTGTCTATTTGTACAAATTGAGGGGAAGGATGTGCAATAAGTGCCTGCCCCTAGCCTTGGCAGGGGTACAAAAAGCAATGTAACAAGATTTCGATAAAGGCAAATATTGGTGACCTTTAAAACTCTTATGACTCATTAATTGACTTAATATTTTGCTTAATCAACCTACAATCAAAAAGAACTTATCAATACTACCACATCTTCGCAGTTACATACTCCATGTTCTTTTAAAACCACAAATATAGAAAGCGTTATAATTATTAAAGGAATGATTAGTATATTTTTCGCACCACACAGTATTAAAGATATTTTCACATGGATGGTATAAATGTTAGCTGATGGTCTGTTTGCACAAACTAAGGGGTACAATGAATCAAATATTCCTGTTTATGGCCCTGGCACTTGTCAATATTGCAAAATCTCAAAGAATTCAGAAGTTGGTGACCTTTTGACCTCTCATGACCTTATAATGGAGATAATTTGCATGATTGACTTGCTATCGGAAAGGGCTCCTACATTCAAACATTTTGAGTGGTCATATGATCTATTACCTTCAGAAACAAGAGTTCTAAGAAGCATTTTAATTATTAGGGGAATGAAATTCAGTTTGAGCATATTTTTCACATCGCTTGTCTTTTGTTGTTCAAGAAATGTGAACATGGAATGTTCTAAATGTTAACATGTTAACATGTCTTTTTGCACAAATTGAGGGGTAAAATGTATCAATAGTCCTTGTCCATGGTCTTGGATGGGGGGGGGGGGGGGCGCTAAAAGCAATAAAGTAAGGTTTCATAGAAGTCAAAAATTGGTGACCTTTAACCTCTAGTGATCTTATAATGGACCAAATTTGCATAGTTGATTTCCCATCAGAAAGAGCTTCTAAATACCAACATTTTGAGTGGTCATTAGCAGGATGTCTACCTGTATAAATTGAAGTGTAGAATGCATCATTAGTGCCTGTTCATTGCTGGGTCGCTCACGACCCAGTTTATCTTTGGTTGGCAACCGGAAGTCTCAAAGGAGACAGCGAAACTAAATACTAGTAGCCATCTTGAATGAAGAATTATGGTCTTGCCGCAATTCTATTTGCGAGAAAGATTAATATAATTTAATTTAAGTTGATACTCTAACATGCGAGTTTTAGAAATGGATTCGTTCGCACTCAATTCTTTGCCTGCATGGCTTCCGAATATTCGGCCGACGAATGACAAGCGTGGAACTCCCACTCATAAGCCGCTATAAATCACGATCCTACGGATGTGTAAAGAGTACCGAATTTCGCAAAGTGTCAAAATAAAGAATCTTTCTTTCAATAGGAATATTTTAAATTGTTTACGATTATCGTAGAGTTTTGGTTGAACACCTTTATTTGATCACTTAACTTGCACAAGTTAAAGGTTGGCCAATGCTACGCATATTAATGTGTTGCAATGATGGTTACAAATGGCATTACTGCCTCTAAACAAGTAAGGGCCTTTCCATTTAAAAGTGGTGGGGGGAGGAGGAACGGAAGATTTTTTAAAGGGGGGGAGGGGCCGAATTCTGAGTCATTTTATCCCACCCTCCCCCCCAAATTCTGAATTTTGGTTCTGAGGGGGGGTGCCGAATTTTGAATATTTTTAGCAGGATTAAAATTTCTTAAAAGCTAAATGTATATATATCTATCTATCTATATATATATATATATATATATATATATATATATATATATATATATATATATATATATATATATATATGAGAGAGAGAGTGAGTTATATATATATATATATAAATTATATATATATATATATATATATATATATATATATATATATATATATATATATATATATATATACATATATATATATATATATATATATGTATATATATATACACACACATACATATATATATATATATATATATATATATATATATATATATATATATATATATATATATATATATATATATATATATATATATATATATATACGGTAGAACACGAAATTTCCGCGTGTGTTTATATATAGCGTACATAGCGACTGGTACCGCTTCGCTATATATAAAAACGCTGTACTTTTGTCTTTTTTTTAGCCACTGGTGGCGCTGACGTCAATTTTCGTTTTAGTGGTGGCCGCTAGATATCGCCACTAGTAAATCTAATATAAGATACGTAGCCCTGCTGAAACTCTAGCGCCACTAGTACAAACATGAAGCATACGTAGCCCTTCTTGAACCATTCTTTTTTGTGTTTTTCAGGCCTAAATTCATTTTGATAAAAGTGTTTAAAATCAAGCTTTAAATGATGTTAAAAGTTACAGTATTTAAAAGTCACAGTCCAGGTTGATAAACACTTTTATCAAAATGAATTTAGATTGAGAAGACTGCCAAATGATAACTGAAATGTGCCAAAGTGAATTTGGAATTTAGTTTGAGAAGACTGGTGAGATATAATGATATGACATGATGATTTTTTAAAGATAAAGAATGTATTCAATGTATTTTAATGATATGAACTGTGACAATTTTTTTAACTGATTCAAATTAATAAAGTTTTACAGAATTTAAATCTACACTGTTACTAGTGATTTGTCTAAGACTGCCAATTCGACAGACCGTTGCCCTCTCCAACTGTCAACTGCATGATGAAGTTTTGAAATTTCAAATAGATCGAGTCAATGACTGAGAATGATGTCAACAAAGAAAACTTGTAGTTGATGTTTGCAGAGGGCGACGGTCTGCTATTATCCCCCCCCCCCCCCCCCCCCCCACCCTTCAACTGTCCCGGTCCAGAAAACAAAGTATATACGGGCGCCCCCTTTTGAGAGAATGCTCAATCAAACTGCTGCTGAACAAGCATTCTCTGCCCAAATTAGTTCGTCTTTTTTGCGACAGATGGCGCTGTCAGCGGCGGCGGCTACGGTAAAGAGACGCTAATATAAAGATACGCTATGATGCAAAACTCCCCAATTCGTATATATATATATATATATATATATATATATATATATATATATATATATGTATACAAATCCCACCATTAGTCGACAAAAGACCAACCGTTGGTCGACAATTGTCGCCCATATGGTAATATCTGCTGTCGACTAAAGGTCAAAGCTCACCAATTGCATACAAAACAGGTTAGAGCTAATCAATTAATGTCATTCAGCAGTGTTCATCAAGTAAAGGTTGAAATGTCATTTTCTAATAGCTGGTATTCATAGTTTGCAAGTTATGACAAATTAAATTTTAGGCAGATTTACAACAACACCCATTAGTCGACGCACATGTTTTTCTTAATTTTCTCAAAAAGAACGGAATATGTTCTGGTTTTGTTATGTTGTACACCTAAAGAAGAACGTATCATACCCATTTTGCATCATAAAACTAAAAAGCAATTTACGAAAAAAAAGTTATACAAGATATATATTTTTGCCTGTCCACTTTGGCCCTATAAAAGTTGGGTCTGATTAGCAATAGGTGGAGCTGCAAATTTGGTGCACTCACTGAAATGCTGCTCAGTGGTAATGTTGATATCTATTGAAAACATTGGGCAACTAAGAGTAGAAACAGCATTTTGTTAACAAGAACAATATAAAACTGGGGCAAAAGAAGAGCAATCAGTTTTTTTCTCCAGTGTTGATGTGTTTAAGTCCCAATTGCTACTGACACAACTGCGTCAGTTTTGTGATCTGCGTTCTTCTACACAATAATGATATTATTCGGGCTGTTGCCTGGTACATTGGTCACACCAAGAGAACCCTCAGTGAACGTATGCGTTAACACTTCAGGTATGTCGCACAATACAATTCCAGTTAAGAGGACCACCAAGGTCTTGAGAATATCAGACTACATGTCTTACAATTTGTACAAAGGGATCTGTATTCACCCCAAATCTTTAAGGATGCGACTAGAACTTGAGCAACTATGGATCCATGGATTTCACTCCACAACACCTTTGGGCCTAAACGTATTCGACTAATTGGTTGGATGTGGTACACTTTCTTAACCTATGCAGGTATTGGACCTGTCTGCCCCTGTTTACTTTATTTTGCTAACAAGAAAGTGGTATCAACTATTACTGTAATTATCAGTTGAATCTATTGACTTCAATCAAAGTTCAGTCATAGATAGGTTGTAGCTTCAGTGATATGTCTACTTAAGTAACCATGCGAAAAAAGCAGAGGGAGAAGGTGAACTTATAAAACTTTTTATCCTTTTCTCCTAATGTTCAAAACCAATTTTCAGATGCCCTTTCAATTATTTGACACATGATTAAGTATGAAGTGTGCTACACAGTGTAGATGCGCTTGTTAATATAATATACAGGTTTAGGCTAGCTGACACCATCTATTAATCCTTGAAAATTCAGGGAACAAGATAGTACTTTATTTTGCAACCCAAAAATGAAAACTAGAGGGATGACTAAATGTGGTATTTCAGTCAAGGGATGAATAATCTGACTGGAACCACAACAATCCTGCTAGTCTTTATCAATTGAATAACAATTCAAAATAGTATCCAGTGTGCCCGATAAATCTAGGATAAATAGCTAGATGCTGTCATTATATCCTTAAACTCCTAAAACCAGGCACTTAATATAAGCACATCTGTGCCCAGTAGCATGCAGCATAGAGAAATGACTAAGACAGAGGGTATCACATTTTTTTTCAAATTCTGCTCCATTTAGATTTCATAACTATCTATTTAGGCTTTTAATTGTCTTGAAGATGAGAAAACTGTGATGTTTAGCTTCTAGATTGCTTAACTTTAAAATATGAGAAATGAGAAATGGTTTCCTTAATACTCCGCATGATAAAGATGCCACATTTCAAGCAAATCTGTTACCATTTGATACACAAAATGCATATTTCAAATGGTAATGTTTTGATAAATCGATATTGGAAAAAGCACCAGAAACGACTCCTGGTATGTGATTTATTACTCTATCAACAACTAGATAGTCAGAGTTGATCGTATTATGAGCAAAGAGTGAAGAAGAAAATTCCTTTAAAATTTCTTTGAATAAAATATAAGTGTGACATGCGAAGATCATGACACCGAATAGAGTTTGAATAAATCACACTAGATTGACATATAGAAAAGATTTTTTGTGTGTAAAAACTGAGTGTCTACTTTAGCTACAAAGATAGAAGAAAGGTAAATTTACATAACAAAAAATATAACATGCAAAAGAAATTGTTAAATGCGTTACGAATACTATCAAAGCAGCTGTCAGTTAACAGGTTGCACACTGCCATGAGATATTACAAAAGTGGACCGTAGGTAATACAACGATATATCTCAAATAGCAAAACCTACACTATACATTAAGAATATCTATATGCCAAACAAAGCTAAGATTGGGCAGTTAATGCTAAGGGTTATTCCGGAAGAAACAAGAGGGGGTAGTGGGAATGCACCTATTTTATACCGCCACACAATGATTTATTTCATGATGAAACCCCCAAAATGGTACATTTAAGTTAAGTCACTTCTATGTTCTCAACAGTGCGGGTACCTAAAGTTGTCAAAGTACAAAAAAAAAATATTTGCTACCTAAATAAGTCATATTCAGTTCCTTGGTTTCCTCCACTTAAGTTACAACTGCCTAGTCATGGCTAAGCTGCAATATGGCAGAGAAGTGACGTACAAGTCCAAATTCTAGCTACTACCACTAGTACTACTAACAGATATTCACTACTTAGCCATAATATGGCAGAAAAAGGGACGAAATATCCAAATGCAATCTACTACTACTGCTTCTACTACTACTACTACTACTACTACTACTACTACTACTACTACTACTACTACTACTACTACTAGTAATACTACTACTACTAATAATAATAAAAATAATAATAATATGTATTACTACTACACGTGCGAATTAAACGTGGACACGCCCTGAACAATGTGTGAGAACACAAGAAACAAGTTCTTTTTGATTGACATACATTTTCCAATTTACTCGCATTCCATTGCAGTTATGACCGTAAATGACCCCCCCCCCCCCTGCATAACCATATATTCAAAAACAACTGACCCCACCCTAATCAGGATTCCAAGTCCCGCCCCTGGTAGTAGTAGTTAGTAGTAGTAGTAGTAGTAGTAGTAGTAGTAGTAGTAGTAGTAGTAGTAGTAGTAGTAGTACTACTACTACTACTACTACTACTACTAGTAACGGAGCATCCATTAAAAATCAGAATCTCTAAACTGTCATAAGTGTGGAGGGGCTCAACAGTTGAAAACACTATGCATGCTTTATCAGTGTATGCCTCATTAATCATACCCCGTTCAGGAAGCTGCTTTGGCGATGTTTTATGTATTTCTCATCAGTAATAATTATTTGTTTATAATGAATTACCTCCCCCCCCCCCTCACCACCTTTCCTCAGTTTTGATCTGATCTCCTTGATTTCGATGAATGTTGAGAAGAGCCTCATTTGAAAACGTTTCGAATGTTTGGTTTTTCTATTATCAGCTCTTTATTCTACCATATTTATGCTAATTTGTGACTAGACAGTTGTAAGAAGTGGGGGAAATCAGTCTACCCGGCAAGAAACACAGCCTAACTCCAAATCAATGGCGACTTTCTCCCATGCCCCAGCTGGTATTCGAAACCGTGCAGTGGTGAGAGATGGCAAGCAGATGGTAGGCCATCCCAATAATCACATAACAATTAAACAGAAATTTATGGCAATGAATGGCCATAAAGTTATCGAGTAAAGTATCAACGAAATTCGTTTTTTTTTCTATACTCAGAAATGTTTTTTAAGCTACCAAATGGGATTGGGGGTGAAGACCTATGTGACAACAATGAATACAATCAGTCTTTGATTATGAAAGGTTAAAACCATTGTTATGCGCCACTGCTGCTGCTACTACTACTACTACTACTACTACTACTACTACTACTACTACTACTAATGAGGGCCTGCTGTGATGGCCGTGTAATCAAAGGCGCCGCCAATGATTGCACGCTGTCGCTCACCATTGCCTAGGTTCGAATCCTGACCTAGGCATGAGAGAAAGTTACCAGTGACTTGTAGTTAGGCAGTAGTTTTCGCCGGATACTCCGGTTTCCTCCACTACTTACAACTGGCTAGTCACGAATTAGCCACAATGTGACGAAAAACGAAATTCCAAATCCAACTAGCTACCAATACTAATACTACTATATAAGGGTGGAACCCCGATTTGGGCGAGGTGAGTTTATTTTAGATAAATGGTTATGCAGTGGGGGTCATTTACGTTTAAAAGGTTTTAACTACATGAAAAGTGAGTAAATTTGTAATTTGGGATTTGCATATATCAAAGTTGGATACGTTAAATCCCCCCCCCCCCCCCCTTTGATGCGCAACTGACTAGGGAAGAGCCTCATTCGAAAACATTTCGAATTTGGCTTTTCGATTTCTCAAATCTTTTTCTATCATATTTATGCTAATTTGTGACTAGCCTAGTTGTAAATATTGGAGGAAATCAGTGTTCTTGGTGAAAACCACCGCCTAACTTCAGGTTTCTGGCACCGTTCTCCTATGCCCCTGCTGGGATTCGAAACCTTGCAGTGGTGAGCGACGGCAAGCAGATACTAGGCCATCCCAATAATCACATTAACAATTAAACAGAACTTTACGGCAATGAATGGCCAAAAAGCAATCAAGTAAAGTATCAACGAAATTCGTTTTTTTCTTTGCTCAGAAATGTTTTTTTTAATCAGTATATTAAAGGTTAAAACCATTGTTATCCGCCACTACTACTACTACTACTACTACTACTACTACTACTACTACTACTACTACTACTACTGAAGACCTGCTCTGATGGCCGTGTGGTCTAAGGCGCCGCCACCGATTGCACGATATCTCTCACTAATGCCTAGGTTCATATCCCGACCTAGGCATGAGAGGAAGTTGCCAGTGACTTGTATTAAGGCAGTAGTTTTCGCCGGATACTCCAATTTCCTCCATTACTTTCAACTGGCTAGTCACGAATTAGCCACAATGTGACGAAAAACGAAATTCCATATCCAACTAGCTATCAATACTAATACTAATACTACTATATAAGGGTGGAACCCCGATTTGGGCAAGGTGAGTTTATTTTAGATAATGGTTATGCAGTGGGGGTCATTTACGTTTAAAAGGTTTTAACTACATGAAAAGTGAGTAAATTTGTAATTTGGGATTTGCATATATCAAAGTTGGATACGTTAAATCCCCCTCCCCCTTTGATGCGCAACTGACTAGGGAAGAGCCTCATTCGAAAACATTTCGAATTTGGCTTTTTGATTTCTCAAATCTTTTTCTATCATATTTATGCTAATTTGTGACTAGGCTAGTTGTAAGTATTGGAGGAAATAAGTGTTCTTGGTGAAAACCACCGCCTAACTTCAGGTTACTGGCAACTTTCTCCTATGCCCCTGCTTGGATTCGAAACCTTGCAGTGGTGAGCGACGGCAAGCAGATACTAGGCCATCCCAATAATCACATTAACAATTAAACAGAACTTTACGGCAATGAATGGCCATAAAGCAATCAAGTAAAGTATCAACGAAATTCGTTTTTTTCTTTGCTCAGAAATGTTTTTTTTCAATCAGTATATTAAAGGTTAAAACCATTGTTATCCGCCACTACTACTACTACTACTACTACTACTACCACTACTGAAGACCTGCTCTGATGGCCGTGTGGTCTAAGGCGCCGACACCGATTGCACGATATCTCTCACTAATGCCTAGGTTCATATCCCGACCTAGGCATGAGAGGAAGTTGCCAGTGACTTGTAGTTAGGCAGTAGTTTTCGCCGGATACTCCAATTTCCTCCATTACTTTCAACTGGCTAGTCACGAATTAGCCACAATGTGACGAAAAACGAAATTCCATATCCAACTAGCTACCAATACTAATACTAATACTACTATATAAGGGTGGAACCCCGATTTGGGCAAGGTGAGTTTATTTTAGATAAATGGTTATGCAGTGGGGGTCATTTACGTTTAAAAGATTTTAACTACATGAAAAGTGAGTAAATTTGTAATTTGGGATTTGCATACTCAAATCTTTTTCTATCATATTTATGCTAATTTGTGACTAGCCTAGTTGTAAGTATTGGAGGAAATAAGTGTTCTTGGTGAAAACCATCGCCTAACTTCAGGTTACTGGCAACTTTCTCCTATGCCCCTGCTTGGATTCGAAACCTTGCAGTGGTGAGCGACGGCAAGCAGATGCTAGGCCATCCCAATGATCACATTAACAATTAAACAGAACTTTACGGCAATGAATGGCCATAAAGTAATCAAGTAAAAGATTAACGAAATTCTTTGCTCAGAAATGTTTTTTTTTTTCAATCAGTATATTAAAGGTTTAAACCATTGTTATCCGCCACTACTACTACTACTACTACTACTACTACTACTACTACTACTACTACTACTACTACTACTACTGAAGACCTGCTCTGGTGGCCGTGTGGTCTAAGGCGCCGCCACCGAGTTTATTTTGAATATATGGTTATGTAGGGGGGGGGGGGGGGGGGGTGGTGTGTTCATTTACGTTTAAAAGGTTATAACTACATGAAATGCGAGTAAATTTGGGAGTTGTATATATCAAAGGTAGATACGTTAAACCCTCCCACCATTAGACTTTTCGTCACTTTTTCTGCCATCATGCGACTGAGTCGTGAATAGCCAATTGTATCTGGTGGTAGTAGTGCTATGCATAGGAGTAGTAGTAGTAGAAGTAGTAGTAGTAGTAGTAGTAGTAGTAGTAGTAGTAGTAGTAGTAGTAGTAGTAGTAGTAGTAGCAGCAGCAGCTAGAATTTTCGTCACTTTTTGTGTCATATTGCAACTTAGTCATGACTAGGCAGTTGTAACTAGTGGTGGAAACCGAGGACCTGAATATGACTTAATTAGGAAGGTCAGAAAATAGGTCGCTTTACTAAAATGTTTAAAAAGGTTATAATTGCATGGAATGCGAGTAAATTTGGGAGTAGTATATATCAAAAGTGGACATGTTAAAGCCTCCCACCCCCACCCTCATTGATTCGCAAATGACTAGGTCGTCAATTAATGCAAGTCAGTCAACGCTAGATGTTGTTATCGTTTTCTCACACATTGTTCAGGGCACCTCTATTTAGGTAAAGTCGCACGTTTAGTAGTAGTACTCACAGTAGTAGTAGTAGTAGTAGTAGTAGTAGTAGTAGTAGTAGTAGTAGTAGTAGTAGTAGTAGTTTGAATTTGGACTTTTCGTCATTTTTTCTGCCATATTGCGACTAAGTCGTGAATAGCCAGTTGTATCTGGTGGTAGTTGTGATATTCATAGTAGTAGTAGTAGTAGTAGTAGTAGTAGTAGCTAGAATTAGGATTTTTCGTCACTTTTTCTGTCATATTGCAACTTAGTCATGACTAGGCAGTTGTAAGTAGTGGCGGAAACCGAGGACCTGAATATGACTTAATTCGGTAGTGAATAAATTGATATCTATATTTTGCCAACTGTAGGTACCCCCACTGCTGAGAACAGTGGTCAGAAAATAGGTCGCTTAACTAAAATGTGCGATTGTCGTCTGCATTTTTCTCTCTTTTGAACAGCATTGCATCGACTTTTACAAGACTTACACTATTCTAGTTCTAAATATTACTTATTTGGGTAAATTATTGTAGGGGTTTCAGCATGAAATACCTCGTTGTGGGAGATATAAAATTAGTGCGTTCTTACCCCCCCCCCCCCCCCTCTTTTTCTGGAATAGCCCAAAGCAATACCGCGTACTCTTGGTTTTGTTTTTTTATATATATATGTATATTTTTAACTTATAGTGTAGGTATTGCTATCTCCTAACTGACATGTGCTATGTTTAACTCTATGATAGTATGCGTAACGGATTTAGCAATTTCCTTCGCAAGTTATATTTCTTGTCATGTTAATTTACCCCAAGTCTATTTTCCTAGCTAAGGTAGACTCTCTTGTAGCGTACACTATTCAAACTCTATGCGATGTGACTATCCTCTTTGCTCGTTATGCTAGTTATAATTCTTTTTAAAGAAATGTTTTTCCTATACAAAATGTCTATAATGTTCTTCTTCCTCACTCTTTGCTCATAGTATGATCGACTCTGACTATTTCGCAGTGGGTAGAGAATGAGACCACAAACCAGGAGTCATTTTCGGCACTTTGCTCAATATCAAATTTACCCAGAACATAACCATTTCAAACATACACTTTGGGTATCAAATGTTAACAGATTTGCTCGAAATGTAGCATTTTTATCGCTCAGAGTATTACGGAGGAAACAATATCACATTTTTCAAATTTTGACAGTTCTAAAGTTAAGCAATCTAGAAGTTGAAAATCACTGTAGTCTCATCTTTGAGAAAAAAACCTTGTTACAACATTTAAATGGAGCTACAACTTGAAAGAAATGTGATGGCCTCTGTTATATTTAGTCATTTATCTATATTAAAGAAATTGTGTACCAAGATATACCTTGCCTAGGGTGAATAGTCAAAAAGAGGCAGGGCAGATGGAAAATAAGTCAAGATAATTAACCCTATAAGCTAGCTTCAGTGCTTGCTACCCTTATCACAGGATAGTCTACATGTAGAATGCTGCAGGTAGACCTTTGTTCCTTAAACCTACTAATCTCTTTGTTTGGGTGTTTATTTGATAACGCGGCCACGCTATCACCACACCTCGCAAACAATTACGATTATATCAGTTAAAGTTGAAACCTGTAGGAGTATATCCTTTGTCTAGAGCCTGGGTGTTTACATATTTACTCCCATGCTCGAGTCTGAGTCGACTTGGGTCAATACATGGGAAATTCACCTCACCAGGCGATTGTAATTTAAACAATGAAACTTGACACCAGAGCTGCATCCTCGCCTGGTACTACAGTCGCTGTTGTTCTGATTACTAAGAAAAACATTAAGCTAAACCACATGAAAACATATCAAAATGACCCTTTATAAACCTGGTTTAGTTTATCCAATAAGCGACCTCTATTCTTGTGGACGAAATATTCATTACGGGCAGCATGATACTACTACTACTTCTTCTACTACTACTACTACTACTACTACTACTACTACAACTACTACTACTACTACTACTACTACTACTACTACTACTGCCAGGGGTGGAAATTGAAATCCTGATTGGGGCGGGGTCATTTACGTTAAAACAGCTTAAAACTGCATGAACCCTCTCCCCTTTGATTCACAACTGACTAGGTCGTCAATGGAAGTCAATCAAGGAGCACTGCTGTTTGTTGTTCAGGGCGTGTCTGAGTTAAAGTCGCACGTGTTGTAGTAACACTCATAGTAGTAGTAGTAGTAGTAGTGGTAATGTGGTTAGGATATTATGTAATAACAAAACACAAACTACTCCATCAAAATTTCATCATCAAAATTTGAATTTTTTAGAACTTTATTAGTAAATGGACTCAGCCAAACTGTCACCTCATTGGGGAAAATGACTTTTCTAATTGAGAAGGCCAAGCAAACATCATTTAGATTTCAGATTTTCTACTATAGTAGTAGTAGTAGTAGTAGTAGTAGTAGTAGTAGTAGTCACTTTGTCTGCCAGGGCACGTCTAGGTTAAAGTCGCACGTGCAGTAGTAATATTCACAGACGTAGTAGTAGTAGTAGTAGTAGTAGTGGTAGTCGTAGTAGTTTGGATTTGGATTGTTCATCACTTTTTCTGCCATATTGCGGCTAAGTCGTGAATAGTCAGTAGACTCTGGTGGTAATAGAAGTATCCATAGTAGTATTCATAGTAGTAGTAGTAGTAGTAGTGGTAGTAGTAGTAGTAGTAGGAGTAGTAGTAGTGGCCAGAATTTGGGTGTTTTCGTCACTTTTCTTCCATGTTGCAGCTTAGTCATGACTAGGCAGTTGTAACTAGTGGAGGAAAACGAGCACCTGAATATGACTTATTTAGGTAGTAAAGAATCTGACAACTGTAGGTACGTGCACTGCTGAGAACTGCTGCTGCTGCTGCTGCTGCTGCTACTACTACTACCATAGCTACCAATGCTATTACTAGAGAAGAGAGAACTGTTATTTCTTGTGTTCCCATGTACTGTTCAGGGCGCGTACCCGGGGGAGGGGGGGGGGGGGGGGGTACTCATGTACAGAGGGGGGCCGCACATTCGGTACGTATTTCGCGGAAGAAGGGGTCTTTTTTAAGACCTCCACATGTCCGCGATTTTGTAAAAGAAGGGTACTTTTTTGTACCAAGGTACGAAGTATGGGGGTCAAAATCCCCTTACAATCTACAAAATATATGCGGCTCCGACGCCGAGTGTCTCCCAAAGTGACTGGTCATCCAAGTCTGCTGCCGCCACTTGCTGCCCCTAACATGCAGAGGATTTATATAAAATCATAAGTTAAAATATGTGTTCCCGTTCATCCAATGTCAGTGTTTTGATAAAAGAGGTGCTATTTATTTAGTGTAAAAATCAGCGTTTTGTTAAAATTAGGGTGTTTTTTTGGCCCCTGAATACCCAAGTGATAGTCGCACGTGCAATCGTAATATCCAGTAATAGAAGAAGAAGAAGAGGTAGTAGTAGTAGTAGTAGTAGTAGTAGTAGTAGTAGTTTGAAATTTGATTGTTCATAACTTTTTCTGCCATATTGCTTCTAAGTTGTGAACAGCCAGTTGAATCTGGTAGTAGTAGTAGTAGTAGTAGTAGTAGTAGTAGTAGCTAGAATTCAAATTTTTCCATCACTTTTCTGCCATATTGCAGCTTAGTCATGACTAGGCGGTTATAACTAGTGAAGGGAATAGAGGACATGAATATGACTTATTTAGGTAGTAAATAAATTGTTCTTCCTATATACTTTGACTATACTTCTTCTTTATACTATGGAAATAAGTTTCTAACTTTTAGTGTATATATCCTGTGGCTGGTTAGAATTCTATTGCATAGCAGTTAATGACTCTCCAACTAGTCACCTTTGTATCTGATTTTTTGTGTGCCAAATGCTATGTAATATACTTCGTACTAGACCGAATCAAATCAAATCAAAGCAAACTACTACTACTACTACTACTACTACTACTACTACTACTACTACTACTACTACTGTAGTCCGGCAGCCAAAACCCATTTTTGGGGTGAACATTGTGTTTTTATGATTTATTAAATGAGAGTAAGGCATGCCTTTTCAGAAAATGTCGGATGACACCCTAGCATCAGTGAATCTGATATCATAAAGCTGATATTCACCAATCCAATAGCAAATAAAACAAATATCGACTTCATAAATAACATCCAATTTCACCCCCTCCCCCCTCCCATTTTGGTGGTGAATCTTGTGTAAGGTTTCGTTTTTATGATTGATTAGAGAGAAACGCATGCCTTTCCCATGCCTTGTCGGATGACACCCTAGCATCCGTGAGCATTTTGAGATATTCCACACTTATGACAGTTTAGAGATTCTGATTTCTAATGGATGCGCGATAAAAATTTTGGACGATTTCTCTAGGTTGTCAAACCTAGTTTTCCTGTACCCTGCATTGTTTGACTGAAGGTGTCCTGAGGAGGAATACAATAATATTAAGATTCGCGAAATTATGGAAGAAATTTCAATATCAAGGGGAGACTATATCATTTAACCAAAACTTAGAGGCACTAAATGGCCACAAAATGATTGAGTAACGTATCAAGGAAATTTGTTTATTTTTTCACACATGAATGGGATTGTTTTATACCACCAGATGGGCATCAGGATGGAGACTTTTTATGAGACAACAATGCATGAATTGTCTTTGATTATGAAGTTAAAACCATTGTTATCAGCCACCACAACTACTACTTCTACTACTACTACTACTACTACTACTACTACTACTACTACTACTACTACTACTACTACCACCAATACTATTAATAGAGAAGAGAGAACTGTTGTTTCTTGTGTTCCCACACATTGTTCAGGGCGCGTCTAGGTTACAGTCGCATGTGCAGTAGTAATATTCATAGTAGTAGTAGTAGTAGTAGTAGAAGTAGTAGTAAATTGGATTGTTCACATTTTCTGCCATATTGAGGCTAAGTTGTGAATAGCCAGATGAATCTGATGGTAGTAGTAGTGCTAGTAGTAGTAGTAGAAGTAGTAATAGCTTAAATTTGGATTTTTTACATTTTTCTGCCATATTGCGGTTAAGTCATGATTAGTAAGTTGTATCTGGTGGTAGTAGTAGTGTTCATAGTAGTAGTAGGAGTAATAGAAGTCGTAGCTAGAATTTGGATTTTACCGTCATTTTTCTGCCATATTGCAGCTTAGCCATGAATAGGCAGTTGTAACTA
Source organism: Maea johnstoni (assembly GCA_963942565.1). NCBI lineage: Eukaryota > Metazoa > Annelida > Polychaeta > Spionida > Magelonidae > Maea > Maea johnstoni. Next base: position 23,195,929 of record OZ012701.1, on the reverse strand, counting down.
GTGGAGAAAACCGATGTCATGAATATGACTTACTCAGGTAATAAATAATTTGCTTGTTTTCTATACTTTGACAACTGTACGTACCCGCACTGCTGAGAACAGGGGTCAAAATAGGTCTCTTCACTAAATGTATGATTTTCCCTGAATTTTGCTCTCTTCTGAAGGGCTTTACATCGACTTAAATAAGACGTTTACTTTTCTAGTTCTAGATTTTACTCATTTGGGTAAATACTTCTTCTTCTTCTTTTTCTTCTTCTTCTACTAGTCCAACGCACACATATGTCATATTCCAGCAGCCAAACCCCAGTTTAGGGGTGAACCTTGTGTCAGTTTTTTTTTTCTCATGATTAATTAAAAGAGAGTAAGGCATGCCTTTCGATAATATGTTGGATAACACCCTGGCATCCGTGAGCATTCTGATCTTGGCCTCTCTAACCCTCTCCCCCCATGAACAAAATATGCCAAAAGTAGCCTTAATGTCGTATTTTCAGGACCTTGTGTTTTAAAAACACAAATACTGATATTTACCAATCCAATATAGCAAGGCCTTCACAAATAACATTCAACTTTCAAATGGACCTGGGTGACAGTAATAAAATTGTTTAAAAACAGCAAACTTGTTAACGTTTTTCATACTTTTAGAACCCTTATACATGTATCTCAAGCTGGAAAAGTTGCACAATCCTGTCCGTGACCAGTGCGCAAGAATTCTATGTAGGGACGATGCAAGACATTTAGAAATACTACCTGATTTTTCTATTAGTCATTATATTAAATATATGAAAATTTTACATTTTTCCTGATTTTCGGTCCAGTGGATCCCATAGAAATAAGAGGTACATGAGGGTTTTTTTCAATTAATAATAACCCTGTGTCAAAGTGCGTTTTAAGGGGAATTGTCTGGTATAATAAAACAAATATGACCTCCCTGTGGGGTGGCCAACGTAATGGTCTACCCCTCGGTGAGCATTGTCAGCCTAGGTCTACCCCTCGATGAGCATTGTCACCCAAGGGCTACACCCTCGGATGACAATGCTCACTCGGGAACAATGCTCTTTTGATATCTTTTGATTTAGCTAGAGAAGTTTTGTATGTATTCCATGAAGCACGGTTATAATGTGGCATTAAAGATAACAATTAATTCATTTTTATCTTGCTACAATAGGCCAACATTACAGTATTTGTGCCCCTATCCTATGGGTTCTTTTGTGAAGCAAACGATTATTTGAATATCAATCTGACCTTCAATAAGGGAACTGAAATCCACTCTCATTTACTTTCAATATGTACATTTTCAACTGAGAGACATAAAAGAAATATTAGCTTAGAATTATTTAAATGAATAGTGAAATAACATTAATTTTGAACATAAATGTATGTACACGTAATTATTGATTTTTACATTCAAATGTTCATGTTGTCCTCCACACAACTTAATCCATATCAAGCTATCATCCACTTTGGTCTTGGGTATGGGAAATGGATGGAACTTCACACTAGTCATGTGTTGTTTTTAATAGTAACGGCTGATACTATTTCAACCCCCCCCCCCCCCTCAACCATGGGCATCTTTTAACCACCATCTCAAAAGATCATTCCGTCAATATACATCATTATTCATTATAAATCCTTTAAGAATGCTAAAAAACTATCCTATAACTATATAAAGTGAGAGAAATCATCATTTACTGCTGCCTCAAGTAGTAGAACACTACTGACCATCTTAACTATTCCTGCCATTATCATTTTCAGATATACACCATGTTGGCCCCATAAATTGAAAGATATAAAATATTTTTATAAAAAGCATTTCATTTCCACAACTGTTTTTTTTTGGGGGGGGGGGAGGAAAGAAAATAAAACTGTATTTTACCACGCTAGAGGGAGGGTAGATTAAATTTTACTTTTTTTTCGATCAATTGAAAGTGAAAATTTAAAAAAAACCTGTTTCAAAACCGTTTTGAGTGGAGATAGAATAAAACTTTATTTTTCCTGACAACTCTAGAGGGAAGGTAAATATATTTCAAGCAATGACTGGTTGCATTCTTCTTCATTCCCAAACTATAATCATAGGACGTCATTTGTTGTATATGTTTAATGTACAACAATCAGTGGTCATACAATCGGGAATGTGATTTGAATGAATTTTTTATGGCAAGCAGGTAAAATGGATGTTTATGTAGATATGATACTGAAAAAACACCTTCCTTATAAGAATTTACCCCAGATGGTTGGTTTTGTTGATAAAATATATAACATATGTCAGCTGATGGTTGCAATTGTTAAAAATAAAGTATATGTCGCCATAAGGTTGGTTCTGGTGATGTACTATAATTGGTGTCCCTTAATGGTTGGATTTGTGGAATCACAAAATACCCCTTAACCATTGGTTGACACATCAAAAAACTATATCTTTTAAAATAAACGAATCACAGAATATTTCACCACAAATTGACATCTCCTTTGCAAATAGCTTGCCTTGCGTAGTGAGGTTCTCCTCATACCTTAAATGGCAGATATATGAAGTGTCACCCAATGGTTGCCAAAAATAGCATGGTTACCTAACGGGCACTTTTGCTGTTATATATATATATATATATATATATATATATATATATATATATGTGTGTGTGTGTGTGTGTGTGTGTGTGTGTGTGTGTGTTATATAGCTGGGAAGCTTAAAGATAGGATTTAGTGTTTACTCCGGTTTTGGGGGGGGGGGGGGGGGGGGTGCCGAATTTAGATTTTTTCTTGGGAGGGGGGGGGGGGGTCCCGAGTTCTGAACTGTGGCTGGAGAGGGGGGGTGTCGAATTTTTATTTAGCTTCCGTTCCTCCCCTCCCCCCCCCCCCCCTTTTAAATGGAACGGCCCTAAGTCATATCTGCGGTCGGGCGCGTTCGTTTGCTGAGCCCTAGCCTGGCTCTCAGGCTGACTTAGCTCCAACTACATGTCATCACCACACCTGGAGGGTGTGGTTAATCTCTCAACCGATAAGTGACAATACAGTCGTCAGCGCTTGCAGTTTGAAAGTCACACATCTCAGCCTAACTAGACATCTCCGAATTATGTAGAACTAAACCAGGAGTAACATTTAAATCAGATTACATGAGTGATACTGAGGAAAGAGCCGGATAACACAGACCAGTAGCAAAGCTAGCTACACCCCTCACCAGGGGCCATATGTATAACACTTTACGTAGTGCTTGCGAGGTGCTTGTGGTTAGGAATACAAAGGGAGAACAACGGACTTTCAAACCACAAGCACATTTAGTGAGAAATCTTGACCCTAAGTGCATTAGGGTCGTACACATGGAAAGGTTTTCAACTATGTATAGCATGCCTAACAGTAGGTATTGTTTTGACTGTGATGCGCGACCACTGAGGTGTGTCCTTGTACAGCTGTCTTTTGTTCCTACCCCACATGGGATCAACGAGGCATATCCTTGCTAAACCACCACTGGGTTATAGGCTCCACAAACACGATATCTCACTAGAAATTCCAAATGTTATGGCCCGTAAAAATCTTTAGCAGTAAAGAATCAAAAAAATACTTTTTATTGGGCATAGTCAATGACATCCCTAAGGTATCTGTGAACCTGTAGTGACCATGACTTGCGTAAGTAATGAGATTATGTCATTTAAGTGAAAAGTTGTAAATATTGAAATGAAATAGAATATGGGTTGACTAAGGACGGTTGGCTATGATATTATCTACCTGACAACACTCAGGAACCTGGAGATACTGCTTGTTCTATGATTATGCTACAATGAGGTGCGTTTTTGGACGGGCCTTTTATCTAGCTTGCAATGGTACCCATCACCTTAAGCTCGGCGCACACAGAGGCCGAAGTGAATATGTTTTTACGCGAAGTTCTTCGCAGAAAACAAATACTTTTTGGAAGCCAATGAACCATACCTAACGAATCCACCACGTACACAACACAAAGTAAAGATGCAGATATACGAACGAAACAGATACTGTAGAACACGAAATTCACGCGTGTCCCAAGTATAGCGAATTGGGGAGTTTTGCATCATAACGTATCTTTATGTTAGCGACGGCAGTCGCCGCTGACAGCGCCAGTACAGTAATACAAAAGTACAGCGTTTTTATATATAGCGAAGCGGAACCACACGCTAAGTACGCTATATATAAACACACGCGGAAAGTTCGTGTTCTACAGTAGATAAAACGAAATTTATGTGAGGTGTACATGACCTGTGCTGAGGCTAACAAGAATGCAAAAACACCAAAGAAGACTAAACAAGAAAAGAATGTGATGGTAATGTGAAGTCTTCGCGCTACTTCCTGTTCTCTTCACGGTCACTTCATGGTCAATCGTGTTCAAAATTTGTTCACGAAGTCAACATGAAGGTCTGCGAAGTGAACCAGTAGTACTGTGAAGTTAGAACGTGGTGTATGGGTAGTGGACAAGAATTTTTTAGGTCAAACTTCGTGGTGAATTTTTGGAATTTTCAAAAATTTCCACATCGGCCCGGAGTGACCAGGTGTTATGCGGAAGTGGCCTCAAACTGATTCCTGTTGATCGGGAAGCCAGAAAGAAGCTCTGTGATGTTAACAAGTACTGGATTTTGGCCACTACGCGTAAACACATAATCACTTCGTCCTCTGTGTGTGCCTAGCTTTATACTTAGGGCCCTGTACTCAGGTCGGGGCGCATGGTGAGGACAATGCTAATGAGTGCAACAGTGGGCAGGTTGGGTAAATCACTCCGCATCCGTGACTAAGTATCCGTGATCGGCAGAGCAAGCTAAGGAAAAAATTGCTAAATCATATTTCGTATAGTATGTTGCTTCGGAGACTGCTATAGTCATTAACAAATGTGCGTGTATATTTGCGTTTCCTCCACTAGCCTACCCTCGAGAATATTCTTAGCTTAAACAATTACGAACAAGTATGTTAATGATACTGAATGACCAAAATTCACGGAGAATGTCGTTCACCAGGATAAATCTAACTAGGACGAATGCAAATGCATACTTCAACTTTGAAAATAATGTTGAGTACAGTTAATCACTAAATAATTTTCATAACAGCCGGCTAAATATCTTATCTATCAATGGTATATATGTTTGCCAAGCTTTTGAACTATTGATACATAGGTTAATTAGCCCTAAGTGTGTGGTTGCAGGAATATCCAGGTGCTCTGATATTTTGCACCATAAAAAGAATTGCCAAACGAAAAATAGTTTTGACATGATAAGATTAGAATCAATCAGTAGTGATACCACAGACAGACACCCCCTCTCCTCTTCTCATTACAGTCGGTTTGATAACCCAGTTAATATATTATTTATCAAGTAGTTTCTTTTGCCAATTGAATGAAATAAAAACGCATATGACAGAATTGCATGGCTGACATTTAATTATTTCTTTTCATTATAAAATACATACCAGTGTTCATAATTCTTTTTCCAATATTCGTAATTCATTTTTCATTATTCATAATTATTTTTCAATATTGAAGAATAGTTATGAATATTAAAAAAGCATTTAGGAACTTTGGAAATCCATGAATATTTTCCAATATTTATAATTGATATTTCAATATTCATGGTTCATGTTTCAATATTCATTAATTGTTTTTTAATTTTCATAATTCATTTTTCAATATTCAATATTCATAAATACGTTGAATTATGAAGATTGAAAATATATTACGAATATTGGAAAACAAATTATGAATATTGGAAAATCATTCATGAATACTAAACAATCATTTATAAATATTTCTAATCATTAGAAAATAATTTCCAATATTGAAAATGCATTTTCCAACATTATGGGTATTTCATGTGTACCTGAAGGCATCCTGGACAGACTAAGAGTCAGAGTTTTTTTATTATTGCTCCCCTGAATAAGTAGTACAAGTAGTGATAGTATTTTGTGGTTCATGGTGTAAATTTAGACTCACAATGCAAACTAAACAGGGGATTTTTTTTCACATTTTTAAATTTCTGCTTATTTTCATTTTCCTGTCATGAGGACTTGTGAAATGAATAATGTAATATGGTATTTACTCATTTGTCATGTTTGAATCAGAAATATGTTCAGATTGTTGGAAGGTTTCTGCCTTTACCATGGCAGAATTCTCCTATGCTCACTAAGTAGTGTTGGTACTCCGTTTCACCCTTAACTCACTGAATTATATACAGCGGGATGTGGAATGAAAGAAAGGGAACTAGGTAAAAATAGATAGATCTTCAATATATCCTCTTTCAAACTTGTTTCTTCCGAGACAAAACTTTGATTTTTTTCGAAAGATGTTTTATATTCTAGCTACTATCATATCGATAATTTGAGCTTAATTCCAACATTGGAAATATTATTCTTTTTATATTTATATACTGACTAAGCATGAGATTGGGATGCAACGAAAGGGCATTTACATGTATATAGCTGAGCTTTAATCTTTGGGTCTTTGACGCTTTCAGTGGGTATTGTAAAAAAGGGGCAAGATATTCATCCAGTTGTCATAGAACAAACAATACGATTTTATTCATTCCACTTTGCTATTTTCCAGAGTAGAATTTGAACTTAATCGATACCAAATCTAATAATCCTGTCGTCCTGAACACTATTTCTTGCCACTCATATTATAAATGACCAACGACCCAGCTGGAAACCCATGATGCCTTGCATCAACCATCGATACTTGTGGCCTTCGTAGGGGGCCAAAAACAATATCTCAAGATTTCAAAGAAGTGAAAAATTGGTGACCTAGTCACCTCATTATGGACTTAATCTGCCCAATTGGCCTAGCATCAGAAAGAGCTGCTAAATACCAACATTTTGATCCTGGGGGGGGGGGGCACTCAGATAGAGAGGGGGGCTGCACCCGCGTTACGTATTTCGCGTAAGAAGGTGTTTTTTTAAGACCTCCGCATGACCGCGATTTTGCAAAAGAAGGGTACTTTTTTGTATCCAGGTACGAAGTATGGGGGTGAAAATCCCCTTACAATCCACAGGGGCTTGTTTTGTGGAGTGGCCATTCGCGAGTCTGAGGCTCTGGTATCCATGAAATAGAGTAAGGGGGGAAACGTATTAGGTGCCCCAACAACTATGTTGTCAAACTTTCCCAAAAGAAAAATACTGAAACTCAAAACCTATCAAGTGTCCTCACAACATACTTCAGACTCAGCTGATCCAAGGTTTTGATCCAATTAGTCTGTTTTAAGGTGAATAAAATCAAGTTAAATAGGAGGTGTCAAATAAGCTGTTGAGGTTCTACAAGTCTCATAAGAAACATAGCAGACATCTTTAAATATAAGTCACATGACCTTTTTGGACCAATCTTTTTTGAGAACCTCAAAGGCTTTTCTTGTTTGAAGCCTATTTTTACCTGTGTTAGGAAGGATACGTAATAAAGATTTATGGGATTTACATGCCTATCTGAAGTAAGTGCATAATGCAACCATTTGAAGATGAAAAATTCATGAAGAAAATAAAATGATATGCTAGAGTGCACTGAGAACCGCATCACTGATGAACATGGTTTCCCCCCTTGTCATATTACCAATAAGGGCTGTGACTACATGCAAGTGGCACTCAACAATACAAGCCCCTGTGTTACAATCCACGAAACATACGCGGCTCTGACGCCGAGTGACTTCCAAAGTGACTGGGCTTCCGAGTTCGGTGCCACCAGTTGCTGCCACTAAACAGGCAGAGGATTATAAAATCTAAAGTTAAAATACGCGTTTTCGTTCATCCAATGTCAGTGGTTTGATAAAGGAAGGCTGGGGGTGTTTATTTACTGGGAAAAGTCAGCGTTTTTATTAAAATAAGTGTGCTTTTTTGGCCAGAAATCAGTGCTTATGGGGTATTTTTAAATTTTGATAACGAGCGTATGCGCCACCCTCTGTACCTGAGTCCCCGCCTCCCGGATTTCAATAAAATAAAGTCAGATTTATACAAATAAACAAGGTAGGATACGAACGTGACTGGTTGAGGTGATGAGGCCAATTGACAGCAGATAGTAGACAACGGCTGCTACCACAGTTAGAGTTGCTCAAACTACCCCGGGAGGTGCCTATCTATGGCATGCCTTTTGCAAATTTATTCAACATGTGCGAGGGCGATACAACATGGTAAGAAATGGATACGAGGTTGAGCTATCGAATGAGAATGAGGGACAACATGAAAATATGGACTCAACATGAAGAAATGGGGCAACATTTAATAGAATAGTAGAAAATCTGTCAAAAATGGAGACAACCTGTCTAAAACTGAACCAACATCTTCATAAGTATATGGGACTTAAATATTCATGCGCCCAGGGATGTCACACGGATGACGTCCGCAAAAATCAGGGGATCACTGGCGTACTTAACGTTTGCCTTGACCTCTGACCTTTGACCTGTTGACTGTAGGTGCATCATCTCCCGTCGGCTGTAAAAGATTACAATCAATTGATATGAGGTACGTTATCAAAATTAATCCTATGAAATGTCAGATAATTTATTAATTGCTAATGTGAAGGACCTTTTAAAACGCTCTCTGAAGATGATCTTATACTTTCTAAATTATTAGATTCCCAATTCATATTCTTACCTGTAATTATGATATGTATGGCCAAAAAATAGGGGTGGAATGCACCACTAGAAGTATTTGACAAACATCAAGTCCTCTGTCGGCCGTTGAGACTCGTACGTCAGAGGACACGAGGACACAAGGTTAAAGGTCAAGGCAACAGTACAGGCAGACGCTAGTTTCTGACTCGCGATGACGTCAATTGTATGACCTAACTTAACTCGTAAATATTCATTTCCCATATGATCATCCTCAGGTTGGTTCCCTTTCGTTCATGTTGTATCTTAGATGAGTAACTACAAGATATTTTGGTCCAAGGTTGTATCCATTTTTCGATGGTGGCTCCATTTTTTCATGTTGCCACTAAAACTCAGAAAACTAGCCCCTCTTTCAAACATCTTGCCTATCAATCTCTCAACCTTGCATACTGTAAAGGTTGTCATGCAGCAACCTTTGTGCTGCCACCTTTTGGCAAGTATGTGAACCATTTCTTTGTTAATGTCCAGCATTGTGTTTGTCATGCTGTCTACGTGTTGTGGTTTAATTGGCTGGGTGCATTATTGTGTGTCAGATTCTGATTGGTTACAAGGAGTGGCTGATGAGTATAAAATAGGATGCAATACCCTTAGTCAGTCACTCCCAGAACAGGTGACCACAGGACATTAGAACAGCACATCAGAAAGAGAGACCAATGAGGTATGTGTAGTTTAGGAGTACTTTCCTTGTCCTACCTCTATTTCTAGTCAGCAGCCTACCTACTACGCTGCTTATTCTTTCCAATGCTGTTAGCCTATCATTTAGGTTTTATATACATTATTTGTCCTTTCTAGTCATATTAGCCTACCTACTAGGCTCTCTGAATGTATTTATTGTATTCTATTATACTATTTCAGCAGTAGCCTATCTACTATGCTTTCTATTCTTTGTATTGTACTCATTCTGCCTTGTCTGCCTATCCACTAGGCTCTAATTTGTATAACTTCTTGTTTATTGGTACGGTTTGCTATGTATTATATGCGTAATTGAGACTGAGTATGTTTAATACTTTTGTTATAGGTTTCACGGAGAATTTGGAGATTTTGGAGATTATAGAGATTCTGCGTCTGAAATAAATCCTTTAACTCCCGTCGAGACCGTGGTCGAAGTTATCTTTACCCATACACCCCTGCATCTTACTATGTTGTATCTCCCTTGCACATGTTGAATAAATGTGCAAAAGGCATGCCATACCTATCGCACACCATTGAGCAAGCCAAGAGGTTGTGCCTGTTGCAGGGTGCCACACCAGCGTAGGGTTCCCCGGGAGGTAGCAACTCCTATCGCACACGCAAATACCCTAAAGGGAACCAGAAAGATTAGAGGAACCTGTCTAGCGCTTGCTGGAACCTGGCTGACAAGGTTCCACGAGACAAAATCAATTCAAATCACTCTGTTGAACCTTCTTGACGAGAGAAAATTAATTCACCTGACTCGGTGGAGCCTTCTTGACAAGGTTCCACCAACTTTGGCTTAACTGGTGGAACCTACCTGAGGAGGTTGCACCTAGTACATTACTTGCTCTTCTGCTTGTGGAACCAGAACTAATGAACTAATGATCATGAACATTTAAGTTTAAAATAAAGATTATTTCATTCAAAATTCATCAATGGTACAAATTTTTATGCTCTGTCAGTGCTGCATAAAGATATAGATATATGTATACATATGGAACCATTTTTAGACAAACCATTTTTCAAGCAGTAGAAAAACATTGGATTACATATTATATAGAAATATTTAAACACACGTATTTCGCAATATCAAGTTAAATTAACCAGTGACTTAGTGTATGAATTAGTGTTGATCACTGTTCACTTATGACAGCACTTAACCAAAAGGGCAGTTAATCATGGAATTTGATCCTGCCCTACTACAGTTTAAATAGCGTATATTTAACTCCTTTTTTGCACAGTCCATATATGCAAATAAGAGAAGACAGTCAGAACTTCCACTAAATCTTCTTCGGTCAGTCCATAGCATAATGACGTAGCAGGTACCTGTAACAGGGATCTATTGTACCCTGTTTGTTATTTGAAATGTATTATCACTATATCTGCTGCTTGAGCCCTCTGCCCTATTGGTCATCATTTAGAGCCCGCCTTCTGCAGTCTGGGCTTGACCATACACTCAGAGCAGGAAGCACCCTGCCGTGCTTGCTCACCGTGGTCTTCTTATCTCACACAGAGTCCTAAAGATACTGCTTTTGTTTGCCACATGAAGAGTAGTAGTAGCCATATTGGAATGCCTAGCAGACGATAGCGGCGACTAATTTTCTACAATTACAGAAGTTATAGAAGGGTTTGCTGTGTGTCTTGTATCTTGTCCGTTTTGTGAATAGTTTGTGATTTGTGTGGTGTCAGTTGTAGGAACGGGAAGAGGATATTTGGGGTGTTTAAAACGATTTGGGTTGCAAGGAGGATTGGCGTGGGGATCATTTTTCTGGCGGGAAACGAAATTTGGAAAGGAGTTTTGAGAAAAAGAAATGTAAGTTGATTGTTTGTTGGAATTTGAATTGTTTGTCTGAGAGAAATGAGTAAGAGAAGTAGTAGAGAAGGTGGAAAGGTGGGGGAGAAGAGTTTTTGGTAGAATGTGATAGATGTAAACAATGGATTAGTGATGATAGTTTAGGCCTTGGCAGGGAAAAATAAGAAAGATGAATTGTACGTGCAGGGCTTGTGTCAAAGGGGAGAGTGGGAGAAAGAAGCTAGGGAGTGGAAGAAAAAGGCAATAAAGGGGGCAAATAAGGAAGGAGGGCAGAAAGAACAGGAGTTAGGAGAAAGGAGAAGAGAGATGGAGAGAAGAATTTGGAGAGTTGGAAAAAGTACAAAGGTTGGAAGAGAGAGTGAAAAGGGGGCACAAGAGGATGAAAGACAGAAAGCAGATAGAGCTGAAGAAATTCCAGGGCAAAATGGGAGAGTAGAAGGATAGAAGGGGGAGAATGATAGGGAGGAAACGGGGGAGGAGGAGATAAAGAAAGAGAGAAGAGAGGGAGGATGAAGAAGGGGTAAAAGTAGGGAAAGAGGCAGGAGATGGAGATAAATGTAATAGGGACAGAATGTTGGGGAAGGTAAGGCGAATATGGGGGGAAGAGAGATGGGGAGTTTGGATGGGCAGAGAAGAGGGGGAGCAGCTCAAGGAGATAGTAGGTTTGTTCGGGGACCCTAGAGGTGTTAGCTAGAACGGTGGGAAAAGGGGGGAGGAAAATGATGAAGGAAAGAGAGGGGTGAAAAAAGGGAAATGAGACACTAGGATGTGTTGTATGCTTACATGTTTTAAATCACTGTATAGCACTGTTACTGTTGGTTCATACTTATCATAGTATTAAGCGAGTAAGAGAAGGGGAACCACGCGGAAACAGGTTGGCATGGAGGATGTATGAGGGGAGATGATCTGTTGAGAGTTATCATTTGGATGAGGTTGTTGGAAATAACAAAGTAACACAGTTTATATGTGGGGTTTGAGGGGTTCATATTTGTGGGGGTTAAATATATGTCTAGGACAGGAAGACAGGGAGGGGCAGACCAGATACTTGGTAGAATATCTGTACAGGACAGGAGGACGGGAGAGAGTACTGACCTGATGCAGGAGGTTATTATACATGTACCAATTAGCTAGATAATACCTGCATTTAAGGAGCCATAAATCATAATTACTACCGGTAACTCGATCATAAGAAGAGTCGATTGTCACCACCAATGACGTCAGTGGCCATATCAGTGGACTAATCATCAGATCACATGACATCTGCAAATTGAACATGTCATATGAAATTTACTCCTCTTCAATGAAAATATCTGGAATAACGCATATTATCTAATAGAATTACTTTCATTCAGTTGTCACGTTTAGCAGCTGAGACACAGGAACTTGCTCAAGCTCAAAAAATGGCCTACAATTTTTCCTTTTTTTTTTTGATTGGTCTTCAGATCCTTCCTGGCAAAAATCTTTGAGCAATGACGCTTGAATTGCCTGGAAAACAAAGAAAAAGAGAAAATTAGTATCAAATATATATAATAAAGAACAGGAGTGCAACTCGATATGGCAAATCTGACACAATCTCGCAGACCGCGCCAGACAATTCAATTGCTAAAACAATGAAAACGAATTTGCCAACTAAACCGCTATATCAACAGCAAATACCTGAAAGGGAACCAGTAAGTTTAGTGGAACCTGTCTGACAGGTTCTAGCACTTGCTGGAACCTTCCTGACAAGGTTCCATGAGACAAAATCAATTCAAATCACTCCGTGGAACCTTCTTGACAAGGTTCCACGAGAGAAAATCAATTCACCTGACTTGGTGGAACCTTCTTGACAAGGTTCCACCAACATTGGCTTAACTGGTGGAACCTTCTTGAGGAGGTTCTACCTCAGAAAATCAATTCACCTGACTCGGTGGAACCTTCTTGACAAGGTTCCACCAATTTTGGTTTAACTGGTGGAACCTTCCTGAGGTTCCACCTTGCTCTTCTGCTCGTAGAACAAGAACTAATGAACTAATGAACATTTATGTTTAAAATCAAGATTATTTTATTCAAAATTCCTCAGTAATACACATTTCTATGCTTTTTCAGTACATGTATATATATAGATATATATGATCCATATACATATATGAATATATATATATATATATATATATATATATATATATATATATATATATATATATATATATATATATATATATATATATATATATATATATATATATATATGTAACCATTTTCAGACCAATCTTGTATTATTTTAGTGTTGCTCACTGTTCACTTCATCAAAAGGGCAGTTAATCATCAAATAATCACCTACTATAGCTTTACTAGCTTTAAATGCTTAGATTTGACATTGACTATATTTGACTCTCACAGATAGATCATCTCACAGATAGTTGTATTATCAATAAATATATATATATATATATATATATATATATATATATATATATATATATATATATATTAGAGCTGCACTCACCACTCACGAACTCGAGTTGCTCGAGCCCAGGGGCAAACTCGCCAAACTCGCCGAGCTCGAGCTGAAATGTTCAAATCGTGAGCTCGTCTAAGTTGGGAACACAAACGTAACACAGCACCTAACACACATTATAAACATACATAACTGCTTATTGCTGTCATATCTTCTTTACAATCTCCAATGTATACATTCAAGTGGTGTTGAGTGTTATATTGACCTATGTACCTCGTCAGCACGTTTTGAAATTAAATAATCATGGCAATGTTAATAAATCTCCGCCAATAAATATTTATTTTTGATAGCTGGGCTGGAAAATAAGTATTTCTTGGAAAATTGGAACGTCTCTGAGCTCATGAGCTCACGAGCCAAACGGATGGTGAGCTCATGAGTTGATCTCCCTCCGTGAGTGAAGCTCTAATATATATATATATATGTATATATATATATATATATATATATATATATATATATATATATATATATATATATATATATACATATACATATATATATATATATATATATATATATATATATATATATATATATATATATATATGTATATATGTATATGTATATATATATATATATGTATATACATATATATATATATATATATATTATGTGTGCTGAGAGATAGAAAGAGAAAAAAAGTTGTTAAAACACCTTCAAATATATTGAAAATTCAAATTATATGTGTGCTGAGAGATAGAGAGAGAGAAAAAGTTGTTAAAACACCTTAAAATATATTGAAAATTCTCCTGTAACCTCTAACCGCTAACCCATTACCCCAAATAGATGGAACCTTGTGAGGAAGGTTCCACTGAATGGTACTGGTTCCCTTTAAGCATGTGGAACCTATGATCTAAGGTTCCACGAACGCGTAGAACCTGTCAGACAGCTTCCACCAATCTCCTGGAACCTGTCAGACAGGTTCCAGCAGTCTCCTGGAACCTGCAAACTAAGGTTCCATGCCCGTGGAACCTGTCTGACAGGTTCCAGGAAAGGCCCTGTGGAACCTTCATGAAGGTTCCTCACTGGTTCCCTTTCATGTACTTGCATATCAACAGGTCAACAACATATTTTTCTCAATACCACCCAACTGTCAGCCCCCAAATATCAATGGATAAGGAGAAATGATAACTTACATCAGCTCTTCCCCTCCAGGAATCGCTACTGTCCAGCCGACATTACTACGTTTAATTAGGTCATTGACTGAACATCGTTGATTGGTTGATTACCTGCGAACGTCTTGATGAAATCAAGAAATCATGGCAGGTAAATGGAAATGAGTGGTGATGCAGACGCTCGTACCCGGGGGGTCACTCAGGTATTGAGGGGGTGCATACGTTCGTTATCAACATTAAAAAATACCCCTAAAGCACTGATTTCTGGCCAAAAAAGCACACTTATTTCAATAAAACGCTGATTTTTTCCACTAAATAAACACCCCTTCTTTTATCAAAACACTGACATTGGATGAACGGGAACACGTATTTTAACTTAAGATCAGAGAAATACTACTTCTCTCAGCTTAAGATTTTATAATCCTCTGCTTGTTCAGCGGCAGCAAGTGGCGGTAGCAAACTCGGAAGCCCAGTCACTTCAGGAGTCACTCTGCGTCAGATCTGCGTATATTTCGTGGCTTGCAAGGGGATTTTGACCTCCATACTTCGTACCTGGGTACAAAAAAGTACCCTTCTTTTACAAAATCGCGGACATGCGGAGGTCTTAAAAAAAGACCCCTTCTTCCGCGAAATACGTAACGCAGGTGCGGCCCCCCTCTGTACCTGAGTGCCCCCGCCGGGCGCTCGTATGTATTCAGTCAGTGACCTAATTAACGTAGTAATGTCGCAGCTTCCGAGCTTAGCTCGTTATTACATGCTCAATGCAAAATTTCCCTTCTAGAATTGTGCCCTCTGGATATGAAAGGGTTAAGGAGATCAGTAGGCTCACATATGGTCGGCAGGACTATGGGGCGCCGTTTGTAACATGCACACTTTTGTTGACAGAAGCAAATTTTGTCCAACAAAAGTCACTTTTGTCCAACAAAAGTCACTTTTGTCCAACAAAAGTCACTTTTGTCTGACAAAAGTAATTTTGTCTATGACAAAAGTTGATTTTGTCAGACAAAAGTTGATTTTGTCAGGCAAAAGTAATTTTATCAACGAAAAATTACTTTTGTCTGACAAAAGCAATTTTGTCTTGACAAAAATTTGCTTCTGTCAACAAAAGTAATTTTGTCATAGACAAAATTACTTTTGTCGAGACAAAATCTCTTTTGTGTTACACCTGGCGAGACCACTCGCCAAGTGTTACATTCAGGATTCTGTCCTAGTGCCTTGCGTCGGTTATAGATGGCGTTGTACGTCCGCCTTCAGACTGGTTGAAGCACTCGCATTCGATACACCATGCAGTTATCGTACCAGGTCCGTGTCCAACGCTCGATCGGGATGCAGATGCTGCAGCCCGATCGAGATGCTCTGAAGAGTTTCAGAAAATATACATTTCCTGCCTGTATTTTGAGCGTGCAGAGGCCCCAATACGAGTGACCTTATTTCGCAAACTCTGCATGGCCTACATGCATACCATATAGTCTAGGGGCCCCTTAAATTAATGAAGAACTACGAAGTGTAAGTTTACACTCGTGATGGGGCCTTTACAAGCTCAAAATACAGGCAGGAAACGAATATTATGTAAAAGTCTTCAAAGCATCTCGATCGGGCTGCAGTATCTAGAACGAGATACTGCATCTCGATCGAGCGTTGGAGATGCTGCAACTCGTCTATTCGATCATGCACGCCGCCTGCCATCGCTGCACGACACTAGGACAAAATTTCTTTTGTCGACAGAAGTAATTCTGTCGAGACAGAATTCCTTTTGTCGAAACAGAATTACTTTTGTCGAGACAGAATTACTTTTGTCAACAAAAGTAACTTTTGTTGAACAAAAGTACTTTTGTCGTGACCAGAGAAATACATCCCCTTGAACCGCAACGCCATAGGCACAGCATGCTAGCACCTAGGGTATGTGCGCCTCGGGTTACGCGGTGTAGCCTTGGTCACGTGATCTGATCTGTGCAATTAGCATGCAGCATCCTTTCTAGGTCAGAAAGTTGCCAAGGAGATGGGAGGCAGTGACATTTGATGATGCATGGACAGTGCCCGATCCCGGTCTACTCATCTCAGGTCGTGACAAAATTTGCTTTTGTCAACAAAAGTAACTTTTGTTAGACAAAAGTAATTCTGTGTAGACAAAATTACTTTTGTGATACACATGGCGTAACCACTCGCCAAATGTCACATTTTGGACTTCTGTCTAGACAAAATTGCTTCTGTCGACAAAAGTGTGCATGTTACAAACGGCGCCCCATACAGGACCGAGATCAAATTTTAAGGCTTTGCTTGAAAGTTTTCCTTCACACACGACGATTCAAAATGGTCTTTGAAAACGGCCCTGCACCTTCAAACTTCAAAGGTTTTAACTGTTGATTTTTAGGTATATACTCTCCTTTCGCCGTCCATGACAAAACCTATGACAAAAAAGCTATCTCAGATTTCGCTGTCTGTGGGGAAATGATGTCAATAAAGAACAGATATGGCTTCTAATGCAAAATTAGTGTCGACAAAGAATCCTCTTCTTTCACCATCTATGGCAAAACTTATGACAATAAATTAATCTCGATTTTCACCATCTATGATAAAATGGTATCAATAAGGAAATCTTTTCTTTCAATAAAGAAATCTCTTTCTTTGCCATCTATGGTTCCGTAAAGAAAACATGGCGTGTAGGGCATAATTGGTGACAACAAAGACGTATCCTTTCATTGTTTATGGCAGAAATAATGACAATAAAGAAACAAATTCTTTCCCCATCTATGGCTAAATTATGTCACTTAAGGACACTCATATGATGTATGGCAAAATTGGTGATAACAAAGAACTCTTGACCTGTCACCGTCTATAGCAGAAATAATGACAACAAAAAGGGATGTCGATAAGTAAGATTTCTTCTTTCATTGTCTTTGGCAAGAATTATATGAATACAGCACACTCCTACTTTGTCTATGGCAGAATTGGTGACACTTAAAGGACAATTCCACCCTGAATAAAACATAGCCCAAATAGTTTCCTAGGATTTTCTCCACTTGAACCCAAGTTCCCACCACTGCCGACCTTCATACAAGAAGTATATTGCTGTTTATACACATGCCAACAGACAAGTAATGGAGGCACTGGGAGCAGCCATTGTAGTCTCTTAATAGCTTATCTGAGCAGCATGGTACCCACGTGACATAAGCAGCCGTACTGTGCATTTCTTCCAATTGCAGTCACTTTCCTACCTGCCACCCCTGCCTTGAATATTGAAATGGACCTTACCCATAGGTAATTATCAGGTAACCGTTTGCTATGTCCCTAGTACTGGTCAGATTGAGTGAATGTGTCTTACAGGAGTAGCATAGGTTCTGTATTAGCAAGAATTTGAATATACCAAACTCTCTCAGAATTACAAGCACTCCTGGAGACCTGATCTTAGAGTGCTTTCTTGATCAGTACTTTGACAAGGACCAGTATCCGTGCTGGGGATCTTATACCAGAGCGCTCCAACGTAAGTACTCTGACAATGAAGGAAGGAATGCGGTTTTATGTCTCTTTCAACAGCTTCGGTCATATCTCGATGAGATAGATTCAGGCAGAAATTATATTCCCTTCTCTTCACAAATAGTTCCAACTGGTCTGTCAGTTGCAGAAGGACCATAGACAGTCCTCCATAACACCGCATCATACTGGCAGCATGGACCTCGAGATATTGCTTATAACTATAGCAACTGTAACAGTGCTTACTAGCTGTGAAGTTTAAAACAGCCTGGAAATACGAAAATGGCCACCTACAAAGAGCTAGGTAAGTGATTTCATTTGTCGAAAAGGTGGGAAACTAACAAATTACAGACGGTACTACATTTATTACTCCATCTGGGATACCTATCAAGTTGAAAAGTGAACAACTGTTTAAATCGCAACACTAACTAGATGTATACTAGATGTATTTCATCTCAGGTGAAACATACATTTCAACTGTTACTACATGTGGAATTCAGTCCATTTGAAAACTATGACTACTTTTTGAATCTATAACGTCACTAACTTAGGGCAGAACTTCAATCCAGTTGAAAATCCATGAATACTCACGTCACTGCATCCAAGCTATCCCTTACTACTGGCGGCTTTCAATCCATATACATCAAGGTAAATAAAAACTGAAAACCACACCAGATACTTGCATTTTCTGGAGAACCTACTCAAACTACCACAGTCTAAAAAGGCAATTTTGCATTATGATATTACTTTGCAAGAACTTGAAGATAGTATTTAAAAAAGCAAAACAAACAATGCTCCTGGACCTGATGTTTTTTTCAGAACTAAAACAGTGGCTATTAAAACTATACAATGAGGCAATATCTTCCAAAGACCTTCCGGAAACAATTTAAGAAGGCATAATAACATGCATACTAAAGGCCGGTAAACAACCAAAGGACCTGTTCTGGTTTACTTTACAAATAACCCAATTTTTTCAAGTTTCATGAATTTAACCGAAACTCATATGATCATGTAGCTGATGTATTGCTTGTTCATAATTGCTAACATATTTCCGAACCCTCACCCTGGATATTGCATATGACCACTCTGAAATGACATGTGTCAGCATATTTGCATTGAATCAGATTTCATCTATAACTGTACCCAGTTTATCAAAAACCTATTTTATGGGTATACTATGGAGATGTTGGAGGAGATCCAGTAATGACATTTCATAGAAGGCCTTACTTAATGTTTATGATGAAAATCAGAAAGTTTCAATGTAGTGACATTGAACTATGACCTTCAACAAAATGGCTACCTCCATGCCTACTAATGAGATTTGAGTTTCTGTGGAAATGGTTCCAAATAGTAACATTGCCCACCGAGCGCGTTCAAGCCAGGTAAATATATGTTATGTACTATTGATAAATACATATGATGTGAATTTCACTTGAATGCGCTCGCTTGGCAAAAGGGTGAATTTTGTGATTTAGTGACCCTTGGTCACTTGTATAAAATTCACTACACTAGACAGTTCAAAAGAGCATATGCAGGGCAGTACACTATCAATTGAGGTCATTTGAGAGACAATGAATCCCTAGGGAACAACTACAGGTCAGGTTACTTGAGTTTCATTTTTGTGAGTGCCCTGCATGTGCTCTTTTGAACTGTCTAGTATGGTGAATTTTATACAAGTGACCAAGGGTCACTAAATCACAAAGTTCACCCTTTTGCCCAGCGAGCGCGTTCAAATAAAATTCCCATAATCTGTATTTATCAATAATACATAACATATTAACCTGGCTTGAACGCGCTAGGTGGGAAAAGTTACTATTTGGAACCATTTCCACACAGGCTCAAATCTCATTAGTAGGCATGGAGGCAGCCATTTTTTGAAGGTCATAGGTCAATGTCACTACATTAAGAATTTCTGATTTTCATCAAAATCCATAAATACAGTCTTCTATGAAATGTCATTACTGGATCTCCTCCAACATCTTCATAGTTTACCCATAAACTAGGTTTTTGATCAACTGGGTACAGTTATAGCTGAAATCTGATCCAATGCAAATATGCTGACACATGTCATTTCAGAGTGGTCATGTGCAATATCCAGGGTGAGGGTTGGGGAATATGTTAGCAATTATGAACAAGCAATACCACAGCTACATGATCATATGAGTTTCGGTTAAATTCATGAAACTTGAAAAAAATTGGGTAATTTGTATAGTAAACCAGAACAGGTCCTTTACATAAAACTTGGAGACCTCTTACCTTGTTGAATTCAGTATACAAATTCTTCTCTTCAATAATTGCCAATAGAATTAAGTCCTCATTGGAATTAATTATCAACCCTGATCAGACCAGATTTATATCAAATAGATTTATTGGTGAGAATACAAGGCTTCTTTTTGATACTTTATGCTATTGTAAAAATAAGCAGGTTCCAGGGATATTATACATGTTATAAGAGAATGTTGAGATGTCAAAGGTATTAATATTGGGGATACCAAGATCAGGCTATCTCAGTATGCTGATGACACCACACTTTATTTAGATGAAGATAAAAACTCAGTATCGGTAGTCATGGACATACTGAGATTGTTTGATAAGATATCCGGCTTGGGCATAAACAAGAACAAACGAAGGTTATTAAAATTGGGGCTTCTTGGGACAGTATGGTGAACTGGGAAGGGAAATTTGGTCTAGAATGGACTTGGGCATTCATTACAATTTCAACAAACTGAGTGAGACTACAGATATTAATATCAATGCAAAGACTAATCACATTGAAAAACTAATTATAACGTGGAGTACAAGACTCTTAACTCCCCATGCTAAAGTTGCCATAGTAAAGTCACTTCTTACATCTAAGATCACTCATATTCTCCTGTCCTTACCAAGTCCCAGTTCGGATATTTTCAGAATCCTTGAAACCTTGTTTTTGAATTTCATATGGGATAATACACCTGCAAAATTCAATAAAATCATACTGGAAGCAGAGGTCAAAGATGGTGGCCTAAAATTACATAATTTGTCCTTGTTTGATCAAGCTTTATAATTAGGTTGGCATTAGAGGTACTTAAATTAAGGTGAAGTGGCAAATGGAAAGTTTTTCTTGATATGGATGTTTTCCACAGGATTTTCACTTTCGGTATAGATTGTGCAGAAAGAATGCTAGATATATTGCAAATTCCTTTTTGGATAGATTTGTAGATTAGCATAAATGTACTTTGAAGATTTTAGTCTTGTTCTGATATTTCAGTTATAGTGTTTACTTCAATTTGGTATAATAACTTATCAAGACTCCTATAAAAAAGGAGTTTCTATAATTAGTGCTTTATTGGATGAAAACTGCTCGTTCTTGTTCCTGGAAGACTTCCAAGGAAAATATAAGATATTTTGGTCTGAGAGGGGCAAAATGATACTATTACCATTTGAGGTGCAACTTTTCGTTTGCCAAAACTCATGCTCTAATTGATAATATATACCTGATGTTTATCCAGTTTAGAACATTGTATCATAGGTTTTTTCACCAATGACATCTCTTATAAAATCTAAATGGCAAATAGTGATATTTGTTCCCTCTGACAAATTGAAAAGGACATCTATAACATCACTAACTTAAGGCAGAACTTCAATCCAGTTGAAAATTCATGAATATTCACTTCACTGCATCTATGCAATCACTTACTACTGACAGGTTTTCAATCCATATACATCACGGAAAATAAAAACTGAAAACCACACCAGATACTTGCATTTTCTGGAGAACCTACCCAAACTACCACAGTCTAAAAAGGCAAAGTTGCATTATGATATTACTTTGCAAGAACTTGAAGATAGTATCTACAAAAGCAAAACAAACAAAGCTCCTGGACCTGGTGGTTCGTTCAGCAGAACAAAAAATTCAATGAAATCATACTGGAAGCAGATGTGAAAGAAGATGGCCTAAAATTACATACTCTGTCCTTGTTTGATCAAGCTTTATAATTAGGTTGGCATAAGAGGTACTTAAGGTCAAATGGCAAATGGAAAGTTTTTCTTGACATGGATGATGGATGCTGCTGGTGGCTAACTTGGCCAATTAAAAATGATGCAAAAATAAATGACTGAAACCCTGGCAAATGGGTAATCACCTGAGAGTACTCAGCGAGGGCCATCCAATGAATACCAACATGACAGTGTATAGAAGGTTTCAAATCTTTTGGTGTTTTTGTGCTTTGAACGAAAGTAGGTTCAGTATTGGAAGGGTTAACTTCAACAAGAGAGATCGACTGACATCTTGGTCTACTTTTCTAAATCGCTCAAAAGCACCATTGCTCATCCACTGGATTGCTGGTGGAGATTCGACTACGCAGAATCATACATGCCGTTTACAAAGGACCAAAAACGTTATGGCACTAAATGGCCTTTGTGTGCCGATGTGCATTTAAGCCCTCATTCATTCATTCATTCTTTCGTTATATGCCGTTTGTGTAATTTTGTTTATTGAGAACTGACAGTCTTGCATGGATTACTGACCACTAGATACCTGTCTTAATTTAATTCATTTTTTGTATTTCTAGGATATGGATATCAGACTGCTAAAAGCTGTCTTGGCTGAGTTCATCTGACTGAGTCGATCCTCCGGCAGCGAGGGGGATTTATATGTCACTTCGTAATAGAAACAAGAAGAAATACCCTTCCTTTGCCAAATAGTTGACTAGCCAGTTGTGATTGGTGGAGGAAACCGGAGCAACTAGTGAAAAACACGCCAAACCCCTAGTCACTGCCAACTTTCTCAAATAACCCGGATGGGATTCGGACCCAGTCAGTGGTCAGAGACAGCTAGCAGTCAGTGGCAACACCTTAGACCACACGGCCATCAGGACAGTATGAATAGAGAAGGTCGTATAATGAGAACAATCTGACGTATACACATTGTCAGCAACATTCACAAAAATCTTGACAGTGAATAATTATTTTGAGAAATACTTGACTGAATTTACTGTTCTTGTTAGATCCAACAAATCCTTTTCAGATATTTGTTGAATTTCGCATAAATCAGTGGACTTTTATTCAAATTTTCAGACAGTATCTCTCACGAAATTGCCAAATTGAATAATTCGTATCTTACATTTTATTCATCTGCATGCATTCCATTCAAAATGTGTATTAAGTATCACATATGATTTGGCAATTTATTCTAGAAATGATGTGACCACATGCGCACTTCAGATGGAAATGGGTTTTAAAACTAAATATGATAAACATTTCAATGTCTTTGATATTGTCTGCCTTGTTTTAACTTACACAAAGTAGCAAAATTGAACAGTTTCAATCTCCTTTATTTCTATCCATCTTATCTGCTGAAATTGAACATTTTAAATCTGAATACTGTGTATTGAGATTGTACTGTGTATTGTCTTTATTTCTATCTATCTTTTCTGTAAATGTTCTGCCCTATTGCAAAATGGAAAGTTTTAACAAATCTCTTGGGAACACATCCCAAGTGATACAGCCTTGGAGACTATCGAATGAGTCCAAAGCTGTTGTTGTTGTTGTTGGTGGGGTTATACTTATGACTTATATTTGCATTTCCAATGGGCTTGTAATTGCAATCATACTTAAGAATAGGCACTTGCGACGGACCCGAAATATCTTTATCATCAGCCAATCAGTTGCGGACCTCCTAATCGGCATCCTCACAGTTCCCATGCGGTTGGTCCAGGAAACCCTACATGGAGACCAAATGCAACTTTGCAGGGGATTGCTTATAACGCAATACAGTCTATCCTTGGTCTCAGTATTCACTACTATGGCGATATGCATTTATCGGTATATTCTGACGTTCCATCCCTTAAACCATAACCGCCTGCTCAGCAACAGAAGGTGCTATATTAGCCTCATTTTGATCTGGACCTACTCGTTTCTGCTATGTGCAGCGGGAACATTGATTCCATTCCCAATTGTGGAGGAATCAGACCCATGCATCGGAACGACCGCTATTTCACATTACTACCTTTCCATGCTTGTAGCTCACATGATACTGCCTTGTCTCACAGGTGCAATTCTCTATGTTAGGATCTTCTCTATCGCCTACAAAGCTCGCCATGCAATTGTGGCCCAGATGTCTGTTGTGAACCATCAGGCTGCTGTTGACTTCCAAAGAGAAAGCAAGATCACACAGAAGATGGTGCTCACCCTCGGCATCTTAGCGGTCTGCTATCTGCCATGTGTGCTAGTCGCACCATTTGTGGACTGGGACAATGCCTCGATGACAAGACTCTGTCTCCAGGCTCTCATATATAGCAACTCTGGTCATAATGTCTGTGTGTATGCCTTCAGTGATAGGCAACTGCGTGAATCTATGGTGGGGCTACTACAGATACACTAAAAAGCCTGTATACCAATTCATGCTTGGCCCATTAAGGGGCATAAGAATATAAAGACTTACCTGCCACCCAAAACTTTACTAGTATCTAATATTCAAAAACCAACAGTATTACACAAAAATCAAAGCAATGCCCTCCCCCCACCCCCACATCTGCTTACCTATGGATTGAATGATACAAATATAAATCTACTGGTCACAGCAGTGGAGTGGAGTCATGTAGCCTAAGAATTGAACCTATCCATCTGGAACCAAAAGTGTAATCGCCTGTTTGGCAATGGTTCATTAAGATGAATATACTGGGACATCAGCCTATGTCTTTCCCTCAAACCAGCCTAAATTTCCAAGCATGTTGTGGTACGCTGACTGAGGTGCATATGGAACAAAGCATCAGCCAGTCCCATCTGCATGAGAATGGCCATCCTCCAACATTATACATGCAGCCAGATTATCGCAGTAGACCCTAACTACACTTCCACCCAATTCTGACGCAAAATCGTGACCGCCACAACCCTTTTCTATATTTCAGATTGAGTGATGCAATGAGATCTCTAAAATGTGCCCAGCATAAAGTCAAGAATAGGATGAATCTTCCTTAAAAGCTCCACACCCCAAAAGGCAAGAGTGAAGAAAGAGGTTTTCCTGGTTAGGCAAGGGCTTGTTGATAAAGCTTATACCATTAAAAGCGGGCAGTAAGTTGCAGTAAGACTTTATATCCTGCTGTAAGGCAACTGGGTGGAAATTGATGCATACCCCTCACAAAGTTAAGTAAGCGGTTTCTAAAGAGACAAGTTTGGGCGCCACACTTGCCACAAAATTTAGTAAACACTACAAACTCTGAATCTCTCTATGTATAGCAGTCAACTTGCCACTCCAGGTCCACAAGGCAGCCACAATCGTGTTCAGTTTTTCTTGGGGAATACTCATCGTCGTGTCAGTGGAGTAAAAATGTATGCCCAGTCAGGTGAGCTGTTGTGTCAGAGGGCAGATCTTCTCGACTCCGTCTCCTCAGCTAAATTCACCCTGTGCATAATGGCATCTAGAGAACCTAGGGAGGATGCTGCCAGCTTGCGAGAGACTGGTACGCGTGCAGCTGGTGATAGCTGTAGGCCAAATCTGTCTTAAACATGTATGCTCCTTCTCCCAGGACAGAGAAAAAGTGGGCCATAAAAATCTACAACCGGCAAGAAGGTTGGTCCTCGTTATGAGCAAATAATTTTCCCAAACTTGCAAATTCAAGCCACTGTATCGGTATTGCAGCACATGCACGATTCCACTGGCCTGTTGTGAGAACAAGAAAACATATAACAAACATGCCAGATTCGAAATGGCCCAAACAAAAGTTCTCTTGGACCAGTGACACTTAAGAATAGATGAGTGGGGAGGGGGTGCCGCTGGCTGAGGCAGTGGCTGCATCCCAAAGACACAAAGTCGCTGGTCGATCATAGACATAGTCCCAGTCAGTACTAGATTCGTCATCATTTTGTTCCATGTAGCTGAGTCAATCGCCAATGTCAGATAAAACTTTCACTGGGGTTGGGGTTTCTATGGTCAGTTGGCCTTGAACAGGACCCCCTTTGAAAATGTTCACATGGTATTCCGCCCCCACGATTTGTTTCGGTTGTAAGTGTGGGGCAAGTATGGTTGTTGTGCATATTGAACCCATTATCTCAGAATTAGTACCATATCAATCCATATCCAGCATTATATTTCAACCCCTGAGGCAACCACGCAATAGAAACTCCACACTTTTTCGCAGGGGTAGGAAAATGTGTCAGTGAGTAAGTCAGTGAATATGGTGGTCATATTTACTCTGTCAAACTTACTCTGTGGACTATTTACCAGTATCATGAACCCTTATGAAAATTCAATTGGTGTCAACTCATTGATTCATGCTGGCCTCCTTCGTTCTCTCTATAGAGGGCCTGCCCTGATGGCCATGTGGTGTAAAGCATTGCCACAGACTGCAAGCTGTCTCTCATTGCTGTCCAGGTTCGAAACCCACCTGGGGCATGTGAGAAAGTTGCCAGTGACTTGGGGTTAGGCACTGGTTTTCGATGGTATTCCGGTCTCCTCCACCAGTTAAAACTGGCTTAATGTCACGTCTTCGATCGGGGTACTAACAATGCTTTTCATTAATTGTAAGTGCTGCATGTAGTACCCCGATAATTGTAATGACCACCATCCACCTCGTTTTGGACCCTTAAGTATCATTGCGAATGATACCACATTTACCCTCGACAAAGGGCGCTTCTTGTGACGACAAAAATAAGATAGTGGACATTGCTCTTCGCACTGCTGCTAGAAAGTGATTTTTGGCGTTTAAAACATTATTAGAATAATATAGTCTGCTGACATGGTGTATATCTGGAAATACCGATAGCAGAAAGCAATAAAGATGGACTTTGGTTTGAATATTTTTACATTCAAAAAATATTAATACCTTACAGCACACGATTTTGTTAGAAATTTTACTTACAAATGTAGGTAGGCAAGGTATCCATTGTGACCTACTTTCTTAGGTAAATATGTCCACCACAATCGTGTGCTGTAAGGTATTATCTTGAAGGAACTCAAAATTTACCAACAAGTTGCCCTAGCCTAGTATATATAGCAGACATACATGGTACTTAGAAATCAAAGTACCCTTTTTTGATCAAGAAAACGTCATTTGAGGTAAAACACTGTAAAATAGAAACTGTGGTCGTATATACCCAGCAAACACAAAACATTTGTGCTATGTCTACAAAATATTTAACCCAATATCTGTGAAATATTACTGAAAATGTTTATTAATATTAAAACGTTTGGCCTGAATATTATTACCATAATGTTTCTTATAATATTTGTATTATTATTTTTAAAACATTTCCAAGATACATTAACACAATATTGCAAAAATTATTCATCAAATGTTTCTGAAAAATATTTATTAATATTAAAACGTTTGGCCTGAAAATTATTACCAAAACATTTCTTAAAACATTTGAATTATTATTTTCACCATGTTTTAAATACATATGTATACAATGTTGCTTAAATTATTCATAAACTATTTCTTAGAAACATTTTGACATTGTTGTTGAAGATATTTATCCCCATTGAAATTGCTGGCCTTGGAATATTATGCCAACATTTTTTGTAACATTTTACTCAACATTATTTCAATATTTTCCAGATAGTTGAGTTTTAAATTCTTTAGAGAAGAAAATGTACTTACCAATCGCCCATAACTAACACACTTTTGAAATCCCCATTTTAGGGATTTCTTGCTCAGTCTTACTTTGAAAAGTATACTGTAAAAAATCATGCTTTCAAGATAGAAGAGAAGGCTACTTATATTATTTTTGTCAGCCCTAATCAATGCCTTTCGGAATGACACATATTGATATTTCATGCTTTTTAAGAAACCAAAAATTTTAAATCAATGCCAGTAATGATATATTTATTTGGAAACTATTTTTTCCTAAATTTTCAAATCAATATTTCATGTTTATCGATCATATTTATCTAATTATAGCATAAAATATTGCTTTTTCAGAGAAGTTGCTAACAATTGTTGGATTATATATTAACGTTATTTAATATTAAGATAATAATGTTGAATTGTAGGTATTGTTTTTGCATTTTGACATTATTATGTGGCAATATCATAGGGCATTCCTCAATAATATTTCTGAAATATTTCATACGGTTTTTGTGTTAAAATTGGTATTTTTATAATGTATTCGAATTATTAAAAGTCTGTTTTATAGAAATGTTGAACGAAGAAATCGGCAAAAACATTTCAAAACATTTATTCAACATTTTGTTAATGTCATTTTTAACATTTCTTTACAGCTTAGTTCAGATGTTTCACAAATATTTCACAGGATGTGTTCTTGATATCAAACCGATGTTTAAAAAGACATTTGTAATATGCAGATGTATAACATTTATTTAAAATGATAATAAAAGATAGGATAATGTTATCATACATTATCGCAGAAAATTATTGGTTATTATTTTCTTAATATATATTTAGATATTAAATTTCAAATTTGTTCAGAAATATTTTGTAACTTTGTAGATACAATACTTAATTAATATTTAAAGAAACATTTGTAATGGACAGCTTTAAAACATTTGTCTTTAAATGTTAGAAAAATTATAGTTCAATATTATCAAACATATTTTGGAAAAATATTGTTTAACATTTTATCATTGTAAATATTGACATTTTATTTATAATTTTTCAGACGTTTTAGAAACATTTTAAAGAATGTTAATAAAACATTCAATAAATGTTAAAAACAACATTTGTAATACGCAGATGTTAAACATTAACTATAAATGTTGATAAAAGATAATATAATGTTATCAAACATTATTATGAAAAAAATATTGGTTAATATTGTGAGAAAATATTCCATTATTAGGCAGCTTTAAAAGATTTATTTCAAATGTTAAAAAAATTACAGTTTAATATATTCAAACATATTTTGGAAAAATATTGTTTAACGTTTCATTAATGTATAAATTGACATTTTATCTATACTTTTTCAGACGTTTTAGAAACATTTTGAAGTATGTTAATAAAACATTCAATAAATGTTAAAAACAACATTTGTAATACGCAGACATTAAACATTAACTAAAAATGTTGATAAAAGATAACATAATGTTATCAGACATTATTATGAAAAAAAAATTGGTTAATATTGTAAGAAAATATTCCTTTATTCTCGTAAATGTTTTACTAATATCATATTTTTATTGCATAACATTATTTACATTCATTATTTCACTAATGTTTTCCCTATGGTTATTGAACATTTTGCTAATGTTTTATTCATGTTTATTGTGAATGTTTCTAACAATTTTTTTTCAGTCCTTTTAAAAATATTTTGTGTTTGCTGGGTAGGTCAGATCAAGCACCTAAGTCAAAGAAAACTTATAGTTGAAACACCAAGATCTCAGGGATTAAATAACCATTGTTAGAAGGGGGACAAGAGTGCTAAACTAGGAGATGTCTTATTTTGAGTGTGTCACCAGCACCACAGCCTTAAGATTTCATGTTCCAAGAAACATTTATCCATTGCTGCATCACCTGCATAATGACGTAGCACGCACCCTCGGATCATTTTCACCCTAATTTGAATATTTACAGTAAGCAGAGAAGGGTTTATCAGGATGCAGCCTGCCATGAATTTCGAGATTCCGGTTATTACACATGTACCAATTAGGTAGATAATACCTGCATTTAAGGAGCCATAAATCTTAATCATTAACGGTAACTAGATCATAAGAAGAATAGTCGCCACCAATGACGTCAGTGGCCATATCAGTGAACTAATCATCAGATCACATGACGTCTGCAAATTGTCCATGTCATATGAATACTCCTCTTCACTGAGAATACCTGGAATAACGCATACTATCTAATCGAAAATCCGAAATACGTTCATTCAGTTGTCACGTTTAGCGGCTCAGCTCGGATCACTTTGTAAACAGACATAATTCTGGACCGAGATCAAATTTTTAGGCTTTGCTTGAAAGTTTTTCCTTCAAACACGACGATTGAAAATGCTCTTTGGAAACGGCCTTGCGCCTTCAAACTTCAAAGGTTTTGACCGTTGCTTTTTAGGTTTATACTCTCGTTTCGTCGTCTATGGCAAAACCTAGCTAGCTATGGCAAAAAGGAAATCTCAGATTTCGCTGTCAGTCGAGAATTGATGTCAATAAAGAACAGATATGGATTCTAGGGAAAATTAGTGTCGACAAAGAATCCTCTTCTTTCACCATCTATGGCAAAACTTATGACAATAAGTTACTCTATTTTCACCATCTATGATAAAATGGTATCAATAAGGGAATGTTTTCTTTCACCATTCTTTGCAAAAATGATGACAATAAATAAATCTATTTTTTTGCAATCTATGGTTAAGTAAAGAAAATATGATTTGTAGGACAGAATTGGTAACAACAAAGAAGTATCCGTTCATTGTTTGTGGCAGAAAAGATTACAATAAAGAAACTAATTCTTTCCCCATCTATGGCTAAATTAAATAGATGTATCACTGTTTTTCTTTTTGTGTTATATTTTCTCTTCTTAAATCATGTCATACAAATAATTATGCGATATTTATGTATGTTACGCCTGTTTTCTCTTTTTTGCAGGAACTGAATAAAAAAGTTATTGAAAAATAAAAATCTATGGCTAAATTATATCACTAAAGAACACTCATATGGCAAAATTGGCTGACCTGTCACCGTCTATCGCAGTAAGATGTCTACTTTCATCGTCTCTGGCAGGAATTATACGAATACCGCACACTCCTACTTTGTCTATGGCAGAATTGGTGACACTAATTAAAGGACAATTCCACCATGAATAAAACAGGCCCAAATAGTTTCTTAGGATATTCTCTACGTAAACCAAAGTTCCCACCACTGCCAACCTTCATAGAAGAAGTATATTGCTGTCTATACACATGCAAACAGACAAGTAATGCCCGGCGGGGGCACTTAAGTACAGAGGGGGGCTGCACCCGCGTTACGTATTTCGCGGAAGAAGGGGTCTTTTTTAGAGACCTCCGCATGTCCGCGATTTTGTTAAAGAAGGGTACTTTTTTGTACCCAGGTACGAAGTATGGGGGTCAAAATCCACTTACAATCCACGAAATATACAAATTAAAAAGGACATCTATAACATCACTAACTTAAGGCAGAACTTCAATCCAGTTGAAAATTCATGAATATTCACTTCACTGCATCTATGCAATCACTTACTACTGACAGGTTTTCAATCCATATACATCACGGAAAATAAAAACTGAAAACCACACCAGATACTTGCATTTTCTGGAGAACCTACCCAAACTACCACAGTCTAAAAAGGCAAAGTTGCATTATGATATTACTTTGCAAGAACTTGAAGATAGTATCTACAAAAGCAAAACAAACAAAGCTCCTGGACCTGGTGGTTCGTTCAGCAGAACAAAAAATTCAATGAAATCATACTGGAAGCAGATGTGAAAGAAGATGGCCTAAAATTACATACTCTGTCCTTGTTTGATCAAGCTTTATAATTAGGTTGGCATAAGAGGTACTTAAGGTCAAATGGCAAATGGAAAGTTTTTCTTGACATGGATGATGGATGCTGCTGGTGGCTAACTTGGCCAATTAAAAATGATGCAAAAATAAATGACTGAAACCCTGGCAAATGGGTAATCACCTGAGAGTACTCAGCGAGGGCCATCCAATGAATACCAACATGACAGTGTATAGAAGGTTTCAAATCTTTTGGTGTTTTTGTGCTTTGAACGAAAGTAGGTTCAGTATTGGAAGGGTTAACTTCAACAAGAGAGATCGACTGACATCTTGGTCTACTTTTCTAAATCGCTCAAAAGCACCATTGCTCATCCACTGGATTGCTGGTGGAGATTCGACTACGCAGAATCATACATGCCGTTTACAAAGGACCAAAAACGTTATGGCACTAAATGGCCTTTGTGTGCCGATGTGCATTTAAGCCCTCATTCATTCATTCATTCTTTCGTTATATGCCGTTTGTGTAATTTTGTTTATTGAGAACTGACAGTCTTGCATGGATTACTGACCACTAGATACCTGTCTTAATTTAATTCATTTTTTGTATTTCTAGGATATGGATATCAGACTGCTAAAAGCTGTCTTGGCTGAGTTCATCTGACTGAGTCGATCCTCCGGCAGCGAGGGGGATTTATATGTCACTTCGTAATAGAAACAAGAAGAAATACCCTTCCTTTGCCAAATAGTTGACTAGCCAGTTGTGATTGGTGGAGGAAACCGGAGCAACTAGTGAAAAACACGCCAAACCCCTAGTCACTGCCAACTTTCTCAAATAACCCGGATGGGATTCGGACCCAGTCAGTGGTCAGAGACAGCTAGCAGTCAGTGGCAACACCTTAGACCACACGGCCATCAGGACAGTATGAATAGAGAAGGTCGTATAATGAGAACAATCTGACGTATACACATTGTCAGCAACATTCACAAAAATCTTGACAGTGAATAATTATTTTGAGAAATACTTGACTGAATTTACTGTTCTTGTTAGATCCAACAAATCCTTTTCAGATATTTGTTGAATTTCGCATAAATCAGTGGACTTTTATTCAAATTTTCAGACAGTATCTCTCACGAAATTGCCAAATTGAATAATTCGTATCTTACATTTTATTCATCTGCATGCATTCCATTCAAAATGTGTATTAAGTATCACATATGATTTGGCAATTTATTCTAGAAATGATGTGACCACATGCGCACTTCAGATGGAAATGGGTTTTAAAACTAAATATGATAAACATTTCAATGTCTTTGATATTGTCTGCCTTGTTTTAACTTACACAAAGTAGCAAAATTGAACAGTTTCAATCTCCTTTATTTCTATCCATCTTATCTGCTGAAATTGAACATTTTAAATCTGAATACTGTGTATTGAGATTGTACTGTGTATTGTCTTTATTTCTATCTATCTTTTCTGTAAATGTTCTGCCCTATTGCAAAATGGAAAGTTTTAACAAATCTCTTGGGAACACATCCCAAGTGATACAGCCTTGGAGACTATCGAATGAGTCCAAAGCTGTTGTTGTTGTTGTTGGTGGGGTTATACTTATGACTTATATTTGCATTTCCAATGGGCTTGTAATTGCAATCATACTTAAGAATAGGCACTTGCGACGGACCCGAAATATCTTTATCATCAGCCAATCAGTTGCGGACCTCCTAATCGGCATCCTCACAGTTCCCATGCGGTTGGTCCAGGAAACCCTACATGGAGACCAAATGCAACTTTGCAGGGGATTGCTTATAACGCAATACAGTCTATCCTTGGTCTCAGTATTCACTACTATGGCGATATGCATTTATCGGTATATTCTGACGTTCCATCCCTTAAACCATAACCGCCTGCTCAGCAACAGAAGGTGCTATATTAGCCTCATTTTGATCTGGACCTACTCGTTTCTGCTATGTGCAGCGGGAACATTGATTCCATTCCCAATTGTGGAGGAATCAGACCCATGCATCGGAACGACCGCTATTTCACATTACTACCTTTCCATGCTTGTAGCTCACATGATACTGCCTTGTCTCACAGGTGCAATTCTCTATGTTAGGATCTTCTCTATCGCCTACAAAGCTCGCCATGCAATTGTGGCCCAGATGTCTGTTGTGAACCATCAGGCTGCTGTTGACTTCCAAAGAGAAAGCAAGATCACACAGAAGATGGTGCTCACCCTCGGCATCTTAGCGGTCTGCTATCTGCCATGTGTGCTAGTCGCACCATTTGTGGACTGGGACAATGCCTCGATGACAAGACTCTGTCTCCAGGCTCTCATATATAGCAACTCTGGTCATAATGTCTGTGTGTATGCCTTCAGTGATAGGCAACTGCGTGAATCTATGGTGGGGCTACTACAGATACACTAAAAAGCCTGTATACCAATTCATGCTTGGCCCATTAAGGGGCATAAGAATATAAAGACTTACCTGCCACCCAAAACTTTACTAGTATCTAATATTCAAAAACCAACAGTATTACACAAAAATCAAAGCAATGCCCTCCCCCCACCCCCACATCTGCTTACCTATGGATTGAATGATACAAATATAAATCTACTGGTCACAGCAGTGGAGTGGAGTCATGTAGCCTAAGAATTGAACCTATCCATCTGGAACCAAAAGTGTAATCGCCTGTTTGGCAATGGTTCATTAAGATGAATATACTGGGACATCAGCCTATGTCTTTCCCTCAAACCAGCCTAAATTTCCAAGCATGTTGTGGTACGCTGACTGAGGTGCATATGGAACAAAGCATCAGCCAGTCCCATCTGCATGAGAATGGCCATCCTCCAACATTATACATGCAGCCAGATTATCGCAGTAGACCCTAACTACACTTCCACCCAATTCTGACGCAAAATCGTGACCGCCACAACCCTTTTCTATATTTCAGATTGAGTGATGCAATGAGATCTCTAAAATGTGCCCAGCATAAAGTCAAGAATAGGATGAATCTTCCTTAAAAGCTCCACACCCCAAAAGGCAAGAGTGAAGAAAGAGGTTTTCCTGGTTAGGCAAGGGCTTGTTGATAAAGCTTATACCATTAAAAGCGGGCAGTAAGTTGCAGTAAGACTTTATATCCTGCTGTAAGGCAACTGGGTGGAAATTGATGCATACCCCTCACAAAGTTAAGTAAGCGGTTTCTAAAGAGACAAGTTTGGGCGCCACACTTGCCACAAAATTTAGTAAACACTACAAACTCTGAATCTCTCTATGTATAGCAGTCAACTTGCCACTCCAGGTCCACAAGGCAGCCACAATCGTGTTCAGTTTTTCTTGGGGAATACTCATCGTCGTGTCAGTGGAGTAAAAATGTATGCCCAGTCAGGTGAGCTGTTGTGTCAGAGGGCAGATCTTCTCCGTCTCCTCAGCTAAACTCACCCTGTGCATAATGGCTTCTAGAGAACCTAGGGAGGATGCTGCCAGCTTGCGAGAGACTGGTACATGTGCAGCTGGTGATAGCTGTAGGCCAAATCTGTCTTAAGGCTGTGATGCTGGTGACACACTCAAAATAAGACAACTCCTAGTTTAGCACTCCTGTACCCTTTCTAACAATAGTTATCCAATCCCTGAGGTCTTGGTGTTTCAAATATAAGTTTTCTTTAACTTACCTGCTTGAGCTGACGTCAATATAAGTACAGTTTCAATTTTACAGTGTTTTACCTCAAATGAGGTTTTCTTGATCAATAAAGATTCATTTGATTTATAAATACCATATATGTCTGCTAAATATACTAAGCTAGGGCAACTGAAAGGCAAATTTGGAGTTCCTGCAAGAGAATACCTTACAGGATGCGATTTTGGTGGGAATTTTACTTAGGAAAGTAGGTCACCATGTCTGACCATTGTGTCAACATGTCTGACCATCGTGACCTACTTTCTTAAGTAAAAGTTTCCACCAAAATCGCATGATGTAAGGTATTCTCTTGCAGGAACGGCATCTTGCCCAAGTTGCCCTAGCCTAGTATATATAGCAGACATGCATGGTACTTAGAAATCAAAGTACCCTTTTTGGATCAAGAAACCGTCATTTGAGGTAAAACACTGTAAAATAGAAACTGTGGTCGTATATAGGTCAGCTCAAGCACCTAAGTCAAAGAAAACTTATAGTTGAAACACCAAGACCTCAGGGATTAAATAACCATTGTTAGAAAGGGGACAAGAGTGCTAAACTAGGAGATGTCTTATTTTGAGTGTGTCACCAGCACCACAGCCTTAAGTTTTCATGTTCCAAGAAACATTTATCCATTGCTGCATCACCTGCATAATGACGTAGCACGCATCCTCGGATCATTTTCACCCTAATTTGAATATTTACAGTAAGCAGAGAACGGTTTATCAGGATGCAGCCTGCTATGAATTTCGAGATTCCGGTTATTACACATGTACCAATTAGGTAGATAATACCTGCATTTAAGGAGCCATAAATCTTAATCATTAACGGTAACTAGATCATAAGAAGAAGAGGCCATATCAGTGGACTAATCATCAGATCACATGACGTCTGCAAATTGTCCATGTCATATGAATACTCCTCTTCACTGAGAATACCTGGAATAAGGCATACTATCTAATCGAAAATTCGAAATACGTTCATTCAGTTGCCACGTTTAGCGGCTCAGCTCGGATCACATTGTAAACAGACATAATTCTGGACCGAGATCAAATTTTTAGGCTTTGCTTGAAAGTTTTTCCTTCAAACACGACGATTGAAAATGCTCTTTGGAAACGGCCTTGCGCCTTCAAACTTCAAAGGTTTTGACCGTTGCTTTTAAGGTTTATTCTCTCGTTTCGTCGTCTATGGCAAAACCTAGCTAGCTATGGCAAAAAGGAAATCTCAGATTTCGCTGTCAGTCGAGAATTGATGTCAATAAAGAACAGATATGGATTCTAGGGAAAATTAGTGTCGACAAAGAATCCTCTTCTTTCACCATCTATGGCAAAACTTATGACAATAAGTTAAACTCTATTTTCACCATCTATGATAAAATGGTATCAATAAGGGAATGTTTTCTTTCACCATTCTTTGCAAAAATGATGACAATAAATAAATCTATTTTTTTGCAATCTATGGTTCAGTAACGAAAATATGATTTGTAGGACAGAATTGGTGACAACAAAGAAGTATCCGTTCATTGTTTGTGGCAGAAAAGATTACAATAAAGAAACTAATTCTTTCCCCATCTATGGCTAAATTAAATAGATGTATCACTGTTTTTCTTTTTGTGTTATATTTTCTCTTCTTAAATCATGTCATACAAATCATTATGCGATATTTATGTATGTTACGCCTGTTTTCTCTTTTTTGCAGGAACTGAATAAAAAAGTTATTGAAAAATAAAAATCTATGGCTAAATTATATCACTAAAGAACACTCATATGGCAAAATTGGCTGACCTGTCACCGTCTATCGCAGTAAGATGTCTACTTTCATCGTCTCTTGCAGGAATTATACGAATACCGCACACTCATACTTTGTCTATGGCAGAATTGGTGACACTAATTAAAGGACAATTCCATCATAAATAAAACAGGCCCAAATAGTTTCTTAGGATATTCTCTACGTAAACCAAAGTTCCCACCACTGCCAACCTTCATAGAAGAAGTATATTGCTGTCTATACACATGCAAACAGACAAGTAATGCCCGGCGGGGGGCACTTAGGTACAGAGGGGGGCCGCACCAGCGTTACGTATTTCGCGGAAGAAGGGGTCTTTTTTAGAGACCTCCGCATGTCCGCGATTTTGTTAAAGAAGGGTACTTTTTTGTACCCAGGTACGAAGTATGGGGGTCAAAATCCCCTTACAATCCACGAAATATACGCGGTTCAGACGCCGAGTGACTCGCGAAGTGACTGGGCTTCCGAGTTTGCTGTCGCCACTTGCTGCCGCTAAACACGCAGAGAATTATAAAATCTTAAGTTAAAATACGTGTTCCCGTTCATCCAATGTCAGTGTTTTGATAAAAGAAGGGGTGTTTATTTATTGGAAAAATTCAGCGTTTCATTAAAATAAGGGTGCTTTTTTTGGCCAGAAATCAGTGCTTTAGGGGTATTTTTTAATTTTGATAACGAGCGTATGCGCCCCCCTAAATACCCAAGTGCCCCCCCCCCCCCCCCCCCGGGAAGTAATGGAGGCACTGGGAGCAGCCATGTAATTATTCTCTTAATACTAGTAGCTTATCTGAGCAGCATGGTACCCAGATGACATAAGCCACCGTACTGTGCATTTCTTCCAATTGCAGTCACTTTCCTACCTGCCACCCCTGCCTTAAATATTGAAATGGACCTTACCCATAGGTAATTATCAGGTAACCGTTTGCATTGTCCCTAGTACTGGTCAGATTGAGTGAATATTTTTTACAGGAGTAGCATAGGTTGTGTATCAGCAAGAATTTGAATATACCAAACTCTCTCAGAAGTATGAACACTCTGGGTGCCTGGAGACCTGATCTTAGAGTGCTTTCTTGATCAGTACTTTGACAAGGACCAGTATCCGTGCTGGGGATCGTATACCAGAGCGCTCCCACATTAGTACTCTGACAAGGAAGGAAGGATGATGAGCTACTACTCTGCATCATACTAGATCTGACCAGTCATGTCCGCAGACTACTTGCAGCTAGGTAAGTGATTTCCATCATTGAAAAGATGGAAAACTAACGAATCACAGACAGCACTACTTGTATTACTACATCTGGGATATCTATCAAGTTGAAAAATGAACAGCTCTTCAAATCGCAGCCGCTGTTGACTATACTAGATGGATTTTATCTCAGCTATTTAAACATACAATGGAACTAATACTACACGTGGAATACAGTCCATTAGAAAATCATGACTTTTTTTGAATCTATAACATTACTAACTGAAGGCAGAATTTCTATGTAGTTAACAGTCATGAATATTTATTACATCTATGCTTTAACTAACTACTGGCAGGTTCTTTTAACCCAGTTGAAAAGAAATGATAACAAGGAATCTCAGACAGGTTCTTAAACAGTTGAAAATTTGACGTGGTCATAAACACTAAACAAGAGAGACTCTGACTGCTTGGCCTACGTTTCTAAATGGCGCATCTGCTCAGATTTGTTTGTGGAGAAATGAAAGTTGTGCATGAACTACTGACCACTAGATACCTGTCTTAATCCAATTCAGTCGTTTGTGTTTTTTTTAAGATATGAAAATATGCATGTATTTCAGACTGCTACAGCCCTTTCCTAGATCAATTTTGACTGGCACATCTCCAAGCCTAGGAAGGACTTGGGTTCGACTCCCATTAAGGGTTGTGAGGGAATGGTGAGGAAGTATGGGAGGTCAGGGTTTTTGTCTTTTTCAACAGCTTAGGTCATATCTCGATGGGATAGAAACCCAGAATCACGAACAAATTCCCTTCTCTCCACAAAGAGTAACAAGGGGTCTTTCAGTGGCATATGGATGATAGACAGCTTTCTCCGATGCCACCTATTTAATTACTGTAAATCATTTGTGTTGTAAATTATATATATATATGTATATAAATATATATATATATATATATATATATATATATATATATATATATATATATATATATATATATATATATATATATATATATATATATATATATATATATATATATATATATATATATACATATATATATATATACATTACTATGGCAAAATGGTTTGCATCACCTAGATCATTACATAATATCCTTGGATTCTTTCTACCCTAATTTGAATGTTTATGGTAAGCAGATAAGTGCTTATCAGAACAACGTGTCCCCTGGATTGCATCCTGCCTGTACGACCATTGAAGTTATTATCCCAATAAAGAATACAAGACCTATGTCAAAAGAGCCATTATATATACAAATGTATAGGAAGAGTAGTCGTTCCCAAAGATGTTATTACAAAATGACGCATAATGATGAAA
This sequence comes from Maea johnstoni, assembly GCA_963942565.1. NCBI lineage: Eukaryota > Metazoa > Annelida > Polychaeta > Spionida > Magelonidae > Maea > Maea johnstoni. The sequence goes on along the minus strand of OZ012701.1, from coordinate 23,156,402 downwards.
AATGACGGAAAGTATGTCATATGAATACTTATCTGAGAGTATTCCATGAGAGTATTCAAGTGTAGTCTGAGCATCGGAAGGGTTAAAGAATTTCCTTCAAACACAAAGATTCAATATGATCCTTGAAAACTGCATTGTGCCTCCAAACTTCAAAGGTTTTGATGTTAGTGTTCTAGAGTATATACAAGGGGTGCATAAAGGAACTTACCTTTGAAATGTGTTGACTCCTTGACCCCTCCGCATAAAAACATAACTAAGGGTATAGGTGACCTAAGTAAGGTGGCTGCCAATGACATACGTATACCAACAGCCAGAGATAAGCTATTGATATACTGAAATGGCTGTTCCCAGTGCCTCCATTTCTTGTATGTTAGGATGTGTTTGAACAGCAATATATTTCTCGTATGACGGTTGGCAGTTTAAGTTGGGTTTAAGTAGAGAATACCCTAAGAAACTATCTGGGGCTTTGTTTTATTTAGTGTGGAATTGTCCTTTAAGCATCCATTCATTCATTTGTTCTTAAGCTGTCTATAGGAGAATTGGTGCCGACAAAGAATGCCGTCTATAAGAAAATACCAGGGTTGGGGACTTGGGGTCAATTACTTTAAAAAGTTATCAATTATATTACTATTACTTCAGTATTTGCCAATTATATTACAATTACTATCACACCATTTTAGCTCCAGCAATTACAATTACTATTACATTTGAAAAGGTAATTGATTACATTACAACTTACTTTTCAACAGACAGAACAAAGCTTCCTGAGTTTTAATGATTTGACTATTTCATTGTATGTCAGCTATGTAATTTTGATAGTACTGCTATAAATATTATCAGATTAAGTAGTGTGAATCTTCTAATCATTAAGTACACTATTTTCCTCTATGTTTGTTGCACTCTAAGAACAGCAGTTCCTCAAAGTCAGTGTCCTTCATACAGTGGTCAGGGCAGAAAATCTTCCCAGCAATGCTAAATATGCCCTCTACTGCAGTATGCCCAGGTGCTGCCAAATTGGGACTTGGGATTTCAACATGGCTAGACATGTCACCAGATTAAGTAAGTGCACAGTTAAACATCTCTTGGACATACTTATAATCTAGTGCAGAAGTGACATCTATGTAGTGCAGATAATCATGATTTTGGGCAGTTGAGCAATTAGTCTCAAAGTGAAAATTGTGTACATATGCACTACATGTGCATATCTAGCTCCTGCTTGCCTTTGAGCATCTCATAGCAGATGCACACTCTGTGATAACTTGACAGATGTAATTGAAAGTAATATGAAATTACAGTTACTTTTAAGACTAGTCAATTACTATTACTTATTACAGTAATAGTTTAGCCTCAAAGTAATTGATTACTTGCTATTACATTGAAAATGGCAAATTACTATTAATTTTTATATTACAATTACAAATTACCCCCAACCCTACAAAATACTGACAATAAAGAATACTTATGGTGTCTAGGGCAGAATTGGTGTCGATAAGGAATTCTGTTCTATGGCGAAACATATGATGCTAATCTCAAAATTCGCAGATTTTACTTTTCATGGAAAATGATGTCAATTAAGAATATTTATAGCTTCTAGAGTAAAATTGGTGTTGACAACGACTTCTCTGCTTTCACCGTCTATGGCAAAACTTATGACGATAAATAAATCTCTTTTTTCACCATCTATGACAAAATGATGCCAATAAGGAAATCTCTTCTTTCATCAATCACAGCAAAAGTAATGGCAAGAAAGAAAACGCCTTTTTCGCTGTCTATCGCAAAACATTGTCAATTAAGAACATCTATGGCGTCTAGGGCAGAATTGCAACAACAAAAAAGTCTCCTTTCAGAGTTTATAGCAAAAATAATGGCAATAAAGAAATAAATTCCTTCCCGATTAATGGTGAGATTAAGTCACTAAAGACTCTTATATGATGTATGGCAAAAGTGGTGATAACAAAGAACTCGTTACCTGTCACTGTCTATAGCAGAAACAATGACAACAAAAATTATGTCAACAAGTAAGATCTCCTCTTTCATCGTATCTGGCAAGAATTATGTCAATTGATACATCACACTCCTACTTTGTCTAGATTGCAGAATTGGTGACACTTCAAGGACAATTCCACCATGAATAAAACATAGGCCCACATAGTTTTTTAGGGTATATTCCACTTCAATTCCATGTTCCCACCATGCACTGATAACCTTCATACACGTATATTGCTGTTTAAACACATGCTAACAGACAAGAAATGGAGACAGTCATTTTAGTCTATTACCGGTAATAGCTTATCTGAGCAGCTTGGTAACCTTTAAGAAGGACAGTTGTGTTATGTGCTTTCCTTCCAATTGCAGTCACTTTCCTGCCTGGCACTCCTGCCTTGAACGTTGAAATGGACCTTACCCATAGGTAAGGGCGTATAGATAGACATGTAAAAGGCCCCTGCTGGCTCTGTCCCTAGCACTAATCAGATTGTTTTGTACAGGAGTAGCATAGGTTCTGTATTAGCTTAGATTGATAAAACAATGGATATGTAGCTAGAGAGCAATTACCATATGTGCTATAGTGAAGACCTGGCTATCCCAAGGGGTCTGGAATCTTGCCTCAGTGTGACGTCCCTAGGAGACAAAGACCAATGAAGACTCTCGTATCGTTTACACTACAGAGAAAGTTGCGTCTCAGCATGTGCAGAACGTAACTTTCGGGCTATTTGCCGCAACCTGATTGTTCAGGGAAACCTACCGGTTGCGGATCCAGTGGATCAACATACATGGTATTAGCAAAGATTTGGATCTACCAAACTGTCCCTGAGTTATGAACACTCTGGATGCCTGGGCATCTGATCCCAGAGCGCTCTCACATCAGGAATGGGGTTTTACGTCGCTTTCATCAGCTTACGTCATATCGCGACAAGATAGAAACTGGGAACCAGGAAGAAATTCGCTCCTCTTCAGTTCCAAGACATCTTTCAGTTAGAGAAGGACCATAGACCGCACACCGCACTCCACATTTATATAGCGACCACGCCAACTCACTTAGCGGAGAGTCAAAACCTGCAAACTAATGCTTGGGAGCCAGGCATCTTAACCACTATGCCGCGGCGGATTCCTCAGTACTCTGATAAGGAAGAGTGTCTTCTGTACTTTCAGGTTATTCTCTTGACATCGTTAGTGTTACTGGCAGCATGGACCTGGAATTAATGCTAAGCCATAGCAACTGTAACAGTGCTGACTAGCTGTGGACTTTAAAACAGCTTGAAAACATGAAAATGCCCACATAAAATGAGCTAGGTAAGTGATTTCAATCGTCAAAGAGGTGGGAAACTAACAAATCACAGACAGTACTACATTTATTACTACATCTGGGACACCTATCAAATGAAAAATGAACAATTGTTTGAATCACAACCACTGTTAACTATACTAGATGAATTTCGTCTCAGGTAAATCATGCATTGCAAATAATACTACACGTGGAGTTCAGTCCATTTGAAAATAATGACTACTTTTTGAATCTATAACAATTAAAGGCGGACTTTTATAACAGTTGAAAATATGACTTAATCATTTTCAGAAACAGTACTGATATTAACCTCAAACAACTTGCTTTCGGGAAAAGGTAATAAACATTGAACTATGGCAAAACGAAGTGCCTTAAAGTAAGCATTGGTGGTATTCCAGAAATAATTTATGAAATTCCGTAAATGATTTATGGAATTACACACAGTCAAACCTCTATTGAGCGACCGCTCAAGGGAATGTGAAAACAAGGTCTCTTAAAGAGGTGGTCTCTTAAGAAGGGGTTCGGGGTGGGAGTATGGTTATGAAAAAACAATTTCTAACAATAACCAGGTATTGAGATTGTTATATTTATATGCATTTGTTGAAATTTCTTCATTAATATTTTAAACAATTCCGAAAAATTAAAGTTGAACTCCAACACTAACTGAGAAACCTCCAATGGTATTTTCTTTCAATTTTACCGATTATTTCAACATTTCATTATGCAATTTTGTATAGACATTCAAGTGGCCGTTGAATGAAGGGCCATTTACTGTTAGGGATAAGATTTCATGGCCGTTGGTCATGTCAAGCAAGTGGTCGTTTAATCAAGGCAAAGTTTACAGGGAATAGCCCTGGAGGGGGTGAGGTGGCAGGGGCTTGTATTGTTGAGTGCCACTTGTATGTAGTCACAGCCCTTACTGGTAATATACACAAGGGGGGAAACCATGTTCATCAGTGATGCGGTTCTCAGTGCACTCTAGCTCATCATTTTATTTGCTTCATGAATTTTTCATCTTCAAATGGTTGCATTGTGCACTTACTTCAGTTAGGCATGTAAATCCCACAAATCTTTATTACGTATTCTTCCTAAAACAGGTAAAAATAGGCTTCAAACAAGAAAAGCCTTTGAGGTTTTCAGAAAATTTCAAACCAGTTACACTGATTGGTCCATAGAAGTCATGTGACTCATAATTGTGCCACTGATTGGTCCATAGAGGTCATGTGACTTATATTTAAAGATGTCTGCTATGTTTCTTATGAAACTTGTAGAACCTCAACAGCTTACTTGACACTTCCTATTTAACTTGATTTTATTCACCTTAAAACAGACTAATTGGATTAAAACCTTGGATCAGCTGAGTCTGAAGTATGTTGGATGGACACTTGATAGGTTTTGAGTTTCAGTATTTTTCTTTTGTGGGAGTTTGACAACATAGTTGTTGGGGCACCTAATACGTTTCCCCCCTTGCTCTATTTGATAGATACCAGAGCCTTAGACTCGCGAGTGGACACTCAACAAAACAAGCCCCTGTGGGGGGGGGGGGGGGGGTCTGAAAGTGGTCGTTCACAGCAAGTGGTCATTTTAAAAAAGTGGTCGATTGTACAAGTTTTACTGTAAATCATTTACAGAATGCTAAAAATGATTTTTGAAATTCCATAAGTCATTTACGTAATTCCATGGAACTCAATAAATACTCACATTCATAAATTCCATAAATGGTTCATGGAAATTATGAATGATTCATGGAATTCCATAAATGGTTTACGGAATTCCATGAATGACATTTTACTATGGAATTCCACATTTAAATGGCATTTATGGAATTCCATAATTCCTTGTTTGCTCAACTTCAAAAGAATAATATATGAAGACTCCCCTTCCCACTTAAAAGTTATAGTCTGCTTTCTGCCAAAAAGAGTGTAATTCCCGCAGAGGCACGCTCTGATCTCGCACACTTTAGTACTATCCTTTCATTAGCTCCAACATAAACCAGTGATCATAAGTGAAACCTATAACACCAGAGAGATGCTATTCTCTTTATTTCTAATGAATATGGTAAATTACTTAAATATGGCGTAAACATTATATAGCGCAATTACGGTACTGCCCTGGATAGCGTGATCTAAATATAGCGGTGAACGGGAGCAGCAGCAGCAAGTTCAATTAAGAATCTAATAAAGACAGGAATTTTATAATAGCTCATATGGGCAGAGCGCTATTATCGCTATCTTATTGTTCCTGCTGTACTTAAAGGACAATTCCACCATGAATAAAACATGGGCCCAAATAGTGTCTTAGGGTATACTCTACTCATATCCAAGACCCCACAACCACCCACCTCCACATTGAAAGTTTATTGCTGTTTTAAGTCATGTTTTGCCATGTATCTGGGGGCGGCCATTTTGAAACTAGCTCATGACAGAATAGTTGCACAACCTCTGCGGTAGCCAGCATCTGTATATACAAGGCTAGGAGTGTGCCCAAATACATTGTGTCCTGTTTCTTCTAGTAGTAGGAATTTGACAAAGATCATATGACATATTTATTGAGTTTACAAGGACACACTAGATTCTGTAAGTTTAAGATGTAAGAGTAAAATACTTACCCTTCCCATCACTCTAGACCACATTCAGATAGTACACTGATTGTAAATTATTGTTTGTTTGTACTGATTTACATTGTAGTTGTTAAAAGGCAGGAAATGGTAAGTTGGGTAGATAACAACAATTGCAAGCACTTCCCAGAGTTGAAAACACCCTGGGGAATTCATGTGAAACAGCCATCTTAACACAATTTTGTTAATTGCTATCACCATTGCAGGAAGTGAATCTGGGGAACTACTAATCAATCAGTCATGTAATGCAATTGACCTGGCTAGTACTGTCAATCTAAGGAACACTTTCCCTGATGGGTTTGCAAGTCTAGTTTTAGTATTTAAAAATTATTAAGGGAAGTAATTTGATACAAACCTTTCCCAGCTGTCATACAAACAATCAAAATGATGAGTTATATGACTCTGATGTTGAGGGTATAGAATAAACAATCAGCAAATAAAGGGGGTTGGCAGAAGCAAACTTATCCATAACAAATGTTAAGTGTACTTTTATCTCTCTCCCTTTCTTAGCCATTTTATTGTACCCTTTAAAGAGAAATTGTCTTCAAACAATTTGATGTAACAGATATTGCCTCCTTTTTGAGCACTTCTGGACCCTTTCTTTTCTCTTTTGTTGAACATGGCTCTGTGTGGGATCAAAATTGAATATTGTAGGCACTGCACCAGGTTTCGGGTGTTTAAACCTAAATCTAAGTTTTGTTTGTAGTTTCCTCAAGAGTCCTCAAAGTGTTCATGACAAACACTTTGGGCTCTACTTAAATGATTAGTTTTTCATTGTCCATTCTATCCCAATGTTGAATAGCCATCTTGCTGCTAAATCCTTCTTTTCTGGGTTAATCTTTGGGTTTGAAATGGAGAAAAAGGAAAGTCCCTTTCCTTTTCCCCTGTCAGATCTGTTGCAGCATCCAATAAACAGAACAAATCACCATTTTCACAACATTGTTGTCATGGTTTTATGTGTGATGCTGGGTGCTGTACATACAGGAAGTGCAACTATTCTGGCCTGGACTGCCTGTCAGATGTAGAGTAGCAGTGCATTGTGGGATACAATGGCTCCCATGGTCTTGAGCTTAATGGCTGGTTGGGGGGTGGCAATTAAGTGCAATTTCAGAGGTAAGGAAGCCAAACAGTATTCAAGTGAACAGGGACTGTTAAGTATACATACTAAAGTAAGTTCTCAGCATATATTAGCCTGAAGGTGTAATTGTCCTTTAAGTGATTTACAGTATAATACTAATCGGATAACAACCAAAAGAGCGACAGATCAAAATGCAACCTGTGACGAGTGTGAGTCGAATGAAATGGGTAGATTAAATGAAGTCACTTAAACATACAGAGTGACTTCAGAGTTCATACGTCGGACAAGCAAGCGTCATCTTGTTTCGTTGAACCAATTCCACAGCTGACTAGTGAGTTTCAGCTGCGGTATGACAATAATGCTTGACTTAAGCTCCAAAACAAGCCATCCTTTACCACCTAATGATCTTATATCTGTGATCAGAACATTCTTCTCATTTAGATAAAGCCAGAGAAATTGGGGGTAATATCATGACTTGTTTTCTATTGGCCAAAATAGGTCAGAGTGACAGATGTTGGCCGATGACAGAAACAAATCTGTAGACAAACCAACTGGATCTATACCACATATTAAGCCTCCTCTTTGCATTGTTGGTATTTTAGAAGAGCATCCTGTAACAAATTCTCAGAGTCCTCAATGGAGCTTTCATGACATTGACACAGTTCTTCAAGATCTGACGAAATGATAGTTAGATCAGTGGCTGCAGGAACTGCCATTTTAAAACAAGTGACCTTCATGTATGTCCTCCATTGCTAGGGAGAGAGCATTATTTAGGATATTTGATTTTAGAGAAAATACCACTGGTGTCTCTTAATCAGAGAATTCCATGAATACATACAGTTATAAAATAACCTAAATGCATGTATGGAATTCCAAAAATGATTTATCTAATTCCATCTTATCATTTATGGAATTTCATAAATGTCATTTGATTATTGAAGTCATTTCTATGAAATTTCATAATAGTGCATAGTTATGGATTTCCATAGATGATTTCATGGAATTCAATAAATGATGTATGGAATTCTATAAACGTCATGCAATTACAGAATCCCATAAATGATTTATGGAATTCCATAAATGAGTACAATTATGGAATTCCATAGATGATTCATGAAATTCTGTAATTCATTTATGGATTTCCATAAATCATATTTAGAATTCCATTAATTTTTTTGTTAACTATGGAATTCCGTGAATCGTTTAACGAAAATCCATAAATGATTAAGTGAATTCCATGAATCTTTTATGAAAAGATTTATGGAATTTCATAAATGATTTGTGGAATTCCATTAATGTTTCTTTTAGGGCACTTCGGCTTGCCATACTTAACAAGAGAGACTCTGACATACATTTCTCAATGGCTCCAAAGGATCATTGCCCATCCACTGGATTGCTGATGGATATTCTACTGAGTAGTATCATATATGCAACATCTCATAATAGTTTTGTTCGTTGAGAAATGAAAGTCTTGCATGGCGTTCTGACTGCTAAGTAGTAAGTACCTGTCTTAATCTAATTCAGTCTTTTGTATTTTTAGGAAATGAAAGTGTGCATGGATTTCACAACCCTCGGTTGACTGGGTCCTCCTACAGGGAAGAGGGCATTATATGTCGCTACATGATGAAACGAATTAGAAAGAAATCCCCTTCCTTTGCCAAAAAGTCTCAAAAGGTCTTTCAGTTGCAAAGGCACCACAGCCAACTCTTTGCAACACTGCATTTCTCATATCCGCCAAGCTAATCAGCTCATGAGGATTCAGTGGAAAGAGGAACATTGACAACCTGAGTAGGAGCCACGCATCCTATAATCAATGATCAAGGGCAGTCCAATGCATGCGGATTGTTGACCAGCATATCTCAACGCTCTGGAAGGACTGGGGTTGTGAGGCAGTGGTGAAGAAGAAAGGAGGAAATCGGTTTTTACGTTGCTTTCAACAGTTTAGGTCATATTGTGACGGGATAGAAATCCAGAATAATCAAGAAATTTCTTTCTCTTCACAAAAAGTTTTAAGGCATCTTTCTGTTGTGCAAGGACCAAAGAAAGCTCTCCACAATGCTGCATATTTATATAGCGACCATGCCACTCCACTAGTGCAGTGGTAAAAACATTTAGGGTAGTAGTTGGGTTTTCTTTGTTTTCCACCATTGAATACTTGCCTATCCTGATCATATATTTGAGTGGCAGACAGAAATCTCAAAATCTTCTATTCAATCGTGCTGTAAATTGGTATAGATTACCATGCATTGCTACTTCGCAGTTTGAAGTAAGAGTGATTGTGTAATGAGAACTTATAACAATCTGACGTTCACCTATCTGACGTATGCACATTGTCAGCAATATTCACAAATATCTTGACAGTGGAGAAATATGTTGAGAAATACTTAATTACCTGAATTAACTGTTCTTGGAGCAAATGGGTTTTAAAACCAAATATGACAAATATTCAAATGTCACTGATATTTTCCGCCTTCTGTTTTAACTTAAATAAAGTAGTAAAACTGAACATTTTAATGTGAATTAAGATTGTACTGGGTACTGTCTTTATGTCTATCCATCTTCTTGTGTGAATGTTCTGCCCTATTGCAAAATGGAAAGTTTTAACATATCTCTTAGGAACACATCCCATGTGGTTCAGCTTGGGAGACTATCGAATGACTTCACGGCTGTTGCTGTTGTCCTTGGGCTTATACTTATGACTTATATTTGCTTTTCCAATGGACTTGTCATTGCAATTATACTTAAGAACAGACACTTGCGACGGACCCACAATATCTTTATTGTCGGCCAATCAGTTGCGGACCTTCTAGTGGGCATCCTCGCAGTTCCCCTGCCGTGCATCAAGGAAACCCTACATGGAGACCTTTGCAGGGGATTGCTTATAATCCAATACAGTCTAACCATGACCTCAATATTCACTACTATGGCCATATGTGTTTTTCGGTATATTCTGACATGCCATCCCTTAAACCATGAACGCCTGCTCAGCAACAGGAGGTGCTACATCAGCCTCATCCTAATCTGGACCTACTCATTTTTGCTATGTGCGGCATTAACCTTGTTTCCCTTTCCAGTCGTGAAGGAATCAGACCCATGCATCGGAACGACCGCCATTTCCCTGTACTACATGGCGGTGATTGTAGCTCACATGATACTGCCTTGTTTCACAGGCGCAGTTCTCTATGGAAGGATCTTCTCCGTCGCCTACGAAGCTCGTCATACAATTATAGCCCAGATTTCTGTTGTGAACCATCAGGCTGCCGTTGACTTCCAAAGAGAGAGCAAGATCACACAGAAGATGGTGCTCGTCCTTGGCATCTTAGCGGTCTGCTATCTGCCACGTGTGCTAGTCCCAACATTCGTGGACTGGAAAAATGCCCCGATGACAAGACTCTGTCTCCAGGCTCTCACGCAGAGCAACTCTGGCCATAATGTTTGGGTGTACGCTTTCAGTGATAGGCAACTGCGGGAATCAATGATAGGGTTGCTACGGATATAGTAAAAAGCCTGTATACCAATTGATGCTTGGCCCATTAAGGGGTATAAGGACATAAAGGCGTACCTTGCCGCCCAAACAATTACTGTAAATCACTTAAGTAAAGCGGGAACAATAAGATAGCGATAATAGCGCTCTGTCCATATGCGCTATTGTAAAATGCCCGTCTTTATAAAAACCTTAATTGAACTTTCTGCTGCTGTTCCCCTTCACCGCTATACCTAGATCACGCTATCCAGGGTAGTATCGTCATTGCGCTATTTAATGTTCACGCCATATTTAAATGATTTACAGTATCTAATATTCAAATACTAACTGTATTGCATGAAATCAAAGGCTGTATTGCATGAAATCAAAGGAATGCCCTCATGCCCGCCCCCCTTCCTAAGAAATATGCATAGTATAGTACAAATATATCTGCATACCAGTGGATTAAATGATACAACACAAATCTGCTGGACGCAACATTGGAGTGCAGTCATGCAGTGCAAGAAAGGTTGGGGTAGTGTAGAAAATTTTATCTAAAGGTTTGGAGTTGCCCTAAGTGAGCTAATCTGAAAGGAGGTAATTGGCTGGTTAGGAGTTACCCAGTGGGCACAAATATTACCAGAATGTTATATAAATGTTCAATTTTGGTCGGAATATTCTGGACCAATTTCAGCAATGTTCAGGTCCTAACATTCCTTGAATGTTCTTATTTGATGTCATATGAATGTTCAATTTTGATTGGAATGTCATGCACCATAAAATGAACATTCCTGCAACCTTCAGGTCTGAACATTCCTGGAATGTTCAGATTTGACCTTATATAAACATTTAATTGAGATATTTCCTATTTCATAAAAACTGAAATGTAACCAAGTGCTTCCACTGCACGGCCAACTTATATTGCTCTGACAAAATTCAGAATCCAAATGATTCATTTAGGATTCAGCTCTGAACATTCTATGAACATTCTCACCTGAACATTCATACAATTTTCATTCTGAACTATGAGGGGATCATTTTTGAATGTTCGCCCAAACATTCCTGGAATAATCCATGAATGTTACAGTGCCCAGTGGGTGTGCATAGCTGCGAAGTGCTGAGTTTGTCCCATGACATGGCTGCCCCAAAATCTAAGGAGTTACCCCCTCCCTCTTTGTAAAAAAGGGCAAAACAATTTAGTTTGCGACATTGCTTGCTTTGTTGAGTGCAAAAGTTAGCCTCACTTTCGTTGTGTGGTAGCGAACGGCAGGCAGCTATGTTTCCCTGGTATGAAAAGGAGGGGGGTGCCAGCTTCCAACTGGGGATCTATGGCAAGGAGGGGCCTTTGTGCAAAGATAGGGATCTGTCTGTTGTGGCATTAATTTGTATTTATGATGCGCATTGGCAAGCCTTTGCCCATTTGGCTACAGTACAACCTGTGTTTGTGCCAAGCAAAATATCCTTTGGTGTCAGATATCTGGTATGATCAAATAAATTCTGAACAATTATCTGAAGAAACTAGTGAAAATAAATAGACAATGGCCCTGAAAATGATGGCCTGAGCAAGCCCTGCATCTGTGGGTGAGGGGGCTAATGAGAGGCCATAACAGAGGTATGGTTATTGCTTGTTTTTGCTGAGAGAAATGATGTAAAGTCTTGTCTAGAGTGCCTAGCGTTAGCTTAAGTGAAAAAGAATAAAATGTGCTGATACACAGGCCCCAAAAAATTGTGTAATGTCACCAGGCCAGAAATATAATTTCTGATAGATTGTGGGGATCTTAGAGGCTGAGTGCCAGTGACTTGGTGTCAGGGGTGGTGTTCCCCGGGTGCTCTGGTTTCCTCCAACAGTTACAACTGGCTAGTGAAGTCTTTGCTGCAATATGGCAGAAAAGGGGAAAAAACGAAATTCTACATCTAAATCTTTCTATAGGGAATGAAAGAGACCAGCACGATTTTCATATGGCTTCATGATGATGCTAAATACTCCACAGAGTAAGTTTGACAGGCTAGTCATGACCACCCTATTCACTGACATACTAACTGACAGTTCAATCCGTCAGAATCCTTGAAGCAGCCCTGATCGAGATACAATGACTATTGGATGATTTTATGCTAAAGAGAGATGAGCAGTATATATAAACTGAATGATAATGAAATAAGGAAGTTAAAGTGACATTGTTCTATCAAATATTGTCGCAGCATCAACGGATGAAAAAGGCTGAGTATTGATACACAAATTTATGTTCAAGCGTTCATAGAACACAATCTATCGTCGACATCCTTAATAAGAAAATCTATCCACTTTAAAAGGGATGTATTAAGATATATGTTGATATATGGAGTAATTTGTCTATATTTATGTTCAATTATCTACATACTTCGTCACTGTAGTTTATTTTGTACAATGCCAACATTTAATTCCTGCACTAAATGCATATGTAGGTCGGGCATAATACGCGATTGCATGCCCGATCGACACTTAATTTCCTGGGCATGGATGCACAGAAGACCTCACAATTGAACGTAGCATTGATTCACAAAATATGCGGGGCATTGATGTGCTTAGCTTATTTTGGGGGCATGTTACAATCAGGCATTTGCAGACGTCCAGGTGACTAGTGCAGGAACTAAATGTCTATACTGTAGGCCATTACATTATTCTGCGTGACTTTTAATTACATATTTAACTGTTATCTAGAAGTACATGAATTGGTGTTTTACATAGCCAAGTATTATTTGGCTCCGTATAAGTAATGTTGTGATTTATTCCTACAAGCTAAGTAACGTGGGTAATTGGTGTGCTTGGCAACTTAGATTATTGATGTGCATGGCCTATTTTTGGACATGGTATCCATGGTTATTTGTACAACCAGGCACTGGCAGACGTCCAGGTGACTAGTGTCTATACTGTAGGCCAGTACATGTTCTGCGTGAGTATGTCAGTAATGCTGTGATTTGTTCCTACTGGCTAAGTAACGTGGGTCTTTGATGTGCTCGGCAACTTTGGTCATTGATGTGCCTGGCTTATTTTTTGGACATGTTATCCATGGGTATTTGTACAACCAAGCACTGGCAGGCGTCTAGGTGACTAGTGCAGGAACTTATGTCTATGCTGTCGGCCATTACATGATTCTGTGTGAGTTTTTATGATATACCTTACTATTCTGTAGAAGTATTGGTGTTTTACATAGTCAAGTATTATTTGGCTCCATAAGTAATGTTGTATTTTATTCCTACAGGCTAAGTAATGTGGGTAATTGATGTGCTTGGCTTATTTTTGACATATACAACCAGGCACTGGCAGACGTCTAGATGACTAGTCCAGGAACTAATGGTCTATACTGTAGACCATTGCATATATTCCTACAGGCTAAGTAACTTGGATCATTGATATGCTTGGCTTATTTTTGACATGTTATCCATGGGTGTTTGTACACACTATGGGGCCAAATGGGCCCAAATTGAGAAGTGGCCCTGTATCTCTGGAGTGCATGACAAAATCTTTATGAAATCTGGCCACCAAATAGCTTGCAGAGATACAAAACATTTGGAAAATTTTAATGACATTGATACGACCTCTAATGACCTTGAAATGACCTTTAACTCTGTATCTTCAACTTATCTGATACTTGGTCCAAGTTATTGCCCCCATAATAATACAATAATGGATATTACTCCCCCTTACTATCTTGGACATCATACTCTAGTATATATTTGCAAGAAAATCTGGTCCGAAAAAGCAACTTTTGACATTTTTTATGAAGGATGATATGAAAATATATATTTGCTTTTCTTGTGGAAAAACCAGCTCCCCTACGAAGACCAAAACCACATTATTAGGTTTGGCTCAAGGAGAAGATATCATTAAAAAAAAAGAAGATCACCCCAACATTTGCTTTCATCGCAAAGTTATGTCCTATTTTCGAAATCTGCGATGACCTTTGACCTCGAAAATCCAAATTGGCTATATCTTTGCAACGGAAGCAGATATCGGATGGTCTTTTTTTAAACGATATCTTCACTTTTAGCTCGAAGTAGTTATGTGATTGTCATCTTGGTAGGGCGTACATGTCTAGCAGTAGAAGAGAAAATGCATATGTTAATTTCGACCTTCACAAAAAAATCATTTTTGTACTTTTTGTACCGATTTTTTTGCAAATGTATTCTACATTGCCTTGCTCAAAATCGTATGAGAGCAGATTTTTCATTTTCACACAATTTTGGGGAGAAAATGTGATTGAAAGAGGGACATGCTGAGAAAAAGATGTTTTCTCATGCCATTTCAAGATCATTCAAGGTCAATTGGTCAGTGAATGTCCAGTGTGAGTTTTTATTACTTAATAAACTATTATATAAAATTATTTGTGTATTAGGTTGTCAAGTATAATTTGGTTCCGTAAGTGATGTTATAATATATTCTTGCAAGCTAAGTAAATCAAACTAAAATTACTGCAGTTCATAGTCTTAGCCAGCAGGGCATCATCTAAGCACCCACAACTCCCTAAATCATCCCTCAGGACACCCAGACATTTTTGTGGGTAACTTCTGAAAATGTCAATTTCAAGAATGTAAATGATTTTTTCTAACCTCACTTAAATTCCCATGCCATTGTATAAGGATATCTTGACTTACTTCTATAAGTTAATACATGTTTATGACTGCAATTTGAGTATGCTGCAGTCTCCCCTGAAAAATAGAACGCCCCAAAAGTATACAATTGCTCCTATTGGGCACCCAGTTCCTAAATCCTGGGCTCTAAATCCTGGCTAAGACACTGCAGCGGTTCCTGTTTATTGTGATGTTGGCTATATCAAGTACGTTTGTGTATATCTTATGCAATATTTGCGGCCAATGAATATAAGTGTAATTTACCTATAATATAAAATATATAATATATAATATAATAATCGTTCCAACATTCATGACAAGGAAGCTCAAAAGTAAAAAGAACTTTTCTATATAATATTCAACTTAACAAAATATCGGCAGCACTTTTGAAATATCGTTCAATTCGGTTGAATATATATCATGCAACTTTCAAAATATTGCGCAACTTTTAGAAATATATCATGCAACTTAGGAAGGAAGTATATTTTGGGGGAGCATGTAAAATGACATCAGAAAATCCATGAGTGTTGTGCCAGGTCGTGCAGTTTTAATCTAGAGGAGAGGGGAGAAAGCTGATGATAAATATTGTTATCTTAGTTGTGAATATGGTACATGGTTGATGTCTGCATTAGGCCAACAGGTATCAACTGGCTGAACCCAGACATCTTGCCATATATCATTTTCACGACAAGGATAACTGATTATATCACCTTCAAATTGTGTATGTATTATGTGTGCAGGTGTGGAATTGAAAACACTATTCGTGAACCAAAAATGCGAAATCCATTATGTGGTAAGTGGTGGGAGGGGTTGGTGGTAACTGCATTCAAAAAATTCCAATAAACTTATCATGTTAATAATTTACCAGTTGTTATGTTCAAGTGTCATTTATGTTGTTATTTGGGGACAGTTGTCTTATTTAGCTATTACTATGTCGTGAACATTCTAGAGATTTGGTACTGAAAGGTTTAAGTTCTTTATCTGTTCTGCGAATTTTCTAGAATTGAGTTAATCATGCTTCCTTGGTTGGAGATTTGAGATGAAACAATCCTTGAATGTTTTGGAAATCTGGTCAATCTTCTAGAACTTTGAGTAAGCCTATAAAAGGGATGTGATTGAGTACCAGAGAGCAGACTTGGAGAAACTACATCAGAGGAGGTCTCATTTTGGAGGACATTTGTCTGGCTGGGGTGAGTTCAGTCTTTTTGCCTTAGTGACTGTTTAGTGACTTTTTGGAGACTACTTGTCAACAACAGCTGTTTATTGAATGTGCTCTACTACAAGGACATATATTGGCAAGTGAAAGGATTGGACATAATTCTGTAAGTGATCATCTTTGACCAGGATTATAGTGAAGAGTGTCGGACTAGGAGAAGGCTTGACCAGTGTATACTTTCGTTGGTAGTGGTGTATTATTCTAGTGTTATTAAATTGTTATTATTGTTAATCTGCTGGTTTCTGTCATTCTTGTTACTTTTGACTGGTAACACTTTCTTGTTACTTTTGGCATGTGACACAGTAAATGTAGATGGTCTTTCCCTTATGTTTACCCAGAGGTCAAACTCTCCTTCACCAAACAGAGGGATATACAAGGGGTTTACCCTTATGCTGCTGATGGCTAATCTGGCCAATATAAAATGATGCAAAAATCCTGATAAATGACTGAAACCCTGGCAAATGGGTACTCATATGAGAGTACTCAGCTTTCTAAGGAATACCAACATGACAGGTTTTAGATGGTTTTCAAAGATATTTGCGTTCTTGTGCTTTAGATGAAAGTAGCCTCAGCATTGGAAGGGTTAAGAAGAGTAGCGTTATTTCGCATTATAAGACACCTGTACATGAGACGCATGCACCCCTTGTTCAGGCCTTTAAAATGATGTATAGACCTTAGCTTTGTGTATAGTGCGCACCTCTTTTTTGGCTTCATGGAGGGCCCCGGTGGTTGGGGGCATATTGTAAGGTTTAACCTTTTTACGGGACGGAATAGAGTAAATAGTTCAAAATTGGCAGGATTATACCAGTAAACAGCAATTACAATAAATAAAATGATAGATTACATCATCTTTATGTAGATGGCGCCCCAGGTCATCGATTTTGGATCTTCATGTGGCCTGGTGACTCGATGTAAAACACCCTAGATTTCTAACTTTATTTATAAGACCCATCCCGGGTTTGAGTGGGCACTGTGCATGCATCATCAAGTTTCGCTGCCTCACACCACTATGAGTCATAGATAACCTGTGTACCCCAGGATTGGCTGCCTGCTGGTTTCACAGGCCCTGGGTCAGACTCCCGGGGGGGTGCATACGTTCGTTATCAAAATTAAAAAATACCCCTAAAGCACTGATTTCTGGCCAAAAAAGCACCCTTATTTTAATAAAACGCTGATTTTTCCCACTAAATAAACACCCCTTCTTTTAACAAAACACTGACATTGGATGAACGGGAGCACGTATTTTGACTTTCGATTTTATAATCCTCTGCTTGTTTAGCGGCAGCAAGTGGCGGCAGCAAACTCGGAAGCCCAGTCACTTCGGCAGTCACTCGGCGTCAGAGCCGCGTATATATTCGTGGATTGTAAGTGGATTTTGACCCCCATACTTCGTACCTGGGTACAAAAAAGTACCCTTCTTTTACAAAATCGCGGACATGCGGAGGTCTTAAAAAAAGACCCCTTCTTCCGCGAAATATGTAACGCAGGTGGGACCCCCCTCTGTACCTGAGTGCCCCCACCGGGGTCAGACTGAAATTGCCGCGAAACCAGTTGCGCATGCCTGGATTCCAGCCAACATCCTGCCAGCGCCGCCAGCCTTTTTCTGAAAAAAATCACGTGACCAATACTTCCCCAGGCTACACCGCGTAACCCGAGGTGCACATACCCTAGGTACTAGCATGCTGTGCCTATGGGGTTGCGGATTAAGGGG
Organism: Maea johnstoni; assembly: GCA_963942565.1. Taxonomy (NCBI): domain Eukaryota; kingdom Metazoa; phylum Annelida; class Polychaeta; order Spionida; family Magelonidae; genus Maea; species Maea johnstoni. The sequence continues at coordinate 23,138,426 of OZ012701.1, read as the reverse complement.
ATGTATTTCTCTGGTTACACTTTATTTGCAAGATTGTTCAAATATTTCCATATTGGAGACCATACACCATACACCCCAAAACCTTTTTTTAAATTGTTGTTTGTGTTTGCAACACTTTTTTCAATTTCGCTTTCAGATTTGAGAAAGTAATGAATGTTTTTTATGCTCATGCATTTCTTTTTAGTTTTCCTCTAAAGATCAAAAACTATTCTGCAACTATAATCTTATTGATTATTTGGTCAGAAGTTGGTTCACCAAATATGATTTGTGCATATGTTCATATATTCATACCCTAGCTTGTACCCTAGTATGTTAAACCAATCAACTATATCTTTCAAAATGATTTTTTTCAAACAATCAAAGAAAAAATGAATGATTTTTTTTATTTCTTGACCACAATAATCACATTTAACAGACCCCTTGATTCCACTTATAAATAAAGAAATTGTGAAATTTTGTCTGCTGACTTTAGAATTAAATTTAATTTCATTTACTTTACACGACTAATCAAAGAAATCCCCAAACATCTCAACTTGGAGCCTGTTACTTGTGGTAAATATCAACATCTTGGCGAAAAATAGAAGTAATTACAACATAAAAACCGAACTTTTAAAAGCCAGTATATCTTGCCTAACAGGGAGAAGAAAGTGGTGAGTCCTACTAATGTATTCCACCAATTAAGCGTACAAACCCCAAATAAGCGGGCCTCCCCCCTTTTTTTATAAAATATTGGGAGGGACAAGCTAGCGTACATTTTTCTGGCCTTCTGAACTTCCTAAAACTCCCCCACAAACGGTAATGCTTCCTTACCTTTACATGTGGAACCATCACAGACCGTACATTGATCATATTTTCACAGGTACAGACCCTATATTGATCGTATTTCAAGTGCTTGGACACTTTGCGCTATCGACCCTTGGCGCACCATTAGTGGAGCAGCAAAGGACCAGATTTTGGGATGGACCCCAACCGGCGGTAGACTAAGCAGCATCATACATCAAATGAAAGCTAAGAATCTCAGGATTCAGAAACTGCTTGATGCCGGAACCGAAAAGTTGTACAAGCGGAGATATCGCACCGTTTCCATGGCAACCTTTTTGAAGCAGTGACAACACTGAAAAATTACTCTTCAATTAAATCCTTATTTGGTGGCCTTCTTATCGATATTCCTCATTCAAATTACTCTTGGTAATAAGTAAGATCCTTGGCTAGTGATAAAAAGTTAAAAAAAATGTTTAAGTAGTGTTTGCACTGAGTGACCTCACATTTAGGGTACATATGTAGAAACGAGTAGAAATTTAGTGTTTTTGGACTTTAAAGTTTTTATAAAGGCTTATATGAGGTTGTTCAGGCAAGCAATATACATTTCCAGAAAGGAGACACTGTAAGCTTTCATTTGATGTATTATTAGACTCCTGGCACATTTTGGTACTGAAGATTTGGCTTCATAGATAGTAGCTGTAGTGGGTACTACATTCACCAATTTGGTGAAAACTCACCCAATTACTATCTCATTCTGGTTTTGTGGCTTCATAGCATTCAAATTACTCCTGACAATTAACATGGCCCTTGTCTTGTGAAATTAATGAAGACATTTAAGACGTTAAAGATGTGTTTGTACTGCGTGACCTCACGTTTAGGGTAAACATGCTGAAAAAGCCAAAAACATTGTATTTTTGGAACTCTTTTGTTTTAATGAAAGACATATATGAGATTGTGCAGGTAAACAATAGATATCTTCATAAATTAGATACTTTGAGCGTGCATGTGATAATTATTAGACACTTTTTACAATTTTGGATTTTACATATGGGCTATATACAGCAATTCGGTGAAGTCACCTATTGCCCATCATATTCTAGTTTTGTGACTTTTTAGCATTATTCTTCATTCAAATTACTCTTAAAATTTAATGAGGAAGTTGTCTAGTGAAATTATCTAAGGCAAATGGTAAAGATGTGTTAGTACTGAGTGACCCCATATTTAGGGTAAATATGATGAAACGGGGGAAAATAGTGTATTTTTGGAGATTTTGCTTTAATAAACGGCATATATGAGGCTGTGCAGGCAAACAATAGCTATCTATAGAAGGTAAACAATATGAGCATTCATTTGATGTGTTATTCTTCCCCTTTGAGCACTTTTGTTTTAGAAATATGGCTTCATTCAGTATAGCTCTAGTGAGAGCTATGTGCGAGAACATGGTAAAAACTTACTTAATACCTCTTTTCCATTTATGTTACTTTGAACAACATCAACCAATGCTATATAATGAAATTAATATGGATATCCATTTGAACTGAGTTTTGTAGATAATGTCCTATGGCCTTATACCTGATATCTTATCTTATGTGATGGTTTTCAAGGTATATGGGATCATTGACCTGCCTAAAAGCTATTTTGTACTAACGTATGCTGTTATTGCACATAGACTTTTAGTCTTGGGGCTGCAACCTCCAACCATAGCTAGTCCCCCCTCGCCACAACCTATAGGGCAAGCTGACAAATAAATTTGGAATTTCGATTATCATCACATTTTCTGTAATATTGCAGCTAAGTCATGTTTTGCCAGATGTTACTGGTGTGGAAATCGTATAACCCAGCGGAAACCACTGTCTAACCCCAAGTCACTGACAACTTTCTTACATGCCCTGGTCAGGATTTGAGAGATACCTAGCAGTCTTTGGCAATGCCTTAGGCCATCAGGGCAGGTCATCTGACAAATTCATCATGGAGAGATCTCAGCACAAGTTATCCCCAAATATAGCTACCTCCCTCCAACCCATAATGCAAGCTGAAAACTAATCCTTGAGAGATTGCATCACAGGTCTCCCATATCCATGACTACTCCAATATCCCCAGCCCATATCAAAAGCTGACAAATGTACCACATCCCCTAGACCCCTCTTCTCTCCATCCACATACACGTAGACTAGTGAGGATTGTCAACCACAACCATACCTTACCCTCACCCCAGTAGAGGTTGAGAAACAGACACCAACATAGGCCACCTTCAACAATGCTTACCCATCACAACACAGGTCATACGCAACCACACCTACCCAAACACCTCATATTTATTCAAGTGAATCATTTAGTTTAGTTATTGCACAAAGGTCTTCCAAACACTCCTCTAATCCCCTAAGCAACCTTATACATCCAACCTAAAACCCACCCCTCAGTACAAGCTGATCAATGGATCATTGAAAGATTGTTATCTTAGTCAACCAAGCAATCCTACTACAACCAACCTCACCCTTCCACCTCGCCCTCTCAGTAGAAGCTGAATAGTGAAATATTGAGAAAACTATGATCCATAGCCAGGATAATCCGATCATCCCCCCCCCCTTATCCAGAAACTTGTCAGTATCCAGAGAAGGCTGACCAGGCGTGTAACCCCCTCTCTGTCTCATCTCCCCCTTGATACTGTCTGGGGCCATGAAATACCAGCCTCCTAAATATTGAATCAAAACACCGTCCATCCCCCTTTACCATAAAACCTCCTTCTCAATGATCCGAGGCCAGCTAATAATCAACAGAGCAGAATACATGTTTATTCCCTTTGCCTCTAACCTCCCTCCTCCACAATACTGGGAGGCATGTCAGCTAATCAGTAAAGACCCCCAATGCATGACTTTCTGTATTATTAATATGTTTTGAAATAACTAAGATGTAGTGCATGAAATCGCAATGGTATGTGATTGATAATTGTTGTAAGTGTTGGTAATCAACATATCTCTTTCAAAAATTGCTTCCACCAGAAAACTATTACAAAGATGGCTAGGCAATCTTGGGCTTTCATGCATGAATAGGTTGATACAGGTTACCCCCTCACTGAGATTATAAAACATGTGGACATCTATACAACATTACCCCTTAATACCAGCAGGGACAGAAGGGAATCCTGGTGAAACATCTAGATGTCTAGATATTAAGGTTGTGTATAGGCTTAACTTGTGAATAGAGAGGCATTTAAGATTTTTAGATATTTAAAGCCTAGATCCTTATCCTCATATTCAGGCTAACTGTGATTGTCTAGGCCATCACTGAGCAGAAAAGAGACAAACCTCATTACCTCGCACAGGCCTGATCACAGCAAGGAAACATTTTGTCTCTATTTTCCATATTAAATTGCACCATAACAATTGGTGCTTGAAACAAACATGTTGGGCAATAAACGTTTTTGGATTCTCTTGATATAAATAACCTTTATTGAATAGAATATAGACATCTTTCTTCTATTTTGACGTTGTTTTTAAGTTAAGAATCTAGAATTTCAAAAACCCTTCTTTTCTCATGTAGTTGAATCCTTTTTCTAATTGATATTTTCTCCATATTTATGAAGTTTGATGGTCCATGGTTCATTATTATTGATAGGAGCTCCGTTTGATAATACCATACACGTTTCTTCAATTTTTCACCCCAAAACCTTTACACTGCTGGGAGGGCATATTTGTGATGCCTGAATATATATTTCATATAGGCTAACTAGCCCAATAGAAGCAGCGTAGAGGAAGAACCAAGTCTGAAAAAACTACCTAAACCTATCCAATTTCTAATCATAGAGAATTGTCTAGATCTAAGATACTCTTGAAAATAATTCATTAATAAGGAAAGCATCAGAAAATATCTTAAGGAGAGTGGTGAACTATGCTACAATTAACAGTGCTCCTCCAAAGATGCTTTTAGTAGGAAAAAAACAAAACTGCCCTATTGAGGTGCTGCAGATCTCTCCATGTTGAAAACTACTAACAGGGCAGTATCCAGGGTGTTCTTTTAATCAATTTGAATGAACTTCTTTAGACCCCAAAACCAATATCAAATGCAATTAATATTGCTCCTTATAATCTGAGATACAATCAAATAGACATAAAGTGACACCCTAGATATATGAGGGCAAAGGTACTGGCCAACTTTTGATAGTTCATTTTATCAAACAAAGGCACCAGTCTGTTTAGACTATCACAGAATTAGATAGCATTAATACAAGAAATGAATAAAGCAATCAGGTTATTTTTGTAAAAAGGCCTATTATGACAAGTTCTGAAACTATTATGGGGAGCTTTATTTACACTAGGGAGTATGATATGGTGAATGATACATAAAATGGGATTGGAGGGTCTACTTTCTTGATTGCAGCCATTGGTTGCCTTATTAAAACTAGTATGTCTTTCATTATAACAAAAAGGTCAAAATAATAAAATTGAGACCCTTTTTGCATATATTCCCTAAACATGGGGTCATTTTGTGCAAACACAACTGAACAGTTTTCTTTCACTAAACAGGGATCTAATCCATTGCCAAGAGTAATTTGAATGAGAATTAATGCTGGGAAGCCCCAAAAGTAGAGTGAGATGGCCATTATGTACGTTTTGACTAAGTTTCTGTACATAGCCCTCACTACGGCTATGTAGTGAGGTCATATTTACAATCCAAAATTGTGCAAAGGGTCTAATAATAATCAAATGCAAGCTCATAGTGTATCTTTATGAAGATAGTTATTGTTTGCCTGCACAATCTCATATATGCCTTACATTAAAACAAAATAATCCAAAAATACAATGCTTTTGGCCATTTCTGCATATTTACCTTAAACATGGGGTCACTCAGTATAAACACATTTCTAACATGTCTTCACAAACTTCACTAGACAAGGACCTTATGAACTGTCAAGGGTATTTGGAATGAAGAATAATGCTATGAGGCCAGAAAACTACAGTGAGATAGTAATTTGGTGATTTTTCACCAAATTGGTACATAGTCCCCACCACAGCTACTATGTATGAAGCCAAATATTCACTGTAAATATGCTTCAGGAGTCTAATAATACATTAAATGAAAGCTTACAGGGTCTACTTTCTGAAAATATATGTTTCATGCCTGAACAAATACATATACGCCTTCTATTAAAACTTTAAAGTTTAAGAACACTAACCTTTTACCCGTTTCTAAATATGTACCCTAAATGCGAGGTCACTCAGTGCAAACAATACTCAAACATTTTATTTCACTTTTTCCACTAGACAAGGACGTTACTAATTATCAAGAGTAATCTGAATGAGGAATATTGATAAGAAGGCCACCAAATAAAAATTTAATTGAAGAGTATTTTTTCAGGGTTTTCATTACTTCAAGAGGTTGCCATAGAAACGGTGCAATATCTCCATTTGTACAACGTTTTAGTTCCGGCATCACACAGTTTCTGAATTCTGAGATGCTTCGCTTTCACCTGATGTATGATGCCTTTAATTCAAACAAAAAAAGTTCCAAAAATACAATGTCTCTGGCCATTTCTGCATATTTACCCTAAATGTGGGGTCACTCAGTACAAGCACCTTTTTAAAATTTGTCTTTACTAACTTCACTAGACAAGGACCTTATTAACTGTCACGAGTAATATGAATGAAGAATAATGCTATGTAGCCACTAAACTAGAGTGAGATAGTCATTGGGAGAGTTTTCACCAAATTGGTGTATATAATCCCCACTACAGCTACTATCTATGAAGCCAAATCTTCAGTACCAAAATGTGCCAGGAGTCTAATAATACATCGCATGAAAGCTTACAGTGTCTCCCTTCTGAAAATATATACTGCATGTCTGAACAACTTCATATAAGCCTTTTATAAAAACTTTAAAGTCCAAAAATACTATTTCTTACCCGTTTTTACATATGTACCCTAAATGTGAGGTCACTCAGTACAGACACTACTAAAACATTTTATTTAACTTTTTATCACGAGACAACGACCTTATGAATTATCAAGAGTAATTTGAATGAGAAATTTTGGTAAGAAGGCCACCAAATAAGGATTTTATTGAAGAGTAATTTTTCAGCGTTTTCACTGCTTCAAAAAGGTTGCCATGGAAACAGTGCGATATCTCCACCTGTACAACTTTTCGGTTCCGGCATCACGCAGTTTCTGAATCCTGAGATTCTTAGCTTTCATTTGATGTATGATGCTGCTTAGTCTACCGCCGGTTGGGGTTACTCCTAAAATAAGCCACTTTTTGGGCCTCTGCTGCTACACTAATGGCTCAATCATCCAATTAGACATGGTGTACCAAAAGAACCAAAATAAGTCCCCCTCCCCCCCTACCTCTGCTCTTGTCCAAAGCACAAGGATGCAATGATTTTCGAAAATCATCTAAACCCTGTCATGTTATCATTCAGTGTATAGCTGTTGCTGAGCACTCTCAGATGAATACCCAAATGCCAGGGTTTTCAGTCAATACCAGTTTTTTTACCTCATTTTGTATTGGCAAAATTAGCCACCAGCAGCATAAGGATAAACCACGTTATTGGAGCCCTGTGATACGTTCAAAATAATAATACATACAGCCACAAAAAAAAAAAATTTAAACAGTTAAAAATCTTAACAGTTTATTTTTTAGGGATTCTTAGGCCCCAATATGGTAAGCAATGCACATAAAATAAGCATGAACTTGGTTTTTCCATCACCTTAATCCTAATGCCGCTGTTAACTAATTCTGCCAATACATAATTATGCAAAAAATCCCTGAAAAATCACTAAAAAACTCATGTATTTAGTTACTTATCTGAGAGTACTCAGTGAGAGCTAACCAATGGACACCAATATGACTGGGTTAAGATGGTTTTTAAAAATCTGTACTTCTGTGTGGTTTGGACGAAAGTAGCCTCAGCATTGGAAAGGTTAATCAAAAGTGTTAAACAGAGTACAAACAACACACTGGTATCATTTAATACATACTGTAAATTCGGAAAAGATTGGGTTAGTTTAATTTTTGAGTTTTCTAGCGTTTAGCCTCAGACGCATAATCAAAATTCACAATGAATGGCACAATGCTGCCACTTTAAGTGTATAGCTGGCACTCCATGTTACAGCCAATTCGCAAAGTTTAAAAAACGCAAAAATCGACTTTCTGTAAGTTTGCAAAATTTACTCTACACAATCTTTTGTGAATCTACAGTACTTGAAATTGAAGCCTTCAATTATTGTTACAATCTATTTCATAAGGGGTATATACTTCAATCAGGGATTTAGCCAGGACCCTTTCTGCCTGTCTTTTGGACAGGCAAGATTTTTTATGAAGAATTTTAAATTCTGATATTTGGGGGGTAATAACCAAAAACCTTCTTAACAAACCATGGCTTAGGACATGGCAGCAGTGTAAATTGCCTTTTTTGACACAACATGCAATTAAATGTAGTTGGTTTTAGGATTTAAAGTAGATTAGTAGCTAAATTTGCATGGGCAGAAATATTGGAAGCGCTGTTTTGGACAGGCATTTTTGAAATCCTGGCTGGGACCGACTTCTATTATTGTTGTAATTTCATAAAGTTTATATTTATATACATAGCTAGTATCTTTGTATTTGTTTGCGTGACATTTTTTTATGTAATTAAAATCAGGTTCAGATTGCACAATTTAAAAAAAAAAGTCTGATCTGTAAATACAGGCAAATTAAAAACATTGCTATATGAACAGGATTTACAATATATCAATTTACACCATTAACAGGCAAATGATTTAGGTTCAATATGAGCTTGAAGATTTCGTCTCACTCTGACATCATTCTTTGACATTATCCGCCTATAGAGGTCACCTTTATTGGTACTTCACAGACATAAGTTGCGCGCATAGCTCGCGCACATCGCAATTTTTTTCCAAATGAACTTGCAGTCCTCTTGATAATATTAGGCCCTGTGAACCTATTATAAATTAGGAATTGTCCAGGATCCTAAATGATATTAGGCACTGTGAAGCTATTATTGATTAGGAATTGTCCAGGATCCTAAATGATATTAGGCACTGTGAAGCTATTATTTATTAGGAATTGTCCTGTATCCCAAAGGTCCTCTTAACGATACATTGTATAGAGATATTATTTTTTATTAGGGATTGTCCAGGATCCTAAACTAGGATCAGGAGTTTACTTGTCTGTGACAAAGATACCATGGATGTTGCGAGGTATACGGAACAGTATGTTGACCCTGGCGACCTCTGTCTGATCCTTGGCGATACTAGGCACTGTTAAGCTATTATTTATTAGGGATTGTCCAGTATCCTGAAGGTCCTCTTATCAATACTAGGCCCTGTACGGATTGTCCAGGATCCTAAAGGTCTCCTTAACGATACTAGGCACTATTTATTAGGGATTGTCCAGGATCCTGAAGGTCCTCTTATCAATACTAGGCCCTGTACGGATTGTCCAGGATCCTAAAGGTCTCCTTAACGATACTAGGCACTATTTATTAGGGATTGTCCAGGATCCTGAAGGTCCTCTTATCAATACTAGGCCCTGTAGGGATTGTCCAGGATCCTAAAGGTCTCCTTAACGATACTAGGCACTATTTATTAGGGATTGTCCAGGATCCTGAAGGTCCTCTTATCAATACTAGGCCCTGTAGGGATTGTCCAGGATCCTAAAGGTCTCCTTAACGATACTAGGCACTATTTATCATGGATTGTCCAGGATCCTAAAGGTCTCCTTAACGATACTAGGCACTATTTATTAGGGATTGTCCAGGATCCTGAAGGTCCTCTTATCAATACTAGGCCCTGTAGGGATTGTCCAGGATCCTAAAGGTCTCCTTAACGATACTAGGCACTATTTATCATGGATTGTCCAGGATCCTAAAGGTCTCCTTAACGATACTAGGCACTATTTATTAGGGATTGTCCAGGATCCTGAAGGTCCTCTTATCAATACTAGGCCCTGTAGGGATTGTCCAGGATCCTAAAGGTCTCCTTAACGATACTAGGCACTATTTATTAGGGATTGTCCAGGATCCTGAAGGTCCTCTTATCAATACTAGGCCCTGTAGGGATTGTCCAGGATCCTAAAGGTCTCCTTAACGATACTAGGCACTATTTATTAGGGATTGTCCAGGATCCTGAAGGTCCTCTTATCAATACTAGGCCCTGTAGGGATTGTCCAGGATCCTAAAGGTCTCCTTAACGATACTAGGCACTATTTATTAGGGATTGTCCAGGATCCTGAAGGTCCTCTTATCAATACTAGGCCCTGTAGGGATTGTCCAGGATCCTAAAGGTCTCCTTAACGATACTAGGCACTATTTATCATGGATTGTCCAGGATGCTTAAACTAGGATCAGGAGTTCACTTGTCTGTGATGAAGATACCATGGATGTCGCGAGGTATACATAATGGAATCTTGACCCTGGCGACTTCTGTCAGATCCTTGACAATACTAGGCACTGTTAAGCATTATCTATTAGGGGTTGTCCAGGATCCTAAAGGTCCTCTTATCAATACTAGGCTCTGTAGGGATTGTCCAGGATCCTAAACTAGTATCCTAACGGTCCTCTTAATGATAGTAGACACTGAAAAGCTATTATTTATCAGTGATTGTCCAGGATCCTAGACTAGGATCAGGAGTTCACTTGTCTGTGACGAATATACCATGGAGGTCGCGAGGTATACGGAACGGAATGTTGACCCTGGCGATCTCTGTCAGGTCCTTGGCGTCGAGTACCAGGAGGTACGTCTTGGAGTTACTCCCGTTTGTGATGACGGGCGAGAGCAGAACTCCGTCATCCTCCGTCTCGCCACCAGGGCGCGCCACAAACACGGGCTCGCCGGCGTGGGCGCCATTCTCAGACCAGCGCCTCGTCTCCTGACTCTGAACATCAACCTTCACAACCTGAAATCGACCAGTAAAAAAAAAGTATTATTAGTTATTTTTATTATCATTATTATTATTATCATTATTATTATTATTATTATTATTATTATTATTATTATTATTATTATTATTATTATTATTATTATTATTATTATTATTATTACTATCATCATATTCAATATATTTAGTATAAGTATTACTATCATTTTTAAAATTATCATTATCATCATTATTATTTTTATTATTGTTATAATTAATATTATTATTATTATCATTATCATTATTATCATTATTATTATTATTATTATTATTATTGTTATTATTATTATTATTATTATTATTATCATTATTATTATTATTATTATTATTATTATTATTATTATTATTATTATCATTATTATTATTATTATTACTATTATCATTATTATTATTATAATTGTTATTATTATTATCATTTTCCTTATCATTATCATTTTCATTACCATTATTATCATTATTGTTATTACTTATATTATTATCATTATCATTTATTGTTCTTATTCTATTCTTGTTATCATTATCATTATGATGATTATTATTATTATCGTTATTATTATCATTATTATTATTATTATTATTATTATTATTATTATTATTATTATCATTATTATTATTTTTTTTATTATTATTATTATTATTATTATTATTATTATTATTATTATTATGATTATTATTATTATTATTATTATTGTAATCATTGGTAGTAGTAGTTGTAGTAGTAGTAGTAGTAGTAGTAGTAGTAGTAGTAGTAGTAGTAGTAGTAGTAGTAGTAGTAGTAGTAGTAGTAAAAGTAGTAGTATGATTTTATTTTTATTACAATCATTTTATTTTTATCATTTTCTGCTCTATAATACACAGCTTAATGACTAGGAGAAACACACTTTTTATACTAACGCCTATGTTTATTTATTTTCTTTGGTCGATAATCAACCAAATATTTGCCGATTCGATCGGCAACTAGAGGGAACACAATGTATGTACTTACGGCACTGCAGAATTCGGCTGCCTCCAGTGAGAACAAATCCAAACCATAAACATACTGATATTTCTTGCAATTGTAGGAACCGTAATTGATCTGCGGAAATTCAAAATAAGTGCCTGCAAATAAACAAAAAGACATAAATTCCAAAACCTGGCTGCATCTGACCGACCAGAAATGTGATAATATATCATTGTACCAAACAATCCCATCGTTCAATATCAAAGTTTTAATAATGACTGTTTGGCAGGGCATTATGTGTATTTAATGTACACCCTAAACTAAAAGGCATCCTAGCCAGACTTAGGGATGAAGGACAACCCCTCCATAGGTGAACAACTTTATTCATTTAAATGATACTTTTGTTTTGAAAATCATATGAACCCTGTCATGCTGGTATTCATTGGATAGCTCTCACTGAGAGCTCTCAGATGAGTACCCATGTGCAAGTGTTTCAGTCATTTTCTGGGTTTTTTGCATCATTTTATGATGGTCACATTAGCCACTAGCAGCATAACGATTAATTATTTGTCCAAAGGAATTGGCTCCTTTTTAGAGATAAGATATGTTTTCAGCAAAAAATCAGAATAGAAGTGCCGCTTTTGTTGTAGTCCTTTATTATTGCTTGCGAAAGATTGTCCAATCAGCAATCAGGATTTGTACCATGTGACCGGTCAATAAATCCCCATAAAGCCCTTGAATGGAGGGCATTAAATCTCACCTCATAATGCCTCCCAGGATGTCTTCAAGCACACATTATATACCTAAACTGCTCTGTCAAACAGTCATTAAGGGGGCTCGGGACCTTTACACATTTAAATAGGGTGTTTTTTTGATAAGTGAAATCTGATAAGGTTTGCTACTTATTCCTTCGATCTAGAACTCTCAACTAGAACTGATGACCTTTCCCAAGTGTGTACTGTGTGAGTTTCACTTGCTGCTGGCTGTTCACGATGATGATGATGACGATGATGATGATGATGATGATGATGATGATGATGATAATGAAATAATGATGATAATGAAATACTGAGACTGACCTTTCCCGAGTGTGTACCTTGTGAGTTTCACTTACTGCTGGCTGTTCACAATGATGATGATGATGATGATGATGATGATGATGACGATGATGATGACGATGACGATGATGATGACGATGATGATGATAATGAGATAATGAGACTGACCTTTCCCGAGTGTGTCTTGTGTGAGTTTCACTTGCTGCTGGCTGTTCAGGGAAGCAGTCGCTGTAGTGTAGTCTAGTTTAACTAGGTTTTCTCCTTGGGGAGTCTGGGAGGTAATCAAAATAACACTAAATCAAATTTAATAGATAAAATTAAAATAGTTTTGTGTGACACTTATCAAGTATTTAAGGAATATAACACATTATTGGCTTCGGTCTTAGACGTTGCATTTTTTGTGCAACACCTTTATACAGGTTTTCGCCTTAGAAGATAATAAAATGAAATTAGAATAGATTTGATTAAAATAGTTTGTGTGACACTAGTTAAGTATTAACAAATATAACACATTTTTGGCTTGGGTCACAAGTGTTGCATTTCTTGACAAATTTAACCAAAACATTTGTACAGGTTTTCTCCCTTGGGGGAGTCTAGAAGGTTATATTAAATCAAATTGAATTAAATTAAATTTAGATTTGTGTGACACTAATCAAGTATTTAAGGAATATAACACATTATTGACTTGGATTTCAAATATTGCATATTTCATTGAATGTTACCTTCTAAAACTCTTGTACATTCTAGGGAACATTTTGAGAGAGGTTTAGACCTAAATAAAATGTGCCGTGCCTATCTGAGGAATCATAGTTGCCCTTAATTATATCCTTTAAGTTTAGTTACATCCTTAACCCTTTAGCTGCTGGTGGCTAATTTGGTCAATACAAAATAATGTAAAAAGAAAGCTGAAAATCGACTGAAACCCAGACAATTAAATGGGTACTGATATGTAAGTACTCAATAGAGCTTTCCAATGAATAAAAGGTAAAGGTATTCGGTTTATAGTCTTGTATCCACCGAAGTGTTCACACGACCTTCCTCCCCTAGCAGGCACTGTACATACAGAAACCGTTTCAATCCCCCGTGGGAAATTCCAGAGCAACTGGCAGCATATAGCGCACACACTCTAAGCACTGCCTTATTTATGCTAGGTACCCATTTTGCAGCTGGGTAGACTGAAGCAATATGGAATAAACTGTTTTGCTCAAGAACGACCAAAGTGCCCGGAGTGGCCGGGAATCGAACCAGCGACCCTCTGATTACTAGTCCGACACCTAACCAACTGAGCTACTTTGTCCCCAGCTACCAATATGACATGGTTCTTGTGTCTTAGACAAAAGTAGTCTCCGCATTGAAAGGGCCAAGGTATACTTTAACTTTAATTCTGAAATAAAAATCCTTAAAAACTATAAGGGTGGGAATAGAGAAAAAAATCTTTTTCTAGAGGTTAACTCTTGAGAGGCCAAAATATAATTTTTCACAAATGTCTGATGCCAAATTGAACTGGGATTATTGGCCAAAATCAAGTACCAGGATGTTCATGTTTGGCGTTCATATAAGAATTTGGTTAACCATGGTCATGTGACATGATATGAAAATAAGCCTTGAATCAAGCACAACTTTCAGACAGCCAATTTCCGAATTCTCCAGCTCTGAAGGGGATCTTTTCAATTGACGAACTAGACTCTTCCTTAAATGAATATTGAAAAAAAAATTGACCATAAAAAAAAAATTCGTACCTTCCTATCCTATTTTTTTCAAACAGTTACGAGAAACAAACAATTTTCTGGTGACTTACTGAGTCATCTAGGTGAAGAGGAAGGACGAATCTCCGTAGGGTGGATTTCGGCATACATTCTACGGCTTCCCGTAATCGCTGGCCCGAACTCCTGAGCATCTCCAGAACCGCACCACCGTACATCTTATCATCGCCACCGCTAGCGCACACATCCAGAACCAGGTGACCTGCTCAGAACATCATAATAAACACTTATTAAACACTTACTACACACTTACTAAACATATCCTGAGCCCCTTCAGAATAGCTCCACCGTACATCTTATCAACGCCACTGCTAGCGCACACATCCAGAACCAGGTGACCTGCTCAGAACATCATAATAAACACTTATTAAACACTTACTACACACTTACTAAACATATCCTGAGCCCCTTCAGAATAGCTCCACCGTACATCTTATCAACGCCACTGCTAGCGCACACATCCAGAACCAGGTGACCTGCTCAGAACATCATAATAAACACTTATTAAACACTTACTACACACTTACTAAACATATCCTGAGCCCCTTCAGAATAGCTCCACCGTACATCTTATCAACGCCACTGCTAGCGCACACATCCAGAACCAGGTGACCTGCTCAGAACATCATAATAAACACTTATTAAACACTTACTACACACTTACTAAACATATCCTGAGCCCCTTCAGAATAGCTCCACCGTACATCTTATCAACGCCACTGCTAGCGCACACATCCAGAACCAGGTGACCTGCTCAGAACATCATAATAAACACTTATTAAACACTTACTACACACTTACTAAACATATCCTGAGCCCCTTCAGAATAGCTCCACCGTACATCTTATCAACGCCACTGCTAGCGCACACATCCAGAACCAGGTGACCTGCTCAGAACATCATAATAAACACTTATTAAACACTTACTACACACTTACTAAACATATCCTGAGCCCCTTCAGAATAGCTCCACCGTACATCTTATCAACGCCACTGCTAGCGCACACATCCAGAACCAGGTGACCTGCTCACAACATCATAACAAACACTTATTAAACACTTACTACACACTTACTAAATACCAACTAAACATATCATCCTAAGCCCCTTCAGAATATCACAGCTGTACATCTAATCATCCACACTGCTACCACACACATCCAGCACTAGGTGACCTGCTTAAAACATCATGATAAACACGTACTAAACACTAACTAAACATATCTTTAGTGCCTTCATTACAGCACCGCTATACAACTCTATCACATACATCCACTCAGAACATCATAATAAACACTTACTAAACACTTCTTGAGCGCCCCCAGTACAACAACATCATACATCATATCATCCGCACATTTCTAGCAGCAAGTGACCTCAGAACATCAAAATAAACATTTACTTAACACTAACTAAGCACATCCTGATCATTCACTACAGCACCACATTACATCTTAGCATCTCAACAGTACCAGCTGACCTGCTCAGAACATCACATTATAAACACTTACTTAACACTTACTCAACACATCTTGAGTACCTCCAATACAGCACCACCATACATCTTATCTTCTACACTGCTGACGCACACCTACTTCACCATGTGACCTGCGCAGAACATCATAATAAACACTCACTAAACACTAACTAAACACATCCTGAGAGCCTCTTGTAGAGCACTACCATACATCTCTACCACATGAATTTCAAGCTTACAAGTAAGATCAAACTGGTTCAAGTTCGGTTCAACATTAAGTGATTAAGTATGTCCCGTCCTGCAGTCTAAATTTCTGAGAATTTACGGAAGATCATTTCTGAACTATGCACCATCTTCTTCATAGTAATAATAGTGGCCTAAATTTCAAGGTGGTCTAAATTTCTGAGAATTTATTGTAGTTCATATCTGGACTACTCACTGTCTGCTTCATAATAATTATAGTTGCCCACATTTTGAAGGTTGTCTAAACTTCTGAGAATTTACGGTAGTTCATCTCTGGACTACTCATAGTATTCCTCAGAATAATTATAGTGGCCCAAAATTGTATGGTGGTCTGAATTTCTGAGACTTTACAGTAGTTCATATCTGGACTACTCACCGCCTTCCTCATGATAATTATAGTGGCCCACATTTTCAAGGTGGTCTAAATTTCTGAGAATTTATGGTAGTTCATATCTGGACTACTTACCGCCTTCTTCATAATAATTATAGTGGCCCAAATTTTTATGGTGGTCTAAATTTCTGAGAATTTATGGTAGTTCATATCTGGACTACTCACCGCCTTCTTCATAATAATTATAGTGGCCAATTTTTCTGGTGTTCGGAATTTCAGAGAATTTACGGTATTTCATCTCTGGACTACTCATCGTATTCCTCATAATAATCAGTTTCAAGGTGGGCTAAATATCTGAGAATTTATGATAGTTCATATCTGGACTACTCACCGCCTTCTTCATAATAATTATAGTGGCCCAAATTTTCATGGTGATCAGAATTTCCGCGAATTTACGGTAGTTCATCTCTGGACTACTCACCGTATTCCTTATAATAATTATAGTAAATATTTTATAATTATATGTAGCTTACATTTTCAAGGTGGTCTAAATTTTTGAGAATTTATGGTAGTTCATATCTGGACTACTTACCGTCTTCCTCATAAGCGTTGGCATGGTGGAAGAATGCGAATGTGTCCGAGACGTACCGGTACTGTTTGTTCACAATCTCGCCACTCTTCTTATCCACTATATGGAACCGCACCTGTAAATATCAGCATCACGAAAAAAATTACTGTAGACTTCTGAATAATCCTAAGTGTGAGTAGCAATTTTATTCTTATAATATATTTTCATTCAGTTGTTAAATAAATTCTTATTCAGTTATAAAATAATTTTTTTATTCAATTAAATAATTTTTTATTCAGTTAATAAATCTTTATTCAGTTACAAGTAGCAATTTGGCAAAAGATTTGTTAGAATTGATACTGGCGATCTTCCTTTTGGCCGCACCCCACATGCAGTGCCAATCCTTGCAACAATCCCTCCCCAACCAGAGCTTGGCAGCTTTGTGCTCTTTTTTTTCTTTTATTACACCGTTTGGACGCTTGAGTGATGGCGCGCCTAGAACTGACTGAAATGATGGAAGACCAATAGCGTGAAGTACTCAAGCACTAGAGAATAGAGACGATATACAGTCGGAATCGGTACGAGTACCAAATGTAAAGGTAAGGAAACATTGCGTTTGCCGGGGCAGGGTCTGACACTTAGTTTTCAAGCTAGGGGCCAAAAATAAGTGGTCAAAAACAGGATTTCTAGTTATTATACATATTACTTTGGGCCCCATGCCTGAAAAATCTCGGGGCCCACAGCAAAATCTATGGGGCATATGCCCCTGGGCCCCTGGGAAAGTCGAACCCTGCGGGGAGGTTGGAGGTTCAGATCGAAGGCTAGAAAATAATGACTGCTGGCTTGTCCCATACAACATTTTTCAGGAGAAAGGGGGAGGTTGAAGTTATTTGGGTTCTGTGCACGTATTCAGATGTACACGGTAATATTCACGGTAATATTCATGGTAATATTCTTGGTAATATTCATGGTAATAATCATGGTGATATTCATGGAAATATTCACGGTAATATTCATGGAAATATTCACGGTAATATTCTTGGTAATATTCATGGTAATAATCATGGTGATATTCACGGTAATATTCATGGTAATATTCATGGTAATATTCTTGGTAATATTCATGGTAATAATCATGGTGATATTCACGGTAATATTCATGGTAATATTCATGGTAATATTCACGGTAATATTCATGGTAATATTCATGGTAATATTCACGGTAATATTCATGGTAATATTCATGGTAATATTCACGGTAATATTCATGGTAATATTCACGGTAATATTCAAGGCTAGGGATTGTCCCCATTAAAATTATCACGATATCGATATTTCTTGAATGATTCAATACCTTAATGATATTACTCAATGATACTGCCTCCCTCCCAGGTACCTCATTATGTTTAATTCAGCACTGTCAGTGTCAGAAATCTTGCTAATATACAGCAAACTTTCTTCATTCGGAGAAGTCCAGGTGAAAATAAGTCAATTTCATATTTTTCACACCGTAAACAATATGATACAATAATTTTTCCCATTCGATATCAGTATTAGGTATCATATCGAGTTCCGGTACCTTTTCATATTCAAGGCAGTGCCTTCTCTTGACAGAGGATAAAGTTAACTTCAAGTCCACATCAGGGCGTTATTACTCATGTTGACTGTACTGCCATCTGGTGACCGATGATAAAGTTAACTTCAAGTCAACATTGAGGCAACATTACTGATGTTGACTATTCTGCCATTTGGCGACAGATGATAATGTTAACTTCAAGTCAACATCGGGGCGTTATTACTCATGTTGACTGTAATGCCACCTGGTGACCGATGATTATGTTAACTTTAAGTCCACATTGAGGCAACATTACTGATGTTGACTATTCTGCCATTTGGTGACAGATGATAATGTTAACTTCAAGTCAAAATTGGGGCAACATTACTGATGTTGACTGTACTGCCATCTGCTGACAGATGACTAAACTAACTTCATTTCCTGGCTCCGTTGCTTATATACAAAGCAGTGACATCTAGTGAAAGGAGGCAAAACCGATGTCATCAGTCGAAAACAATTTTCAGAATAGTTAGTTATAATAGGTTCTATTGACAATCAACTCAATGCCACTCTTTTTACAATTGTGAATTTGAATAAACATATATTAACAGCTGATAGGGTTGTTATGATTAATAATATTAAAAGACTTGTAAAGCTCTACCGTAAAGTCTTGAAAGTTTGGGATACTTAATAATAACTTTTATTATGGTTTGACCCTTCCAATGCTCTGGCTACTCTCCTTCTAAGTATACAAAGATTTCTATATAAATCATCTATAAACCCTGTCGTGTTGGTATTCATTGGATACCTCTTAGTGAATACTCTTCGATGAGTACCTATGTGCCAGGGTATCAGACATTTTTCAGGTTTTTAGCATTATTTTGTATTGGCCAAATTTGCCACCAGCATCATAAGGGGTTTCACATTTGGTCAATATTCCTGAGAATTTGCGGTATTAAATAGTACAATTAACTACCTCCACACCAGCCGTCCATTCAAAACACTCCACGCTTGTGAGTCCCAAGAATTTTGCGAGGAGTGTCTTGGGCAGGTTGAGTGTATAGGGCTGTTCCATGTACACATAGTAGTTCTCCGTCATCGCAAAGCTGTGGAAATAACTCGGGTAGAGACTCGATGAGGCAGGAATCTCCGCCACAAGCTCAGCTTTCTCAAACGGTGGACTCTCTTCTGGAAACAATTAATACATAATTTTGTATGAATGTATGTTGTATGTGTGTGTGGATATATATATATATATTAATATATATATATATATATATATATATATATATATATATATATGTATATATATATGTTTACCTATATATGTATAACTATATATACATATATATATATATATATATATATATATATATATATATATTGAGAGAGAGAGAGAGAGAGAGAGAGAGAGAGAGAGAGAGAGAGAGAGAGAGAGAGAGAGAGAGAGAGAGAGAGAGAGAGAGAGAGAGAGAGCACAACAACAATAGTAGTAGTAGTAGTAGTAGTAGTAGTAGTAGTAGTAGTAGTAGTAGTAGTAGTAGTAGTAGTAGTAGTAGTAGTAGTAGTAGTAGAGCTTATAACACTATTGAGAATGGTAATTAAGAGTTAAAGAGCTTTGTATGTATGTATATATATATATATATATATATATATATATATATATATAAATATACATATATATATATTATATTTATATATATATATATATATATATATATATATATATATATATATATATATATATATATATATATATATATATATATATATATATATATATATATATTTATATTTATATTATGTTTATATTACATTATAAATAATGTAATTTTCGGTAATGAGTCTCGATTGTGGTTTGTACCGTTTTCAGGTGGCGGAATCTTGATGAAGCAGTAGTGAGTTCCGCGTCCTCCACCAGATGGCGCCCCTTTGAACGAGGTTCCGATGTTGTGCAGCGTACCGTCGGGATCTGTGTGAGCGTGGGCCGTGACGAGGTTCACCGCGATAAGCTTGTCAATGTCCACCTGAAAAGCCACAACTCAATCATGTTTTTAACCTATTAAATGCTGAGGCAACTTTCATCCCAAGCACAAGGACGCAAAAATTTCAGAAAATTATCTAAACCCTGTCATGTTAGTATTCATTAGGCAGCATAAAAAAACGTAAAAACCAAGGCCTTTTTGCGATTGAGTAGGTAGTTTTTTCATAAAGGGTCATCAGAATGACGTTGGCGCGAAATCAAAAAAAATCTTTTTTAGAAATTGTGAAGTTTTAATTTTTTTGAATTTGCCCAAAAATTGGTCAGCGATTCCATAAGACCAAAAATCAAATTGAACTGGCCTAAGTAAGAAAAAGGGAGAACTCATTATTTCCTAAAATTCTGAAGCAAGCATTAGAGGGCGAGAGGGTCTCTTCTTTTCCAAGGCACCCTCGAATTCTGCTGCAGTTCCTTCAAATTTCTGCAAGGAGCCCAAAGATGTACTGGTTCCTATACAAGTACTACTTTAAGTATAGTTTTGAGGATGCCATTGGGCTCCCTAAAAAAATTAAACCTTGTGCTGTTGGTGGCTAATTTGGCCAAGAAGAAAATGATGCAAAAAAACTTTAAAAAATGGCTAAAACCCTGGCATGCGGTACTCATCTGAGAGTGCTCAGCAAGAGCTATCCAATGAATACCACCATGAAAGGGTTTAGTGTTTTTCAAAAATATTTACAACCTTGTGCTTTGGACGAATGTAGCCTCAGCATTGGAAGGGGGGTTAACTACGAGCCCTGGTGTGTGTGCTTTCTACTTTTGCAAAGTTCTCCAGCGAGTTCTTGTGAAAACAGTGCATAGAAGGAGGCCACTAGCAGCAGAAGTGTTAAGTGTGCATGTGCAGGGTTCGAAATTAGCTAGAGCTGGGAGCCCAGGACTCCCTCGATTTCTGCTGCAGCTCCTAAACAAGTACTACTTTAAGTATAGTTTTGACGATGCAATTTAGCTCCCTGGAAAAAAATAATTTCGAGCCCTGCATTCTCCATTGTGGTCTACAGTAACTCCTAAGTTAACCCTTATGCTACTGGTGGCTAATTTGGCCAATAAAAAATGATGCAAAAACCCTGAAAAATTAATGAAACCCTGGCATGTGGTTACACATCTGAAAGTGTTCAGCAAGAGCTATCTAATGAATACCATCACGACAGGGTTTAGATGGTTGGCCGAACATAGCCTGAGCAGCATTGGAAGGGTTAATTTCGAGCCCTGGCATGCATGCTTTCTACCTTTGCAAAGGGTAAGTATATTCTTGAAGATGCAATTGGGCTCCATGGAAAAAGGTTATTTCGTGCCCTGGTGCCAGGGGCTTAGCCGCCTATGCGTCCAGCGTGTAATTTGGACACTCAGAACACTGTTTTTGACAGTTTGGATACCCAAAGATAAATGTCAGAATCTGCTGATGATGACTTTTTTCAGAAGATAAAAGATGTAGAAGCTGTAGTGTCACTTTTAAAAGACACACAAAGCAGTTACTGGCCTAAAAAAGCAAAATCTGTAAATATATAGGGTTTATCTTATTAGTAGTATGTACTTTGTACCACACTTTGGACACGCAAAAGTCTATGAAACCTCTATTTGGACACCCTGTTTCCAAATATTGGCTAAGACCAGGCTGCATGGTGCTACACTTTCAATTGAGGCATCCAGTAACTCCTAAGTTAATTTCGAGGCCTGGTGTGCATGCTTTCTACCTTTGCCAGTGTCTCCAGTGATTCCTTGTGAAAGCAGTGCATGACAGGATCGAGGCTACCAGCAGCAAAAGGGTTAAGTCTATGCACTAAATATGCAGGGCTCGAAATTAGCTAGAGCTGGGAGCCCAGGGCTCCCTCAAATTCTCCAGTAACTCCTAAGTTAATTTCGAGCCCTGGTGTACGTGCTTTCTAATTTTGTGCACAGTCATGCAGTTCCTAATCCTGGCAAAGACACTGGCCAGTATCATAAGGGTTAAGTAGCTACTGAAGATGCAATTGAGCCCCCTGGAAAAAAAATTTTTTCGAGCCCTGGTGTGCGTGCTTTCTACCTTTGCGAGTGTCTCCAGCGAGTCCTTGTGAAAGCGGTGCATGACTGGAGGCTCGGAGACCGCGTAGAGCTGGTCGCCAAACGGCATCACGTTCACCACGCAGTTATCCGAGGTGACAGGGGTGAAGTACGACAAAAACCTAGTGAGAGAGAGAGAGAGCGTGCACAATAATGATAAGACTAGCCAAGCTACTATGCTGAGATAGGGACGGCGCTGAGCGAGAGAGAGAGAGAGGGAGGGAGGGAGGGATGGAGGGAAGGAGGAGGGAGAGAGAGAGAGAGAGAGAGAGAGAGAGAGAGAGAGAGAGAGAGAGAGAGAGAGAGAGAGAGAGAGAGAGAGAGAGAGCGAGAGAGAGAGAGAGAGAGAGAGAGAAATAGAGAGTGAGAGAGGAGAGAGAGAGAGAAAGAGAGAGAGAAAGAGAGAAAGAAAGAGAGAGAGAGAGAGAGTGCACAACATGTAATAACACTAGCTAGCCAATAGTCCAGCAGATATGTGATTGAATCGTGCACTTTTTGTAAAAGCGCCAAACTTGGTACAGGTATGAAACTTGGTGTGGCGATCAATTCTAGAAGGGTAGCCCACAATCCGACCCCTCTAAGACCCTGTGGCGCCACCTAGTGGCCAGCAGAATTACTGGCCTGGACAGTCCTCACTAAAATGGCCATAACTTTGTCCACAAGTAAGATATTTTGATTCTGTTTTCATATTTGTAAAGCTAATTGATAGCCCTAATGATGACAATGAAAAGGGGTACAGTAGTTTTGTGGTTTGAATGTAGGGGGCGCCATTACATATTTTCATGACCTTGTTCAACGGACAGTCCTCACTAAAGTGGCCATAACTTTGTCCCAAAGAAGATATTTTCATTCTGTTTCCATATTTATAAAGCTAAATGATAGCCCTAATGATGATAATGAAAAAGGAGTAAAGTAGTTTTATGGTTTGAATGTAGGTGGCGTCACTAAATATTTTCATGACCTTGTTCAATGGACAGTCCTAACTAAAAACTAAAGTGGCCATAACTTTGTCCCAAAAGAAGATATTTTGATTCTGTTTTCATATCTATAAAGCTCATTGATAGCCCTAAGGATGAGGAGTATATGAGTTGTATGGTTTGAATGTAGGTGGCGCCAACATATATTTACACAACCATTTATTGCACTTTAACTGCTATTACCCAATTCATTTATATATATATATATATATATATATATATATATATATATATATATATATATATATATATATATATATATATATATATATATATATATATATATGTTATAGGCAAGTATGATGCTATGCATAAAGAGGGAGTTTATTTCAATGAATTACAGTTAAAGAGATGGCACTGTGATATTAATCAATCTGGTTATTCAAGCAGATTCATAGCATGACAAAGATAGGTTTGGTTTTTAGTTATAGAAACAAGACATATTCAGGGTAAACCTAAAAGAGCTCCTGTCTCTTGCCATATTTTATAGAGCTGCACTCACCACTCACGAACTCGAGTGGCTCGAGCACTAGGGCAGGCGAGCCAAGCTCGAGCTAAAGTCGTCAACTTGCCAACTCGTCTATTTTGGAACACAAACGTAACACAGAACATATAGCACAAACTTTCGTATTACTGCTTATCGCTGTCATGTTTTGTTTACAATCCCCAATGTGTAGAGGCAGTGTTGAGCATTATAATGACCTTTGTGCTGCTCCATAGAAAGCAATATGTAAATATAGATATGTATTCTTCTGAGCAGGTGAATTTGAAATAGAAATAATCATGTAACCATAGAAATTCCTCATCAGTACGTATTTCTTTCTTAATTGGTAGGCTGAATAATGAATATTTATTTCAAAAACCGCGCATCCACAAGCTCATGAGTCAAAATGGTGGTGAGCTCATGAGTTGATCTCCCTCTGTGAGTGCAGTTCTAATATTTAGTAAAGGCAAGTCACATTCATCTCTTCATAACTTAGTGACCAGATAAGCTTTTGTGGTTCAATGTTCTCATGACTGAATGGAAAACCCTGATCAATATGGCAAGCGTTAATTGGGTTTTGGATTTTCACAAAGAAAACGTTCATTACTTTAAGGCAATTAGACAATATATCAGGGCAGGGGTAGTTTCATAAAAAGCTTTGTTGTACAGTGCAACAAGGCATGGACTGTGATATACAGCATCCTGGACAACAATATCTCCTGCACTGAATTTCACCAACAGACTGTCATCCTGCTGAAGTACATGATGGAGGGTGCAGAGCTTGTCATGAACTTTGATTCAACTTCATTACTTTGTCCTAGTGCCGATCTATTCTTAACCTTTGATAGTAGTGTCTTTAGTTAGCATGATTAAATCCATTTAGCTTCACATGCCTTAAAGCGTAAGTTTGTCTTCAAAATTCAAGAAGATATGTGGTAGAGCTCAGTGTCACATGAACCTTTCTAATGACACCTTGGTTATAGTTATTTTGGGCCTTAATTTATCTGAGCTTGCCGCAAAGAGGCTGTGATGTCATTGATATACAACTGCTTGGAGGCTGGTCTATTCAGTACTGAACACACTTTTAAGTGAATGCTCTCAAAAGTAAATGACTTGCAAAGAATAAAGTGGTGTATCAGACTAAACAATGGCACTGTGTCTCAGCTTAGAGGAATAGACACATGGATTTGTCTCCACAGACCAAATGCCATTGGACCTATAACAAAGCCCTGGACAGTCCTATTCTCGCCGAATCTAATGTCAGTGTGACTTCACTAGGAGACAAAGACCAATATTATTTACATGATAGAGTAAGTTGGTCACACACATTTGCAGAAAGCACCTCTTGAGCCGTTCTTGTCAACTTCTGGGCTAGTGCATGTGTCCATGCTGTTGAACGAGACCTGCTGGTTGTGTATCTGGTTATCAACATGTGCGGTTTCCGTGTACCTATATACTGCAAACTATATTTTATAGAGGAATACTAGATTCTGTGTGGCAAAAGCAATAAGATAAAGTGACCTGTAATAAAGGGGGTTTGGATGAGCGTGAGAGAGTTCAAGAAATTCCATACAGAGATATTTGGGTTTATTTCAATTTTGTTGATTTTCTTATGGGGGGAGGGGGGGGGGGGGGGGGCTATGTATGTGTATTTGATTCCAGTCTGTACATGGTTGACATACAATAATTATGATTATTCAGCTGGAGTTGGGGAGTTAAGAAAACTAAGCGTTTGGTATTATGAAACCAGATAACCATCTACCAATTGTATTGTGATGATTGTCTTTTAAATTCTTATTCAAAATAGCTATTAACTTGATTATCCATTTGAACCAAGTAATGGATTTTATTCATTTAAGCTTTTAGGCACAGGTGGTGACAACTTTTATGTGCTCCTCATTCTAATTGGATTTGGATTTACAGGTAGTTCTGAAAAACCTCCCTGATATTCAACCAAATGCACTCGAACTAGTTTATTCTGAAGATGAACGTGTGTCCGACTCAGTGAGCACAGTAACCTGGAGGGAAACTCTGATTCTGAACGAGTAGGAAATACAGACTGGTGTGAATGTGAAGTCTGTGTGTCTCTGTCTGAGAGAGAACGTTTCATTTGCGATAAGTGGGTTATTCTGGAGGAAAAACTTGATCTTGAAAATGTTGACTGTAAATACAACACAGGGACTTTGACATTACCTGAATCCTTCCGTATTGGCAACCTCCTTTGTTGCATTCAAGCTTTGGATTGAAAGAAAACATTGGAACTGCATCTTCTCTCAGCTTTTCATACCAACTTTAATATCCTATAAGTCTTCCCTGTGATTCTCGCTGACTTTAATTGAGTAGTAAATTATAAGGTCTTCAAAGTCCAACCAATTTCTATATTATAGAGCTTTCTATCTATTAAATCTGATTTTTTTTTTTTGCATACCATTATGCGTTAGGAATCGATTAGAATGTAAATATGTAGAGGTGCCACCTACATTCAAACCATGAAACTTATGTACTCCTTTTCCATCCTTACCCTTAGGGCTACCAATGAGCTTATAGTTATGAGCACAGAATCAAAATATCTTCTTTGGGGACAAAGTTATGGCCATTTTAGTGAGGACTGACTATTGAAGAAGGTCATGTAAATATGTAACGGCGCCACCTACTTTCAAACCATAAAACTTATCTACTCCTTTCCCACCCTTACCATTAGGGCTATCAATTAGCTTTATAAATATGAAAACAGAATCAAAATATCTTCTTTGGGGACAAAGTTATGGCCATTTTAGTGAGGACTGTTCATTCAACAAGGTCATGTAAATAGGTAGTGGCGCCCCCTACATTCAAACCATAAAACTAATCTACTCTTTTCCCACTCTTGCCATTAGGGCTATCAATGAGCTTTATAAATATGAAAACAGAATCAAAATATCTTCTTTGGGGACAAAGTTATGGCCACTTTAGTGAGGACTGTCCATTCAACAAGGTCATGTAAATAGGTAGTGGCGCCACCTACATTCAAACCATAAAACTGATCTACTCTTTTCCCACCCTTACCATTAGGGCTATCAATGAGCTTTATAGATATGAAAACAGAATCAAAATATCTTACTTGTGGACAAAGTTATGGCCATTTTAGTGAGGACTGTCCAGGCCAGTAATTCTGTCGGCCACTAGGTGGCGCCACAGGGTCTTAGAGGGGTCGGATTCGCGGGCTACCCTTCTAGAATCGATCACCACACCAAGTTACATACCTGTACCAAGTTTGGCGCTTTTACCAAAAAGTGCACGATTCACTTGTATTTTGTTACATATCTGCTGGACTAAAGCTACTAGGCTGAGATAGGGATAACATTGTATAGCAATTTTCTCTTTTCTCTTTCTCTTTATCGCACACAATAATAACACTAGCCAAGCTACTAATGCTGAGATAGGGACGGCACGAGCGAGCGAGAGAGAGAGAGAGAGAGAGAGAGAGAGAGAGAGAGAGAGAGAGAGAGAGAGAGAGAGAGAGAGAGAGAGAGAGAGAGAGAGAGAGAGAGAGAGAGAGAGAGAGAGAGAGAGAGAGAGTGAGAGAGAGATAGAGAGTGAGAGAGGAGAGAGAGAGAGAGAGAAAGAGAGAGAGAGAGAAAGTGAGAGAGAAAGAGAGAGAGAGAGAGAGTGCACAACATGTAATAACACTAGCTAGCCAAGCTACTAGGCTGAGATAGGGATAACATTGTATAGCAATTTTCTCTTTTTCGATTATTGAGACTTTATGCAACAGAACAGTGAAAAGACAGCTTACGCCATCAAAAAATTATTTTTGGAGGACTGCAGTTAGACTAAAGCACTTAGAAAACCTAGGGCTATGAGTCATTGGGTGGGGCTTGATGGCGATTGGAAACGACAGGGGTTTCTGATCTGGCAATCAGCGTGAGGTCATGAGGGAACAAGGACCAATCAGGGCTCTCATATCATTTACATCACAGAGAAACCTGTACGCCAGCATCATCTGAGCATGCACAGAGCACGACTTTTGGGCTATTGGTTGAGGTTAGCATGTTCAGGTTGACCAGCTTGTTTCATATCCACTTGTTTTTATTTATCTAAGGTTAACCGAATTCAGCTAGAGAACTGTGGAGACATAGAAACATGAGAGCACGTCTAAAAAAGCACATTTGTTTTTATTCATCTAAGGCCAAGAAAAAAATATTGTTTGTTTCCTGTAACAGCTAGTCCAAAATAAATATTGTAGGTAGGTCGGTAAAAATATTTTTTTTACATTATTTTTTTGGTCAAAAATGTGTGTTTTATGCACGTTTTAGGTTAATTGGGAGATGGGAGGGCGGAAAAAACTTTAGGGTAGGGATTCTTTTGAATAAAAACTTGTTTGGGTTGGGTAACAGGAAACAACCAACTATTTTTTAGGCCTAAGTGTGACATACCTCTGGAAGAGTGTCTTGCAGGGATCAGGGAATGCCACAGTCCCGAAGCCGGGCGTGACGAGTCTTTTGGCCGCTACGTTAGTCTTGTAGTCGTCGCTCTCAACAAAGCGGTTCTGGTACGTCACCTTGCCTGGGTTGTAGAAATGAGAAATAGAAAATGCAAAAAATGGTCATAAATGAAATGATATCTCAGGTAGTGTTGGGTTGATCATCGATTTTAATCGATAATCGATCGGTTGCCTCTTTTTTACCAATTTATCGATTACGCAACTGGCAATCGAAAAAGGTGACACCTAGCGACAAAAAATATAACTGAATGCATGACCAGTAAGTTGTCAGCTTTCTTGCTATGAAACTAAGCTGCAAAAACACTTCAAAATGAAGGTGGGTGCTAATAACAAGCAGTTGTCATAGACTATCACTTAGTTTTACACTCTAGACCTTTAGTACCCAATTACTGAAAAAAGTTTTGAAGAACCAATCATGATCGAAAATAGATCCATTGGCTGCAACTGATTGTCAATCATGAAATTGCAACCGAATCCCAACCCTAGTCTAAGGAGAGGCTACAGTTCTGAAGCCGGGCTACATTTGTCTTGTAGTCTTCGCTTTCCGCAAGGCGGTTCTGATATGTCACCTTGACTGGGTTATAGAAAAGCGAAACACCAAATGCAAATTGAAATGATATATCCTATAACTTGGTTGAATTCAGGGATGGACTAGGGATAGGAAGGAAGGACTGTGTTTTTATGTCACTTTCAACAGCTTAGGTCATATCGCGACAGGATAGAAACTCAGAATCAGGAAGAAATTCCCTTCTCTTTACAAATAGTTCCAAGGGGTCTGTTAGTTGCAGAAGAACCATAAACAGCCCTCCACAATGCCGCACATTTATATAGCGACCAGGCCGACCCACTTGGGGATCTAGCCGAGGTGCGGTTAATAGGGCTCTGTGTGCTTATTGTCACAAATACGGTAATCAGTATGTGCTAGTGATGTCATTGATATGAAATTTTATCGATTCGATTAATTGATATATTTTTCGATTCGATTCGATTCAATTCGATACGCCGTAACATGCTCGTAAGGCACATTTATATATAGGGGTGTCATTGATATCCCTTTTTTTCCATTTGATTAATTGCTATACTCTTTCCTATATAGCGATTCAATTTGATTCGGTTCGATACCCTGTGTCTTGGCTTTATGCCTGAGTAAAGTACACCATTCTTTCTGATTTCTCTTACAAAAGCCATAGAAAATACTTCAATATTTAGTCAGAGTTTCACTTTGTGTTAGTTTAACAGGAAAATGTCTAGGAAAAGTGTATTTTTTTATCAATATTCATACGCCATTTTTGGGGTACAGAATATCGATTATTTCGATTCGATACCCAACCATTCGATTCGATTTAATTGAAAAAGTGAAAATGTTGATTTATCGATTTGTCGACTATCGATGACATCCCTAGTATATGCACTATTCATCTTGATGTTAGAGAGAAAGCTGCCAGTGCCTTGGGGCAAGCCAGTGGTTTTCCTCGGGAACTCCACCACTTACAACTGGCTAGCGACAATACGGAAGAAAAAGTGATGACAACTAAAATTCCAAATTCCACACTTCAAAAGGCCAGAAAAAATGTCTGTTGGCTTTATATTACCCTTTCAACACTTTTTGAAAAATAAGGGGGTGCCGTTAATAAGGCCGGTACGCTTATTGACATGAATACGGTAATCAATTTATCGATTACTTACCTTGGTTGATGTTGAACTTGTGGATGACGGCCATGCCATCAAACCAGTGGTTGTAGGAGTTACCTCCGAGAGAAAACATGGCCGGCCCATTGCGATACAGAGAACCACTCAGCCAAACAGGAACGGTGCCTAGAGGAGAATATAGATACACTTACACATGAATATATACAGGGGGTGGGCTAGGGGGGGGGGAAATAATATTCATTGCCGTATGGGGTAAAAATGGCCGGCCCATTGCGATACAGGGAGCCACTCAGTCAAACAGGGACGGTGCCTAGAAGTGAGTAGATACGAACATACAAAGTTATTTAACCCAACAGGGCTCGATGCTAACAGTGAACCGCTGGCCCCAGGCCAGTAAAAAATCCCCAAAATGGTATCATGAAATATTTAGGCATCTAATATTCTGAGAGAGACCATATGTGATTTCTTAAACTCAATTTACAACCATTATGCCTAAAAATATAGTTTTTTTTCCTGTAACACCCCAAGAAAAATTAGGGTGGGTAGGTAGGAAAATGTTTTTATTTTAAGAAATATTTTAGTGATAAATGGTAGGCTTATAGTTGAGCTCTTCACGTTTTTCATTCAGGATACCTTGTTTTTGATTCACAATGTCATAAAAAGATTTAGGGTAGGGCCAAAAAGTAGGGTAGGTAGGGTTACAAGAAACGAACAATTGTTTTATCAGGCCTAAGGATACATTTTCTTATCAGCCCATTAACACTCAGACCAGCCAATTTAAAACAGGCCTGACAAATTTGGAAATATATTACTTACAAAAGCATTTTCTGGAAAACATATGAAGGAGAAATGTTAAAAGAAGCCAAACTACAACTCTCCTTCAAATATTTTGTGAACTTTCGCTTTGTTCTCAAGTTATTTTCAAAAGTATGAAAGTAGCAGACGTTAGGTTCTGGTGGAGCTCTAAGTGTGAATGGGTTAAGAAACTGAATAATACCTTTAAGTAATGTACTAGCCTTCTCATTAAAGTGAACATTTCTAAGTTATTTGCTTGAAATTGGAATTTCTAGAAATCCACCTCAAAAGAAATTGGGTGTCATAATGTGGGACTTTAAAGGGTTTGGGTGTCCAAATGACACACAGACACCCTGCTGGCTAAGACTATGTATGACACAGCTGAGCACTCAGCTTCTATAACATGCCTAAAATTGCCATTTTAGGAAACAACTTCGCAAATAATTTGGGTGTTCTGAAGGGTGAATTTAGAGGGTTTTGGTGCACAAATGATACCCAGATGCCAGGGTCTTAGCCAGATATCAAAAATGTCTCTCCAAAATAGGAATTCCAAAATTTCTGCCCATCCAGGTTTAGCTACTGATCAACTTCCAAAACCTTATACCAACTATATATAATGGCCTACTGTATACAGCTTTAATTTGAAGTGCTAAAATCTTCCCTATACAGCCCTGCTGGAGGGTATTTGTGCTACTTTAAAAGTGCTCATTCATACATTGAAACTATATTATATATAAGATACAAAGCAGGATATTTATCTGAAGGATGATATTTTTACGCTATCATGGGGGGGGGGGACGCTAAAATAGTGAAAATCAAATGCCTTTAGAAAATCCCAGTTATAAAGTACCAATTACAGCCCTTAGAATGATATCTATATATGGCCTTGGAGGCAGGCTAGGTTTGAAATTGAGCACTCAGGGCTTAAATTTTTTATTTAATACAGGGAGCCCAATTGCATCTTCAAAAGCTACCTATAGGTGTTTTGTATAGAAACCATAGGGTTGGGAATCGGTTGCAATTTCATGATCGATAATCATGCAGTTGCAGCTAACCGATCATTTATCAATCATAATCATTTCTTCGCACTTTTTCAGTAATCGGGAACAAGAGGTCATTGAGAGCCTAAAACTAAGTGATAGTCTTTGACAATTACTTGCCGTTAGCACCTGTCCTAACTTAGTTTTGAAGTGTTTTTGGAGCTTAGTTTCATAGCAAGAAAGCTGACAAGCTGTCATTCAGTTCTATTTTTTCTCACAAGGTGTCACCTTTTCCAATTATTATTGATTGCAAGTTTCGTAAACGATAAATCAGTAAAGAAGAGGCAACCGATCGATTAGAGCTGCACTCACCACTCACGAACTCGAGTGGCTCGAGCCCTGGAGCAAACTCGCCGAGCTCGAGCTGAATTGTTCAAATCGTGAGCCCGTCGATGTTGGGAACACAAACGTAACACAGAGCACCTAACACACATTATTAACATACCCAACTGCTTATCGCTGTCATGTCTTCTTTACAATCTCCAATGTATACATTCAAGCGGTGTTGAGTGTTAAACTGACCTTTGTACCTCGTCAGCACGTTTTGAAATTAAATAAACATGGCAATGTTAATAATAGTCCGCCAATAAATATTTCTTTCTTAATAGCTCGGCTGGAAAATAAATATCTTTTTGGAAAATCAGAACGTCCGTGAGCTCATGAGCTCACGAGTCAAACGGGTGGTGAGCTCATGAGTTGATCTCCCTCCGTGAGTGCAGCTCTACGATCGATTATCGATTATAATCAATGATCGTCCCAACACTAAGAAACCAGTACATCTTTGGGCTCCCTGCAGAAATTTGAGGGAGCCGCAGGAGAATTCAAGGGAGCCCTGGGCTTCCGGCACCCCCTTAATTTCAAGCCCTGGCACTCACCTGTTATTTCAGCTTCTATTGGATCTGGGTGATCCTCCTCAGTATTCTGATAAAGGGGGTTGAAAGTAACTTCCTCCTCCTCTGCCATCCTTCACTGTATTTATGTATGTATCTTTATTGACTGTAAAAAAGTATAAAAATAGTTACAAAATAGCTTAGGTAAATAAAAACAAGTGGATATGAAACCAGCCGGTCAACCTGAACAGCCCAACAAATAGCCCAAAAGTTGTGCTCTGTGCATGCTGGCTGCCCAACAAATAGCCCAAAAGTTGTGCTCTGTGCATGCTGGCTGATAGGTTTCTCAATCTGTAATGTAAATGATATGAGAGCCCTGATTGGTCATTGTTCCCTCGTGACCTCATGCTGATGCCAGATCAGAGACCCCTGGCATGTCCAGCCCTTCACTATTAAGCGCATATAGTAATTGGTCTCTCACTACGTATCCATTCTTTTCTTCATCTAAGAAAATCATTCATACAGATATCGTTATGGGTATAAATGAAGATACCGTATTCGCCTGATTAAGCGCACCGTGCGGGTGCAAGTTGGGAAATTTTTCTGCAGCAGGGGTTTTGACAAACATTTGTATAACCGCACCCCCCAATGAGTGCTGATGGCGGTGTTACATACCGTAACAAGAAATAGCCGATAGATGGCAGTTACGGTCGCCATCTATATACCTTCTCGTTCTACTAAAACAGTAGAAATTTAACATGAGGAGACGATCTTTGGCGCTTGCTGGTCCCTCAAAATTGGTAAAAAATTGGGGGGGGGGGGGGGGGTGCGCTTATTTATTAATCGGGCAAATACGGTAGTTGGTATATGGATTTGAAGGAGCAGAGTATCTTATGTTAGCATCATTTTGTATCTGCCAAGTTAGCCACCACCAGCAGCATAAGGATTAAATTAGGGCCAATCTGGACAGGCAGAAATATTTGAATTGCTGTTTTGGACAGGCATTTTTAAGATCCTGGCTAAGACCCTGATCTGAGGTCTTTTGATACAGTAATAGTTAGAAATGGTACTCCAAAATTGTATTCACATTAGGTGTTCAAATGTGGTCTTATAATGAACAGAGTAATAGGTAGAAATGGTACTCGAAAATTGTGTTCAGATTAGGCAGTGTTCACATCTGAGGTCTTTTAGTGAACACAGTTAAATTGTGTTCACATTAGGAGGTTCTCATCTGAAGTCTTTTCATGAACAGAGCAATAGGTAGATATGGTATGCCAAAATTGTGTTAAAATTCACATTAGGAGGTGTACAAATCTGAGATATTTTAACACAGTAGTCTATAGATATGGGATTCCAAAATTGAGTTCACATTAAATTAGGAGGTGCTCAAATCTCAAGAAGTGTTCACATGTATAAAGATGCGTTCACATAACGAAGGTTTAAAATCCGTGTCTGCATAGGCCTACCACTGTAAAGAGCTGTTCCATTAAAAAAGGTAGAGGGAGGGGGGGCGGAGGAATTTTGCGGAGAAAATATTCAACTATTTGCTTGAAATTGACATTTTTATAAATACCTCACCAAGAAATCTGTGTGTTCTGACGTGTGATTTTTATTTAGGGTATGGGTGCTCAAATGCACCCAGATAGACTGCAGGCCAATGTTTTAAGGCATTGTTTGAAATCATCTGCCGTAAGTACAAGGTCTAACACCATTAAAAGGTGTGCCCATAAGAATCTGTAGATTAAAAGTAAGGCACTGCTTGCCATATATGCTATACCCAGTTTTTCACCCTTAACCCATTAATGCTCACAGCGGCCAAAACAGGCCTGACTATTTTGGAGATATTTTTTTAACAAAAGCACTTTTTAGAAAATATTTGAAGGAGAAATGTTAACTAGTGGTCAAACAACAATTCCCCTTCAAATATTTTGAGAGCTTTTCCTTTATTCCCAAGTTATTTTCAAAAGTATGAAAGTAGCAGATGATACTTTCTACAGAAACTCTGAGTGTGAATGGTTTAAGGGACAAGAGGAACAGGTTATCTGATTCAAGGACTACTTGACAATACTTGTCCTAGATACTGACCCTGTTTGTGTCATCTTAACTGGGCCAAGTTCTATAGATAGATTGATAGATATATAATCTTTATTTTCAGGTCGGTAATAGTTTTACATAGTAAACAATAACATTCCAGGCCTCAACGCTAACTCAAAATGATACTGGCCCTGTAGGACCAGTAACACATTAGCATCTACTGGTCCTGCAAAATGTTTACTGGCCCTACATTTTTTCTTTAACATAAGAAGAAAGAACATTGCATAAGATTCACCACAACACTTATCTTTATAAATTTTATCTTCATTTATTTCAAAAACAATTGGGGACAACATCAGGGGGAAACTTTTTAACAAGAATGTCTCCAAATGTTTACTGGCCCTGTAGGACCAGTTGAGGTCTTTTTTTACTGTCCTGAAGCTGTTTTTGGGAATTTTTACTGGCCTGGGGCCATAGGTTCACCCTTAGCATCGAGCCCTGCATTCCATCTTCTAGGTCATGGCTGAAGTGTGAATTGCCCTTTTTGACACAATAGCTGCTAGGCTATTGAATCTAGTTGGTGTAAGGATTTGAGGTAGCGCCCGGAGTAGCTAAATGTGGACAGGCAAAAACATTTGAATTGCTGTTTTGGACAGGCATTTTTAAGATCCTGGCTATAAAGTCTCCAAGACCTGAGGTCTTTTGATACAGTAATATTATAGGTAGAAATGTGACTCCAAAATTGTGTTCGCATTAGGAAGTGTTTATATTTGAGGTCTTTTAAATGAACACAGTAATAGTAGAAATGGTACTAACTCCAAAACTGTGTTCACAGAGGTGTTCAAATCTGAGATCTTTAAATGAACACAGTAATAGGTAGAAATTGGATTCCAAAATTGTGTTCGCATCAGGAGGTGTTCAAATCTGAGGTCTTTTACACAGTACTCAGGGTTTGACTTAAGTGGGTGTCCGGGCGGTATTCACGCCCTGAAATTTGTCCGGCCGACCCAAGACTGACTATCATTTATCATATGAGATCGCCCGAAAACCGACCAGAAAAATTTTCTTAAGTCAATCCCTGGTACTAAATAAGTAGAAATTGACTCCAAACTTATTGTTCACATTAGGAGGTGTTCACATCTGAGGTATTTTAATGAACAATAGGTAGAAATGGTGAGCCAAAATTGTGTTCACATTTGGAGGTCTTCAAAGGTGGTCTTTTAATGAACACAGTAAAAGGTAGAAATAGGAATCAAAAATTGTGTTCGCATTAGAAGTGTTCACATCTAAGGTCTTTTAATAGAAATGGTACCAAAAATGAGTTCACATTAGGTGTTCAAATGAGGTCTTTAAATGAACACAGTAATAGGTAGAAATGGGACTAAAAATTGTGTTCACATTAGATCGAAGGTGTTCAAATATGTGGTCGTTTAACACAGTAATGCGTAGAAATGGTACTCCAAAATTGTGTTCACATTTGGTGTTCACATCTCAATGTGTTCACATGTCAGAGGTGTTGACATAAGGAAGGTTTACAATATGTGCCTGCATACCCCTGATAAGGGCTGTTCCATCTTAAAAGGTGGAGGGGGCAGGGGAAATTTTGCACTCCCCCCTACCATCCAATTCTGAAACCCAGGTAACCGTAACTGGGTGTCCAAAAGTATGTGTGGTGGGGGGGAGGAACGGAAGATAATTAAAAATTTGACACCCCCCCCCCCCCCTCCTGTCAGAAATCTAATGTAATATAATGGGAAAAATTAATTCAGAATTTGGCCCCTACCCCCCTTCAAAAAACCTTCCGTTCCTCCTTCACCCCCCCCCCCACACTTTTGAATGGAACAGCCCTAAAGGTGCCCATCAGAATCTAACCTGCCAAGTAAAAGTAGGACACTACTTGCTGTATGCTATACCCAGTTTTTGACCCTTAAGGGTCAAGCCACCAACAGTCAAAACAAGTTATCTTATTTAAGAGCTACTAGACAATACTTGTCCTACATACTGACCCTATACTATAAATAGATAGACAGATAGATATAATCTTTATTTCCAGGTTGGTAAAAAACTAATAATTTTACATGGCAGGGCTCGACGCTAAAAGTGGTCCTATGGCCCCAGGCCATTAAAAATATCCCAAAATGGCTTAGGGCCAGTAAAAAAGACGATAACTGGTCCTACCGGGCCAGTATACATTTGGGGACATTCTTGTTAACAAGTTTCCCCTCAAGAATGTCCCAAATATTTTTGAAGTAAATGAAGGTGAAATAAATATAAATAAGTGTTGTCTGTGGATTTTATGCTATGTGTATTATTTTTATATTAAAGAAAAATTTGAAGGACCAGTAAAAAAATTGCAGGACCAGTAGATCCTAGGTGTTACTGGTCCTACATAGCCAGTAACAACTTGAGTTAGCATTGAGGCCCGCATGGTAGACACCTGAGCTACAACTCTTGGCTGCATGACTACAAAATAACAATTTCAGTATTAAACCAACAAGATAACGCACAGGCTGACTAACAGCAATATAAATGATAAGCAGAGCAAAAGCAGTAGAATTTTGTAAATGGACTGGATCTGTATCATCTACATGTCAAAGTTTTTTCTCGGGGAAATAAGTTAAGGCACATATTGATTCACAACTCATTTGACCTATATCTCTGCTGTAAAGGACAAGTCACCAACGCCTAAAAAGATGTTTTCTATTTTTAACCCTGAACCCACATGCTGCTGGTGGCTAATTTGGCCAATGCAAAATGATGCAAAAAAACTGAAATATGCCTGAAACCCTTGCACATGGGTATACTCGTCTGAGAGTACTCATCAAGAGCTATCCAATGAATACCAACAAGCCAGGGTTTAGTTGTTTTCCGAAAAATATTTGCGTCCTTGTGCTTTGACTGAAAGTTAAGCCTCAGCAAATGCACCATCATAATGATTTAGGTTCAAAATGTGCCTATACGTGTCACCTTTCTAATAAGACCACCCGCAAGTCTGTCCTCCTCAGCACTCCTCAGATATGGCTTATGAAAGTTAGTAAAAAACTAGCCTGAGGCTGGGCATGGAGGCTGACATTGCAGGCCAATTAAGCCCAATTAAGCACAATCAGTGGTATGAAGTGACTGCCAGTGCTGCTTCTGATTGGTTGAGAGATATCAGTGCCTGGAAATGACTGCCACTGATATCTCTCAACCAATCAGAAGCAGGGCTGGCAGTCACTTCATAAGCACCACTTCTGATAATGGCAGCCTCTATACCCAGACTCAGGCTAGTTTTTTACTAACTTTCATAAGCCATATCTGAGGAGTGCTGAGGAGGACAGACTTGCGGGTGGTCTTATTTGAAAGGTGACACATATAGGCACATTTTGAACCTAAATCATCATGATGGTGCATTTGCCCTTTAAGGGACATTAAGTCGCAAACCAACTGCCAACCTGATTATCTAATTTAGGGGCTATGTACTTGACAACATTTTTTTCTACAATACCTTTACCCGGTTAGTGTTAGTTCAGGGCTCACCATAACAGATAGCCCGCCCCCATAGTTATGGCCATCTAATCATTGAAAAACAGCATTTCGGGCAAGCTGAACAGGCCTCAATTTGTCCGACTTGACTATCTATCATTCGAATGGAAATTGAAAGGTACATTCTTTGAAATCATAACAGGATATCTTGAATAACAATATAGTTGACAGCAGCCTAGCAAAGTCATTTGTTGACAGCAACCATTGTAAAGTCATGAAGGGTAACAGCGGAAATAAAATATACAAGAAAAATATACAGAATAACATCAAGTTAAAAAAAATTAAGAATTTTTTTATTGTCTCTAAGTCAAGGTTATACAAGGTCATTGCTATCAAAGTGGCCCGGCAACAGAAAGCCTGGTGGTCCTGTCTGATTTTGGGTCCAACTTGCACCGACTGACTACCTGGGTTGGCCGGGTACTCGGTTCAGCGCCCTGAAGTTGTAAGCCAACTTCTCATTCAAACTATGTCTCTGTAATAGCTTAGATGAGCAACCACATATTTGGTCCAAGGTAATAGCGACCTTGTTAATTGATCCTTAAGGGACAAGATATGCAAAAAAAAGTTTTCTATTTTCAAACACACAGGGGTTCTAATTTAGGGGCTACTTTACAACACTTTTTCCTACAATAACTTTAACAGATTAGTGTAAGTTGTAAGCTAGCTTCTCATTTGATCGATGTCTCTGTAATAGGGCAGGGCACACCATTAACTTATGCGGCAACTTGCCCCGTAGGGCAAGTGAGATTCAACTTTC
This sequence comes from Maea johnstoni, assembly GCA_963942565.1. Classification (NCBI taxonomy): domain Eukaryota; kingdom Metazoa; phylum Annelida; class Polychaeta; order Spionida; family Magelonidae; genus Maea; species Maea johnstoni. Next base: position 23,099,170 of record OZ012701.1, on the reverse strand, counting down.
ACTTGCCCTATTCCAACTTTCACCTGCCCTTGAACAATTGTATGTTTTATAATGTTTCATTTAAACCCAAGTAGAGCAAATTATGGTGCTGGCATGTAAAAGCATTTTCCTAGGACAAGCTTGGATGCCAGACCACAAAACTGAAAACCTGAAATATATACAGCGTTCTTGCCCAGTGGGGCCAGCAAGATAATTTTCACTTGCCCTTCAGCATTAATTTACAAATTCTACTTGCCCTGGGCAACTGGGCAACAGGGTCTGACACTTAAATTTCAGGCTAGGGGCCCGAAAAGGTCTTTTGTCAAAATTATTGGTCAGAAACAGGATTTCTGGTCATTTATACATACTATTTTGGGCTCCTAGTTTGAAAAATCTAGGAGCCCAGAACAATATCTAGGGGCATATGCCCCTGGGCCCCTGGGAAAGTCGAACCCTGGGCAAGCACCAATGTCGAGCCCTGTAGGGACCTTGTTTACTGACCCTTAAGGGACAAGACTCAGCCGAACAAATCTTTTCTATTTTTAAACACAAAGGGGATGTAATTTAGGGGCTAGTTGACCGCACTTGCCCTACATATTCCTCGTTATCCACAGGGGTGTCCAAGTAGGAAAGTTATGGGGCACAGACGATCAGTCCTGGAGCACAGCATCTTCAGATAGACAAATAATTCTAAACAAAATGTTCATCAATTGGCACTAATATTAAATAAATTGTTTGTTTCCTGTAACGGTCCGAAAAAAATAGGGTAGGAAGGTCAGTAAAAGATTTTTGTTTGCATTATTTTTTTGGTCAAAAATGTGTGTTCTATGCTTGTTTTACGTTGATTGGGAGTTGGATGGGCGATAAAAACTTTAGGGTAGGGATTTCTTTGAATAAAAACTTGTTAGGGGTAGGGTTACAGTTTTAGGCCTTAGCCAAGTATATCAATAATGGAGATATTGATTGATCAACAGAGAATACCGATAAAGTTATGGATTTCACACTTTCAACGAAATCTGCATGAAATCATACATATGAGAATAAAAGGCTCTACTAGCCATGCAGTCAGATAATTTTCTGACTTGAAAAAATGCTTGATGGTAAATTTGGCCTTAGGTACATTTATTGTGAAACCTTTGTCACATGCTAGCTAGTGTGTGTTTGGATGTCCTGAAGGGTAGTTTTTGAGGGTTTGGGTGTCCAAAATGACACCCAGACGCCCTGCTGGCTAAGACCCTGCATGTTAACCTGGGTTGTCAGGGCTCGACGGTCCTCAGAAGGCTACCTGACCCAAAAACAGGTAATCTCGCCAGCATTTTAGGTAGCCCCGCCAATTTTAAGTTAATTAAGTCAGACAGGCAGGCGCCAACATAAGTACTAGCCCGCTTACCCTGGCAAGTGATTTTTTGAAAAAAGGGCTTTCGGGCAAGTACATTTTAATTTTCACTTGCCCGAATGGGCAAGCTGATTTTCTGAATACTATACACATTTCTTTTATAGTGAATGGCCCCAATACCCAGAAATATACAAACAATGCAACAAAACTAAAAAGAAAATGGTATTCAAATCTTCAAATCCATGATAAACAATACATGCCTTTCTAGCATATGTTATAAGTTATTTCGGGCAAGTCAAAAATCATTTTGGGCAAGTCAAAACCATTAACTACTTGCCTGGCATGACAAGTTAGTTCTGGAAAATTACGTTTGTGCCTGCACAGGGCCGTTTTTGTACGTCAGATCTGCCAGGAGATGTGACTCTGTTATTTGTCGAGCGCTGATTGTGTCGTCTAACTTCTTATATGATATAGCTGCTATGGCCTCTAGAACTAGGCAAAAATGATCTACTGGTTTGTTTCGTCAAACTAGGCCAGCACCTCATTGGACCATAGCTCTGTTATGGCCTGTACCTACAGCGTATACAGCCACAACACAGACATCAGCAATATAACATGTATATATATATTTATATAATTACATATATAAATATATACATATATATATATATATATATATATATATATATATATATATATATATATATATATATATATATATATATATATATTTATATATATATATATATATATATATATATATATATATATATATATATATATATATATATATATATATATATATATATGTCATTGATATCCCTTTTTTTTTCGATTTGATTCAGTTTGATACCCTGTGTCTTGGCCATATGCCTGAGTAAAGTACACCATTCCTTCCAATTTCTCTTACAAAAGCCATAGAAAATACTTCAATATTTAGTCAGAGTTTCATTTTACGTTAATTTATCAGAAAAATGTCTGGGAAAAGTAATTTTTTGTTGATAATCATATGGCATTATTTGGGTACAGAATATCGGTTATTTCGATTCGATACCCAACCTTTCGATTCAATTTAATTGACAAATTGAAACTGGCGATTTATCGATTTGTCGACTATCGATGACATCCCTAATATATATATATGTATATATAAATATATATATAATATATATATATATATATATATATATATATATATATATATATATATATATATATATATATATATATATATATATATATATATATATATATATATATATATACCCATGGGTAAAAGAGGCAAAAAGTATGTTTACACATACACAACTTAGTGCCCTTAAGATGTTTGCCAAGTTTGGATGTCAAACGCAAACTTTTTGTATTAAAAAGGAGGGAAGGACGGTCAGCCAAGCTTGGGTCAGACAGACTATAGTGATAGCGACCTTCTTCTGTAGAAGAGAAGGACAAGCTGCGTTGAGAAAGAGCAAAGGGTCAATTGTTAGACTGTGCCCAGATTAAATCCCACCACCCCCCCCCCCCCCCCCCCCCCCCCAGACTCCCATCTTTGCATATTGGGCCTATAATAATGTTTGTTTCCTGTAACAGTCCGTAAAAAAAAGGGTAGGTCGATTGGTGAAAAAAAAAAATCTGGATAATTCTTTGGTTCAAAAATGTGTTTTATGCATGTTTTATGTTGAATGGGCGTCGGAAGGACAGAAAAATCTGAAGGGTTATATAGGGATTTTAAAAACTTGTCAAGGTAGGATTACAGGAAACAAACTAGGGATGTTTATGCCTTGCAAAATCAACCCCAGACAATGATCCCGGTGGAGAGGAAGTCAGCAGATTTCACTGCATGACCCTCGTTACAGGCCACAGCATTGGATCAACTGATATACCCTGCTTGCACCCATTAGGCATGCTCTATTCTCTTTAGCACACTCCTTAATAACATGAGTGCAGCAAGCGCTGAACAACCAGTCGCATCACTGTCACTGCACACTTGCCTATATTATTGTATGGTGATTGACCCTAACCCCCCCCCCCCCCCCCCCCCGTTTCCACTCCCACTTATCTAACTCTCTGATCAATCTAAGACTAAAATAACATAAGACAGTTACCTACAAATAAACATCAACACAAAATCACTGATTAAACTGGTTAAATCATGACAGTTGTCAATCTCCTGAGGTATAACTTGTCTCTTTGATAAAAACTCGCGAACCAGTTGAAACCTACCTTCTGACAGTGTCTGTAGTATGAATGATTGAGATGGTCCTGTCCGGGCCTTTCGTTTGCGCTAACCCCACTTCTCTGCGCGTACTAGGGCCTATTATCATAGCATATGCACACCGATGCAGTGTACATCAACATTCCACCACGTGACCTCAAACAGGGGCGAGTTTTCTTTGGTTTTGTTTAGCCTCGTGTTCGACTGGGCATTGTTCAGGACCATCATGGTTGATCAACGTGGTGGGAAAACGGAATCTGAACGGTACCAACGTTTACTTGCGATGACGATCTGAACGGGATACATTGGATCAACGTTGATCAACGTTTATGGTTTTGAACAAGGCCCTCGTCGAACCCGAGGCTAAACCAAACCAAAGAAAACCCGCACCTGCCAACCAGAACCAACCCACACACTACGCTTCTAAACATTCTCGCTAGATGGCAGCACCTCGATGTCAACATATTATAGCTTGTTGCCATAGTAATAAGGCATAATTATTTTTCAACAAAGCTTTGAACAGATAATTTTGTACACAGTTTTCTTGTACGGATCACCGTCATGGCAACAGAGTCAGCACTTCAGGATCTAAATATTGAAATTTAAAGAAATTATTTGACTGTTGGTGGGTTTAATTTTTGATTTTGTGTGTTCAAAAAAAAAGGAATATATTGTTTTCTATGGAAGGCCAAAGTGAACAAAAAGAGCATTTATTAATATCAATAATGATTAATTAATATTAATAAATCATTTAATAATATTAATAAATTATTTACTAACATTAATAAGTATATATTAATATCAATAAATATTTATTAATATTAATAAATACTTATTAATATTGATAAATGATTTATTGATAAAAATAAATGATTTATTAGTATTAGTAAATCATTTATAAATACTAGTATCAGTAAATGGTCTGATTTATTAATATCAATAAATACCATTATTAATTTTGATAAATCATTTATTAATATTAATACATCATTTATCAATATCAATAAGAGCTTAGCATTCCTTAATATTACTAAATGATTTATTAATGTCAATAAAATCATTTCTTAATATTAATAAATCATGCCATTTATTAATATTAACGAATCATTTATCAATATTAATAAATGATATATTGATATCAATAAATGATTTATTAATATTAATAAATCACTTATTAATATTTCCAATGAACTTAAGAGACACCAAGCAGCTGTCTGCTTTTCACCTAATACAAATTGGCCGCCAGACTCATGGCAGCTGTTTAAAACGAAATGATTATACCTCACGTGAAGATTCTTGATTCTGGTTGGTCAAGGGCCATGGATTAATCGTCATGATTTCCTCACTCCTTAGTGACAGCTTATGAAATAGTTAAATAATTCACGGAAACAGCCATGAATTAGTTGAATCATCACCGCTAGCCCGAAGAATAATGCCCGAACACCTACGAAGTTTGCCGAGTGACCTACCGGTGAAACTAGTTTAACAAGGCAGACGACGAGTATTTATCCAAAATCTCTGGTGTTTGTAATTTTTCCCCCTTTTGTGTTTTGTATTTGTTCGGTATAATAAAACAGATATAACATCCGTGTGGGGTTTCCACCAGGAATAACTATCCCTCGAGAGGAGTGTCGCCCTCTGGCTACGCCCTCGAGCGACAATCCTCTCTCGGGGAAGTAATTCCTGGTGGAAACCCCACACGGATGTCATATTTGTATATTGTCTTACAAAAAAAAAGTGGATATGAAACCAGTCGGTCAACCTAAACAACCAGGCGGCGGCGAATAGCCCAAACTATTTCATTCAGTGCATGTAGTAGCCTTCTCTCTAATGTAAACGATACAAGAAAACTCATTGGTCTTTGTCTCCTAGTTAATTAGTTACACTGAGACCAGATGCGAGACACCAAGGATGGCCAGGTCTTCACTTTGGCGCATAGTGGCCTCTCGCTACATATCCGTTTTTTTCATCTAAGGTAATGCAAAGATTGGTGACCAATTTTCCATCATAAAACCACCATAGTGCCAAAAGCACTGCTTAAGTGACTGAACTCATGTAGGTTTGACCATCTCTTTATCTTAAATCTTCACTAACAATAACTTGACTTAAATCATAGGTTTGTGGAGGCGGCTGTCTTGACCAAATTTAAGGGAGGTGGCCATCTTGACCAATGGGAGATGGACGTCTTGACCAATGGGAGGAAGTTATCTTGACCAATTGGAGGTGGCCGTCTTGACAAAGGAAGGTGACCATCTTGACCAATGGGAGTTGACCGTCTTGACCAAAGGAAGCTGGCCATCTTGACCAGAGGGGGGTGGCTAATGAGTGCTTGAGTTTTTTTTTGTTCGTCGCACATTTTGAAACCCCTGTCGCACGCTGGTGAGACAATGCGACAGTTGGACACCTCTGTGGCCATCTCGGTAGGTGGCCATCTTGACCTGTTCTCGTCTTGTTCTAAAGTAGACTAGCTCCTAGTCTATGATTTACTTAAATATTGCTTTTCTCTGTTCTGGTATATCATAGTTGCTGTTGATAGATGGCGCCAATGGTGGTCACCCTGGTCAGTCAGAATCATAAGAAATCCAAAGAAAGCCCATGCTGGCCGCCTGGTGAGCCAGTATAGAACTAAATATGGGTATACAGACATTAGGTAAGTTATTAAAGAAGTGAACTAAATGCCTTGGCCTAGGACTAGGCTAGTTCGAAAGCTATTTAGAGAGCAATTCTAAACATGTAGCCTTACTCTTCAAGAGTCTTTAACTGCTTAGATTCCGGGAAATCTGATTTATATGGCAATTACACAATGGAAAAGGTCGCTTTTACGGAAGGCTTGTTTGACTAAAAGTCGATTTATTCCTACTTCATACAGGGACGTATATTTACCTCTCTGCTTTAATAACGTGTATTAAACCCACTGACCACTGCGATTGACTTGTTACAGCATTCCACTTCGACGGACGAAATTCCACACATTGTTAATTGCATTCCAGCTGGAAGCAATTGATAGTCAATGTCCAGCCTTGACCTGCTTGTCGCCAAAATTTTCAGCATGTGCTCCAATGACCCTTTGCTTCTCGCACTAAGTTTGTGTGTCGCAATTGCATTGTATTGTGTGTTTATTGACTGTACTGGATTGTACAACATCATAGCAAGTACAAAATATTTTATAGTAGAATAATATAAACAAAGTTACTGATAAAAAGAAATATACGATTATCGACTTATGGAAGCAATCCTTTAAGATCCTCTGATATTTGCTTGTCGCACACTGTCGCATTACGTTTGCGTTTCGTAATTACATTGTATTGTCATTACGATAAGCACAAAACATTTTATAAGAAACATAATTACAGACAAAAAGAAAAATATACGATTATCGACTCATGGAGGCGATCCTTTAAGATCCTCTGATATTTGCTTGTCGCACACTGTCGCATTAAGTTTGCGTTTCGTAATTACATTGTATTGTGTGTTTATTGACTGTACTGGATTGTACAAAATCATAGCAAGAACAAAATATTTTATAGTAGAATAAACAAAGTTACAAATAAAAAGAAACGGAAATAATGAATTAACCGAATACAAGGGAATAGGAAATATAGAGACAGAGTCTGTGAACGTAAATATTAAATAACTAAAACATGGTAACACTGTCTTACTTAATGGAGTAAGAAATATACAGACATAGCCTGTCTACGCGAAAATCATGCACAGTATAATGCCAAGGGTCCAGCCCGGGGGGGGGGGGGGGGGGGGATAAAAGAAGGGGCGTTTATTTAGTGGAAAAAATCAGCGTTTTATTAAAATAAGGGTGCTTTTTTGGCCAGAAATCAGTGCTTTAGGGGTATTTTTTTATTTTGATAACGAACGTATGCGCCCCCCTAAATACCCAAGTGCCCATCCACCCCGCCCCGGGGGGTCCAGTAGGCTTTAGCTTACAAAAGCGTGCGACAATGAGACAGCTTGGATAGGACTACATAACTCTAATTTGATCTAAGAGTTTACACTAATGATAGGTACGACAGAAAGAAATACTTGATCTGTAAACCCATACCCCGGCCCATCCTTCAAACAAAAATAGACTTGACAAATTTAATAAGGTCTTACGATACTTTGTCACAGAGTACAGTACCGTAGACACCTATTGAGTATCGGACAATTTAAACTTAGGTAGTTCATCATAATTTACCCGACACCACAGCAAAATTTGAAAAGAAATAGTTTCAAAAACAGATTTTGATTAAATATGTAGTTTTTGTACCAAAATGATTATACCTGCCTATTGTAAATAGTATCCTAGGAGACTGAATGCTTTTGGCTGCAGTGATTTTCCTATTTATTGAATTTGATGTTTTGACACATTTTCAGGCAATATGTATGATCATTCATGAGTGTAAAATGGGCTCCCCTTGCTCAATAAAAGCTTGTATGCGAAAGGGCATATATGGTACCAATTTGGGTAAATCTTTTCTAACATTTTTATGCAAATCTGCCCAAAAAGTCCTATTCACAAACTTTGACTATCTGTGGTTCGAAAAGTACCAGAATGACCCGTCATTTTATTCATATCTTCTTGTTACGAGCATTGTGTAGATAGTTTAGATAATTTGTGTTGAAAATTAAACTAGGCAATTCTGACTTATTCCAATTTTGGGTAAAAATCACGTTTCTTGAATTCCTTTACTTTACCCCATAATTCCTATATAACAGCAAAGAAAAGTTTCAACATGGCAGTAAAAAATATCTTAGCAATTCTAAATTATATATAGAGACTGCTATGTTATTAGATATGCTTTTTCCTTTTTTTCAGGGTTTTTAGTGCTCTTGGGAGGATTTCTGTCCCACTGTCATCACTTCGTCAACATCAACATTATACTGCTCTAGTCTATAAGTCTATAAGGACTACACCCAAGCTTGGCTGAAGAAAAGAATGGATATGTAGCGAGAGACCAATTGCGATATGCTCTATATAGTTAAGTGCTGGACTCATGCCAGGAGTACCAGATAAGGCATCAGCGTGAGGTCACGTTGGAACAAGGACCAAGTAGGGCTCTTGCATCAATTACATAACTGAGAAACCTTATCTCCACCACCAGCTGGGGTTGCCCAGAGCACCAATTTTGGCCTTTTGGCGGCTATTAGTTGACACTGGTTGAGGCTAGCATGTTCAGGTTGACCGGCTGGTTTCAAATCCACTTGTGTTTGGTCATCTAAGACCCAAGGCATGATTGTTCTTCACTTCAGGAGCAAATTCATGTTTGTCAACATAGAGCACTCTATTTAGCGAGGATAGTCAGAATGTTCGACTGACATAAAAAGGAGGCTTTCAATTCGTAGTATGGTACATTTCTAAAAGGAAATATTTTCAATAGAGTAGCAACCACACAGTGTTCAGCCTTCCTTTCGCGCCTCTGACTGGTGTAGACTGAACTAAAAATAGCGCAGTCAATCATGTGTTATAGTCTGTCTGGCCCTATATAGTTCAGACATAAACTCTACCTATTTTTCCATTTTTTTGGTTACAAAAAGTTTGTGTTATACCGATATGACACAATATCATCGGCTGGTAGCCGATGTGTATAAAACAAGAAAAATTCTCTTGTATACACAGCTGCTGTGTATATAGCCACTCCATTGAATTAAATTGTGTAAGATGTGATGGAAAACCATGCCTATAGATCTGTCAAAGCTTGAAGGGAGATAAATCATGCTTATCCAAGTTACTAATGGTAGGGGTACGTTGAAGTTCCAAATTATCTGTGATCTCATACAACTTATAAATATCAATTCATAAATTCCTTCGTCACCTTTTCTGCCATATTGAGGCTAAGTCATGACTAGCCGGTTGCAACTGATGGATGAAACTGGAGTACCCGGCGAACACGACCGCCTAATCGCAAGTCACTGGCAACTAAGATTCTTGGAATAGCTTAAGGTTCTACTGCTGGTATACAAGGCGCTGAACGGACTTGCACCTAAGTACATCAAGGAGCTGCTCGTGCCTTATAAACCCAGACGCCATCTACGATCAGAAGCAAAGGGCCTTCTGGATGAGCCTAGGACTAGACTCAAATTTGGAGATCGCGCTTTCTCCATTAGTGCACCAAGATTATGGAATGCGCTTCAACACCTGAAGGATTCTACATCGTGTCAGGCCTTCAAGAAGTGTCTCAAAACACACCTTTTCAGGCTCGCCCATTGAGGCGTTGTTGACTATGACTCAAACTATGACAATGTGCAGCACTTTTGAACATTTTATGAATGGAAATGGCGCTATATAAATTCCAATTATTATTTATCTACATATAAATACACACTTCCCCCAGCCGTAGGACAAGCTTTTCTCGGCGGTTGTGCATGTGCGGGTCGCGCTGCTGCCGTGAAATTGTTGCCTTGGGTCTCCTACAGTAGGTAACACTTTTATATTTTTTAATTTTGGGCATTTAATGCCTTTATTTGCGAAAAAATGCCACGTTGTCAATGGCAACTGAAATGATACAATTTATTATACAATGTTGCGCTCCCCCTCTTTCAACTCTACCTGCCTGATACAATGTATTTCATACACTGTGGTAAACTGTATCTATAAGTATTATACAATGTTGCTCTCCCCCTCTTTCAACTCTATCTATAAAATTATACAATGTTGCAAAAAGGTTCCAACTCTACACCAATACAGCACTAGGCTGAGAATGAGTGCATGTGTACTCAGACATGACATTAGTGGTATTACAACTCTCCTCTCTATTTGACTGCCGCCTGTCTCTCTACTGCCCCTTTATTGACTGCCCCCCTATCTCTCTACTGCCCCTTTATTAACTGCCCCGTGTCTCTACTGTCCCTTTATTGACTGCCCCCTGTCATTGTACTGCCCATTTATCGACTGCCTACTCCTGTCTCTCTACTGCCCCTTTATTGACTGCCCCCTGTCACTGTACTGCCCCTTTATCGACTGCCTCCTCCTGTCTCTCTAATGCCCCTTTATTGACTGCCCCCTGTCACTGTACTGCCCCTTTATCGACTGCCTCCTCCTGTCTCTCTACTGCCCCTTTATTGACTGCCCCCTGTCACTGTACTGCCCCTTTATCGGCTGCCTCCCCCTGTCACTCTACTGCCCCTTTATTGACTGCCCCCTGTCACTGTACTGCCCCTTTATTAACTGCCCCGTGTCTCTACTGTCCCTTTATTGACTGCCCCCTGTCATTGTACTGCCCATTTATCGACTGCCTGCTCCTGTCTCTCTACTGCCCCTTTATTGACTGCACCCTGTCACTGTACTGCCCCTTTATCGACTGCCTCCTCCTGTCTCTCTAATGCCCCTTTATTGACTGCCCCCTGTCACTGTACTGCCCCTTTATCAACTGCCTCCTCCTGTCTCTCTACTGCCCCTTTATTGACTGCCCCCTGTCACTGTACTGCCCCTTTATCGACTGCCTCCCCCTGTCACTCTACTGCCCCTTTATTGACTACCCCCTGTCACTGTACTGCCCCTTTATCGACTGCCTCCCCCTGTCAGTCTACTGCCCCTTTATTGACTGCCCCCTGTCATTGTACTGCCCCTTTATCGACTGCCTCCTCCTGTCTCTCTACTGCCCCTTTATTGACTGCCCCCTGTCATTGTACTGCCCATTCATCGACTGCCTCCTCCTGTCTCTCTACTGCCCCTTTATTGACTGCCCCCTGTCATTGTACTGCCCATTTATCGACTGCCTCCTCCTGTCTCTCTACTGCCCCTTTATTGACTGCCCCCTGTCATTGTACTGCCCATTTATCGACTGCCTCCTCCTGTCTCTCTACTGCCCCTTTATTGACTGCCCCCTGTCATTGTACTGCCCCTTTATCGACTGCCTCCTCCTGTCTCTCTACTGCCCCTTTATTGACTGCCCCCTGTCATTGTACTGCCCATGTATCGACTGCCTCCTCCTGTCTCTCTACTGCCCCTTTATTGACTGCCCCCTGTCATTGTACTGCCCCTTTATCGACTGCCTCCTCCTGTCTCTCTACTGCCCCTTTATTGACTGCCCCCTGTCATTGTACTGCCCATGTATCGACTGCCTCCTCCTGTCTCTCTACTGCCCCTTTATTGACTGCCCCCTGTCATTGTACTGCCCCTTTATCGACTGCCTCCTCCTGTCTCTCTACTGCCCCTTTATTGACTGCCCCCTGTCACTGTACTGCCCCTTTATTGACTGCCCCCTGTCACTGTACTGCCCCTTTATCGACTGCCTCCTCCTGTCTCTCTACTGCCCCTTTATTGACTGCCCCCTGTCACTGTACTGCCCCTTTATCGACTGCCTCCTCCTGTCTCTCTACTGCCCCTTTATTGACTGCCCCCTGTCACTGTACTGCCCCTTTATCGACTGCCTCCTCCTGTCTCTCTACTGCCCCTTTATTGACTGCCCCCTGTCATTGTACTGCCCCTTTATTGACTGCCTCCTCCTGTCTCTCTACTGCCCCTTTATTGACTGCCCCCTGTCACTGTACTGCCCCTTTATCGACTGCCTCCCCCTGTCACTCTACTGCCCCATTTATTGACTGCCTCTTTGCAACATTTTGTTCTTTGCAACATTAAGAACTAAGAACACTACTTATTTATCATGCGTTCTATTTTTTGGCACTTGCTGTTGGACTCCCACTGATAACATTGGCGGGGGGGGGGGGGGGGGGTGATTGATTGCATCCTATGTCTGCAGTGTAATCGATGCTTGAAAATTGTGATCAATTATGAACACTACTTATTTATCATGTGTTCTTTTTTTTTGGCACTTGCTGTTGGACTCTCACTAATAACATGGGGGGGGGGGGGTGGTGATTGGTTACATCCTATGTTTCCTTTTTTCCTTTTCTATCCCCTGTAAATTCATTTTTGCATCTCTTTGCAACATTTTGTTCTGACTTTGCAACTTTCTGAACACTACTTATTTATCATGCTTTCTATTTTTTTCGCACATGCTGTTGGTCTCCCACTGATAACATGGGGGGGGGGGGGTCTGCAGTGTATAATCAATGCCGCGCTATAAAAACTAAAGCCTGCCTATTCTTTGCAAGCAGGGGGCCTGCTATAAGATGGGCCTGAACTTTTTATTTTTTTCTGATTGATGCTGGTAATAACTCATAACTGAGAACTAGAGACTAAGGATACAAGAGCAACGCCAATCGTTCAGCAAGTGATTAGAGTAGTTTGATTGTGTTCTTTTTATTTATTTACTTATTTTTTATTATTCTATGCCTCTAAACCTCCTGCACATCGTTGAGTAACACTTCGAATCCAAACCCGTGCTGTGCACGGGGGCCTGCTAGTCTACATATAAATACGCACTTCCCCGAGCCGTAGGACAAGCTTTTCTCGGCGGTTGTGCATGTGCGGGTTGCGCTGCTGCCGTGAAATGGTTGCCTTGGGTCTCCTACAGTAGGTAACACTTTTATATTTTTAAATTTTGGGCATTTTATGCCTTTATTTGCGAAAAATGTCACGTTGTCAATGGCAACTGAAATGATACAATTGTATTATACAATGTTGCGCTCCCCCTCTTTCAACTCTACCTGCCTGATACAATGTATTTCATACACTGTGGTAAACTGTATCTTTAAGTATTATACAATGTTGCTCTCCCCCTCTTTCAACTCTATCTATAAAATTATACAATGTTGCAAAAAGGTTCCAACTCTACACCAATACAGCACTAGGCTGATATGGAGAATAAGTGCATGTGTACTCAGACATGACATTAGTGGTGTTTCAACTCTCCTCTCTATTTGACTGCCCCTTTATTGACTGCCCCCTGTCACTGTACTGCCCCTTTATCGACTGCCTCCCCCTGTCACTCTACTGCCCCTTTATTGACTGCCTCTTTGCAACATTTTGTTCTTTGCAACATTATGAACACTACTTATTTATCATGCGTTCTATTTTTTGGCACTTGCTGTTGGACTCCCACTGATAACATTGGCGGGGGGGGGGATTGATTGCATCCTATGTCTGCAGTGTAATCGATGCTTGAAAATTGTGATCGATTATGAACACTACTTATTTATCATGCGTTCTTTTTTTTGGCACTTGCTGTTGGACTCTCACTGATAACATGGGGGGGGGGGGGGGGGGGGGTTGTGATTGGTTACATCCTATGTTTCCTTTTTTCCTTTTCTATCCCCTGTAAATTCCTTTTTGCATCTCTTTGCAACATTTTGTCCTGACTTTGCAACTTTCTGAACACTACTTATTTATCATGCTTTTTATTTTTTCGCACATGCTGTTGGTCTCCCACTGATAACATGGGGGGGGGGGGGGGGGGGGGTCTGCAGTGTATAATCAATGCTGCGCTGTAAAAACTAAAGTGTGCCTATTCTTTGGAAGCAGGGGACCTGCTATAACGTGGGCCTGAACTTTTTATTTTTTTCTGATTGATGCTGGTGATAACTCATAACTGAGAACTAGAAACTAAAGATACAAGAGAAACGCCAATCTTTCAGTAAGTGATTAGGGTAGTTTGATTGTGTTCTTTTTATTTATTTACTTATTTCTATGCCTCTAAACCTCCTGCACATCATTGAGTAACACTTCGAATCCAAACCCGTGCTGTGCACGGGGGCCTGCTAGTTATTATTAATAGTCAGTTAAGTATAGAAGTTTAAGTTAGAGAAACAACTCAGAACTGATGATCTTGGACATCAAAGCTCATTGATTAACTTTTAAAATCAATTTCTCTCAACAATAGACGAGGATCAAAAGTGATCGAGGTCAATGTCTAAACCATAAATAAAATAAAAGAGTCAAAAACTAAGGCTTAAGAATCTATTTTGTAATTTATTCAGGAATTGTGGCAAAACTTAACAAGTGTTTATGTGTGCTAGTTTTATTTTAGCAAATAACATTACTTCGTAGCATTGTTGGAAATACAGAAAACCTTGCTTATTTGAATCAAAAGAAATAATGTCAATAATCGTATCGACCTTAAAAATGAATGTCAACAACAGCCCTACCCTCAAGACTATACTTGTAGTTATTTAGCTATAGCGACACATTTGGTATTTCTTTGGGGATCCAGGAAAAGCGGTTCAGTCCAAACCTAGAATTATGGTCAGTACTGAAGGACACCCTGAGAGATGGACACATTCAATGATTATGGCCTTGAGGGTACCCAGGAAACGCAGTCCCCAAAGAAATACCAAATGTCCAGGAGCCAGAGAGTACTTTGGACTCAAGATCAAACACAAGATCTTTGGCAAAATGACTCTCAGTTTTATCTTGTAAGAATTTCTGTAGATGTAGAGTCCAAGGAAATGTTTCATAAGTTTCACTCATACAAGACAATAGGTAACTTAAATGATGCAAAGAAGCAGACTTTGTCGTGCTTTGTAAATGTATAGGTTAGTTATGATGATTTTTTCATATTGGGTAACTAACTTTTGACCCCCAAAATTTTATAAATCCTCTGTTCTGACGTCCTGTTTCCAAATCCTGGATAAGACCCTGCTGGGTCCTGTCGAGCCCTGCGCTATTTGGCTATAGTGACCAGGTTGGTCCCTCCCTGCTGCATAGATAGAAGGTAGAGCACCTCCCCCACTGCCTGCGAGTCCTCCACCACAACTTCCACTGTTTGCCCCACCTCTCCGATTCCGCCGTTTTCAACCTCATCCACTGATAGCACCATCGTCTGATTGGTCACTTTTTCCTTCCCGTACTGTTTGTTTCTGTAGGGATTGGGCAGGCCCCTGTGGGTCGTGTTTTCGTGTCGTTTACAGTCTCCTTTCGTCACGAAGGGCTTGTCGCAATAACAACAGGCGAAAGGTTTTATACCCGTGTGACGTTTTTCGTGAGTTCGACAGGATGAGGATTGGTTGAATTTTTTACCGCAAATGCTGCACTTGTATTTGAATTCTCGCTTGTGCACGGCCTTATGGGATTGCAGGGCGCTCCAGCGATTAAACGCCTTGGAACACTCGGTGCATTTATATGCACGCTTGTTCAGGTGTTTTTTCTTATGATTGCCCAGCTCGGCGTAAGAACAGAACGCCATTTCACAGACATCACACTTGTGTGGTTTAATACCGCGATGGCGGTTTTTATGATTTTCGTATGTTATACTCGAGACCATTTCTAAACCACATTCCTCACATTTAAATGGCTTGATTCCTTTGTGCGATATCATGTGGTGGCGATACGAATCGCGATACCGAAATCCCTTTCCGCACAGATCGCACACGATCACGATTTTCTTCTCATGAATTTGCCGTTTGTGCATCGTAAGTCCTTCCTCCTTGAGTCGCAGACCACACTCGTCGCAGTTGACGTACTTGCCCTGTTTGTGCTTGCTGCTCATGTGGAACTGCAGGGCACGTGGACCCTTGAGAACCGCTCCGCAAATCTCACATATACAGTCGATTTTTCTCGGCACACCGTCCCTCGTAAAAAGCGGCGGTCCGTTGTGGACGTCTTCGTTGTGTCGCCGTAGCTTGTAGCGGACGGTGAACCCTTTACCGCACGTCGTACACACAAACGGTTTCTCGCCCGTGTGGCTTAATAGATGAACTTTGACCTTTCCACGCGAGGCCATCTTCAGGCCGCAGACCTGACACTCGAAGCGTTTAACGCGCAGGTGATAATTAGCCACGTGTTCCTTGGCGTTCGCCAGCGCTTTGAACACCTTATCGCATTTTAAACACCTTGCTTGTGTTCTTCCGCCCTTGAGGGAATCGGTGCCGGCCGATTCCGCCGAGAACTCATACGCCAGGTTAGTTTCCTCCCGCACCATCGCTTCGATTCTTTCCGTTAGATCCGGCGGCTCAGGGATTTTTTTGATCATTCCGTTATCAGTCAGCGCGCCATGTACAGACGTGCCCTCATGTCCCTTTTGTTTTTTGTGATGCTCCAGGAGGGTCTTGTCGGGAAACTTCATGCTGCACACGTGACACTGCATAATAAAGTGCTCCGGTTCCAGACCCAGGATTGACATATCCGCCTCGTGGGCCATTACCTGGTGGCGCTTCCAGCAACCCTCGAACTGACTTTCACACGTCTCGCAATACCGTAACGAGGTTGAGAGTTTCGGATTGGTATCAACCGTACCGATTGACCCCTCTGACGCGCTTCCTGCCGTCGCGATCACCTGACTCTGTTGCTGGTGCCTCTCCTTGTGTCTCTGAAGATGGTGCTTGCTCAGCACGTCAAAGCACACGTCACACATGACTCTTCCGCGAGGGAGCCCGTGGACCAAGATGGCGCCCTCCTCAGAGGGCAGCTCATCCCGAGCCTTGTGAACGCCAAAATGGCGCCATAATTTTCCGAGCTCACATGTCTCCTCACATATCTTACACGTCAAGCGCCGTTTTTGATTCCTTATTTCACCTGCCCCTTCGGTTTTGACTTCCTGTTCGGCTGAATTCCCCCTTTTAGCACCAGGGTCATCAGTTTCTTCAGGTTCCCGTTGATCAGTACCGGTAGTAAGAGCAGTTGCCGAAGAATCGCTTGCTGGCTCTCTGTCTCCCTTTTCAGAATCAGCCAAACACTTAAGGTCTGCACTAGGGTCAGAATGCACCGAATCAGATTGTTCACACTGTTCCGATTTTTCAGAGTTTCGATTCCGAAGATTCGTTTCAGACGAAGTGGTGGCTGACCGGTTCTCTGAACCCTTTTCCAAGGGTGACTTCATTTCTGCATCCAGGCATTCGTGTTTCTCTGTGGATTCTGCCTCGTGCAGTTTCATGTGTTTTGGAATGGTGGCCTTGCGGAAGATCTTAAAACACACGTTGCACATGGCGTCGAGCGGGTGGAGATCGTCCAATAGGATTGCGCCCTCCTCCCTCGGAAGTTGCCCGAGGGCCTTATGGACCTCCATATGGCGGGGCACTGTCTTCTTAATGCACAGTTTGTTGCAGACCTTACACGTAACACAAAGCCCCGATAACGATCTCTTGCTCGTATCAACTTTCGTTTTTGCGGAACTTCGCAAAGTCTTTACTGTAGCCTCACTGGGCTCACCTCCAGTTACCATTATACAGTCATCATCCTCATCATCATCGTTCTTTAACTTCTCCAATACAATATTGTCATCCATTTCCGTCGTGACAGTTTCCTTCGCACTCGCTCTTGTCCTCCTCCGCATTGGTGACCATACAATCTTCGTTTCAATGTTACTGTTGTTCAATTTCTTGCCACTAGAGGGGCTGGATGGTTCTGCTCTTTTAGTCTTCTTCATCGAAGGTGTTTTTGTTACAGGTGTCACTTCACTTTCTATTGTGTGGTCTCCATCATCAGCAAGAGGTCTCTTTTGGTTCCTTGAAGCTCTGGGATGTGGTTTACCTGCCTCCTCTTTCCGTACATCTGTAACATAAGATAATGAATAAATCATAAAACTCTGAACTGTGCACAGCAAATTTGACACATCAAATAAAGCAATACTGTACAGCGTGTTACTTCAGCACATAATTATGTAAGGTACAGCGAAACCTCGGAAATGTGAACCCCTTGGGCTCAGGGCAAAAGTGTTCACATTAGGAGGTGTTCACACCTCAGTCAGAGATCTTATCATTATGTAAAGGGAAAAATGGGACCAGAAAAAAGTGTTCATAGCAGGCATTGATTGACAAGCTATTAAGTTTTTCCACCTCAATATAATTCCCATGACAATGTGTAAGGACTTAATGCTTAAATGAATAAATGTTTATGGCTTTAATCGTGATGCTCGATGTATCATCTTAATGTATCATTTTCCCTTAAAAATAGGATGCCCCAAAATTTCACAATTGCCAATTTTAGGCACTTAATCTTGGCTAAGACTCTGCTTCCCAGGTGTCAGGGGGTTCCCACTGCAATCGTACCTGCATTACTTTGGGTTCCAGACTTGATGAACTTATGCTGCTGTCGGGCTCTTCTCATTGGTCGAGACGGCGTCTGAACCTCGGTTTCCGACCAAGGCGGTTCTTCAAAAGAGAAAGACAAGAAAGTTAACGGAAACGCTAAGCAAGAATTTTGCCAATCATCAACAGGAAAGAAAAACACAAGAAAGTTACTGACACACCAAGCGAGAATTTATATCTACAACCGGTACTATTTTGCAAAATATTTAGAAAGGTGACGTCATTCAAGGTGGCTCATTGACTAAAAAGTGTGATGCATGCGACACACATGGCCATATTTACAATCAACAAAGACCACCGACTAGCTGATTGGTCAATTCAGCACTATTCACTATTAATGAACTACTGCAAATACAACAGAAATGTCATGATTATTGTAGATAGTGCCATTTCATATGACTAGCAAATTCTGCACACAGGCTTTATTTCTGGTATAAATTTGAAATCATGTCATGATAAAGAACAAAACTGCTCAAAAGTGGCAGAGTGAAGCAGTCATGTGGTGGCAGAGATATGTGACGTAGCAATAGCTGTAGAACAAATCGATGTGCCAGAGATTGCGTGGAACCAGGACCCTTACAATATAAGTCAGATAGAAATACTGTATATCTCAATATTGTTTCATACACAATTTCAAAGCTGTCTGCAGTCAGGGTCTTAGCCAGGATTTTAAAAGTGCCTGTCCAAAACAGCAATGCAGAAAAATTTCTGGCTGTTCAGATAAGGCTTCTAGGCTTTTTCAAATCCTTATATTAACTATATTTAATAGTCTCTTGGCTTTTTCAAATGCTTATAACAACTACATTTAATAGCCTATCTTATCAAAAAGGGCACTTCACACTTCAGCCTTGTCTTAACCCTGCTCTTGCTAACACCGGATATATCTGGTGCTACATATCTTGCCTGTGTGACCAACACCGGATATATCCGGTCTTTGGATACCCTTGCTGCCTTGCACTTAGCAAAATAAAAACTACATAGGTCGATTAAGGGGTATTGAATCATACTAGATATCAAGGTTTTACCTTTTACTATGTTTCTTTTTCAGCTTGTGAAGCACATTATTGAAACAGTAATAGAAATCTATGAAATCCTTCTGATTTGGTGGGTAGACTCACAATATCCCTGGTCCCAGGGGATAGGTTCTCCCATATGGGGGTCTAGTATGACAAGGGTTAAAAGATGGTTTGTTATGAAAAGATATGAATATTAGTCCAAATTTTGAAAGTTCTTCATGCAACTATATACATCTCTAAAAAGGGTTTCAGAAAATTGTCCGCCCAAAAGACAGGTTGGACTGGTCCTGGCTAAGTCCCTGTCCACAGAATTCCTACCACAGATTAAGGACATACCTTGCTTTACAGGGGAATTGAAGCTACCAGGCTTTAAAGAGAGTGTAGTCTTGTTGTCTGTGGTGCCCTGTATGTTCCTATCTGCTGCTGTGTTTTCACTCTGCGGGATGCGTTCCTTACACGGAGACCGCCCAGTATCCTGAAGGAGGGAATTTGTATCTTCAGGAGTCGAAGGCTCTCGAGCTGAAATAAACAAGAATACATGATAAGTTCATATCCATAAGTTTGCTATATATTAGAGAGTGTTCTCGATCAGACTTATATACGTAAATTCTCAGTTATTTGGAACCCTTATTAATAATCATGGTTTTTATGGGTTCAGGGTAGAGCTGCACTCACCACTCACGAACTCGAGTGGCTCGAGCCCTAATGCAAACTCGCCGAGCTCGAGCTGAAATGTTCAAATCGTTAGCTCGTCTATGTTGGGAACACAAACGTAACACAGAGCACCTCACACACATTATTAACATACATAACTGCTTATCGTTGTCATGCCCTCTTTACAATCTCCAATGTATACATTCAAGCGGTGTTGAGTGTTATACTGACCTTTGTACCTCGTCAGCACGTTTTAAAATTAAATAATCATAGCAATTTTTAATAAATCTCCGCCAATAAATATTCATTTCTTTATAGCTGGGCTAGAAAATAGGTATTTTGTTGGGAAATCGGAACGTCCGTGAGCTCATGAGTCAACGGGTGGTGAGCTCATGAGTCGATCTCCCTCTGTGAGTGCAGCTCTAGTTCAGGGTGGCCCATATTTTCTGAAAATACCTTGATGTTGTATCAAAAAGATTTTCAACTAGGTCGTTATTTAGTGAAATCTCAACTGGCGATAGATCGAGGGCTGCCCAGATTTCCCATTTATCATTTTTCAAAATAATTATAGTGGCCTAAATTTCTAGGGGGGTCTAAATTTTCGAGAATTTACGATATGTCAAAAATATTTACCCTGCCATGTAGGCATGTTAAAAAAATACCTGCCTCTACCTCATCATCAAGATGACTATTAGTAGCCATAAGCAGCCTGACAATTTTGAGGATTTTTTCAAGCAAAAGCATAATTGGAAAGACATTTGAAGCTGAAATATTTACCACAACACAACCAACAAATCCCCTTCAAATATTTTGTAAAATCATTCTTTATTCCCAAGTTATTGTCAAAAGTATCATAGATACAGACGACAATTCCTAGACGATCGCGCAAGCATGAATGAGTTAAGCATCATGCTTGAATGGGTAAATAAGGTGTCAGGCGAAAACGCCCTATATGCGAAAACGCCCTAGTCGAAAACGCCCTACTTTTCAAGTGCTGCCGTGAGCCGTGGGCGGCGGCTTGCTGTGAAGTGAAGTGCTCTCTCCGTCGGTGGCACATCAGGGGGCCATATAATTCATGGATATATAAGTCATGAATATTGTCATTGACAGTTGTCAATTTAATTTCAGTTATAATAATTACTGTCTCCAGATATTTCATGGATATTGTCACAGTTGTTGTTATTGACAGTCTGTCAACTGTCAGTGCCAGCAGCAATTAAAATACATATCTACGTATGTGCTGTTCCTCGTGTGTCCGATTGTCGTTGATGGGTGAAGCCATATATCTATCTATAATGGTGAAATAACTCATTTTCGAACTTTATTCCAATGTTTCAAAGTGACATAGCATGTGCCGATACACGAGTGAAATGAATCCACGGCGGCCAGATCCAACTATCACTAATACTATCAGGTGTGTTCTTGTGAGAGTATAAACCTGCAAAGAAAAGATGGACACCACTAACTACACTACTACTTAAACTCGACTATGAACGTAAATAACTAAGAAAAAGAGAACGAGAAAGGAAAAGAAGATAAAGGAGAAAGAAAAGAAGAAGAAATACACTGTTGTGAAAAGTAAGAAAAATAGGGCGTTTTCGACTAGGGCGTTTTCGCATATAGGGCGTTTTCGCCTGTATTCGTAAATAATGGTTTCCAGTAGCTTACCTGATGTCCCTCCTGTTTCCGAAGAGAGATTTTCGATTGTTTCAGTGGCTGGCGATTCCGCTCTCTCAGCCTCCGTCTGAGTTGATACATCCGCCGTCGATTCCTCAGATCGCCTCCCATCCCTTTGAGCCAGCTCCACACAATCATTTATACTCACTGCAACAAACAGAACTTGCAGATTTAGCGATATGGCATAATCTTAGCAGGCAGGGTGTCTTGGTGCCATTTGGACATCCAAACCCTCAAACAGAACCATTCAGGACACCCACTTTTTTGTAAGGAATTTCTTAAAATGTCAATCTTAAGCATATAACTGAACTTTTTCAGTTGAATATCACTCTCATGGCATTGTAGATGGATAGTTTATATGGATAGTATAAATAACTAAATACATGTTTATGGTTGTAATCAGAATATATGATATCCCTTGAAATATTGTACTCCCAAATACTTTACAATTGCCAATTTTGGGCACCCACTTTCTAAATTCAGGCTAAGATCCTGCGATAGGGTAAAAAAAGTCGCACACACACTCATACCTAGCTCCAGAATATCCTGCGCCCTGAACAAAGCCCACAAATGTGTGTTATCTATCTGGCTAATAGCCTGGTAAAGCAAAGTGATATGTTGGGCCATGAGATTCATTTTTATTTTGCCATATTTGTTCTTTGGGCCCCTGCTAAACAGGGGTCGACTTTTCCAGAGGCATATGCACCTAGATCTTGCTGAAGGCTCCTAGATTTTTCAGACAAGGGAACCAGAATAGTATGTATCATAACCAGAAATCCTGCTTTTGTCACTTTTTGACCATTAATCTTTATCAAAATACCTTTATTGGCCCCTAATATGTAGGATTGCATACCGGTAAGTACTCGGGTACCGATAGGAACCGAGATTAGTTTCGAAAAGTACCGGTATTTTACCGTTTCATTGAGAACCAGTATTTGAAGACACCGTTTTGTTTTCGAGTGCTCACCGTTTCGTTTCAACAAATAAAACAGGTTGTTACTTACTTACGCCACCACGCACGGCAAATCTGATGACGCATCGTGTCCTGATTCCTGCCGAAATAGTTCCAGACAGCATGAAAAATACCCACGACTCGAATATCATTCGGCGGGAAATATGATAGATCATCGTGGAGCTCATTTGCTTCGATTAACTTTGTCAGTATCTGTCGCCATTGTTGTACACATGTTAGCGATAGAGACTTGTAACAAAGCCAATCAGGCCACATAAATCAGATGTACCGTTTCACTGTTAACGATATCGTTACCACTGGTACCGTTTCGACAGTACCGGTATTGGATCATTTCGTGTTAGCGGTATGCAACCCTACTAATATGAAATCTAAGCGTCAGACCCTGACTGGTAATATTACTCACAATTTTCACAGGTCTGGGTGCTGCTCATTACAGTGGCATTAATCTCACTTGTGGCATCTGAAAAACAAAACAAATAATTAAACTACAAGTCCCACTGTCCCAGGTTCGAGACTAGAGAGCTCTAGATATAAAAAGAGAATGCCCATACTTGTTGTGATGAAAGAAACTGATACATGTTATCAGGTTAGAAATATTGTGCAGACATTTGATAAAAATATCCTTCTTTTGAAATCATAAATGCTGATCCAACACTAATTCATCTTCTTTATATGGACTGTCAATTAAGCTCTCTCACAAATCCCTATTAAAGGAATGTCTTCTTTGCCATTTTTTCTCATTTTTTTGACGCATCCTCCCTCAGTTCAGGGACTGACCTTAATGATTTCATACATGAACAGATTTAGCTCTTAGGATTTATAAATAACTCCATGTGCCTGCAGCCAGGGGCAAATTGCCCAAGCTAGGTGGTTTGTGGGCATGTTAAAAAATGTGTGAGCACTTAGAGATGCATTTTGGGACACTATTAGGTAAAAAAATGGGAGACATGAATTTAATTGGAAAATATAACTAATACTCAAAAGGCTCCAGTTAATTATTTGATAAATATTTGATAAATATTTGGAGGAATTGTCGAACTCAACAAGAACAAGTTTCAGTCAAAATGTTGCTTTGTTATCAAATTGGATATATATATATAACAAACCATTAGTGCTGAAGGGTTAGGAATTGGTTGCAATATTTGCGATCGATAATCAGTTGCAGCCAACCGATCGCTTTATCGATCATAATCAGTTTGTCGCACTTGTGCAATAATTGGGTACTAGAGGTCTAGTGCCTAATAATGAATGATAGTCTATGACAATTACTTGCTAGTAGCACATACCTTAACTAAATGTTTCGAAGTGTTTTGGAGCTTAGTTTAATAGCAAGAAAGCTGACAACTTGCCTGTCATTTTATTTAGTTCTATATTTTGCCACTAGGTGTAACATTTGCCGATTATCATCGATTGCCGGTTTTGTAATTGATTAATCAGTAAAAGGGAGGCAAACAATCGATTATCGATTATAATCGATGATCGCGCCAACACTACAATTCAGGATTCAGAAATCGCAGCAACCTTTGATTGCAAGATGTTCCCCTCTAAAGACACTAAATTTTAATAGTTTAGAGTTTTTCAAATTGAGTAGCCATACCTGAAAATTCACGATGGAAGTCAAATTTGTAGTTGGTATTTTCTGTGTGGAAGTTCAAATGACCATCGAAGCCATAGTTTTTTGTACTCTGCCCGACACCTATATACTGGACAAACCAGCTTATGAGATCAACCGGGAGATGCCCATCGTCCAATCCTAGCTTGGCGTCCTCAGCAATATAATAAATCTCTCCGTCTACACCAGGTGTCACTGCATCACCAGATGACGTTGTTTCGTCCCCTGATGGTGCTGACTGCGGATGTCCTGTCATATCACTATGCCCAGAATCAGAGTTCGCTGGAACATGGATATGTTCATTCTCAGCTCCTCCGGTGTCCCTTCGATTTAGGTCTGTTTTCTCACCCTCCTCTTTGAAATTAGGGGTGGCTTGAAGGGTTCTGCCGAGAAACGTTGCGACGATCTCTGAATATGATGATAACGTAATCGATCCATATATCTGAAGTTGCCCTTTGAAGCGGATGCGTTTCTTGATGAACTTGTAGAGTTCCGAAGGAAGGTTGTCCGACAGACCTTTCAAGGTCAAACCGGTGCTTGATTCTGATTGGTCCATTCTGGAAAGTAAAGACAAAATTCAAGACATGAAATTAATGAGGATCTTTTCATTAAAAATAACTTTCCAATACCAACTTTAAATTCAATTTAAAATTTAATTAGCCTAGACTTTGTTAACAAAACTTCGCCTACACCGCAACCTAGTGAGATTATTCAGTAATGTGCTTGTGGGACAAGTTCCAAGCATAGAGCCAGTAGGGATTACCTTAATTTCGTATTGATACCATAGGTTGAAATTATTCAAATACTGTTCAACATACAACTACAAGTGAAAATTGATTTGCACCAACCAATTCAACTAAAATTGAATTCAACTAAACTAACTCAGACATTTCAATGATATTTATGAAATTATATCAAAATACTGACTAGTGTGCCGCAATGCTGTTAGAACTGTCACTTACAGGATCGTAGCAAGTTCACAGAGGAAAGTCGCTTATTTAGACGAGTGGTTTCAGATCTGACAAACAACTTCTCTCATGGCTGCAAGACCGTTCGTTTACATCGTACCAATGAACCGGAATGTGCCGGACTTCTCGGCTGTAACGTTCGCGTATCGTAGTAGTAGGTGAATATAGTTAGTTCTGACATCGCCAGGAATAGTTATCTTAGTCTCACCAGCCTCCGCCTAAACTAAAACATAGTATTACCAAATTATAAATTTGCTCTTACAAATGACTTATATGTATGGCAACTAGAGTAGTTTAATCCCCATTTATGAATAGTAAAAAATATTTCTGAATATTAATTGAAAAATATTTTTTGAATATTACAATATTCATAAATCATTTCCCAAAATTCATAATTCACTTTTCAATATCCATAATTCAAGTTATTTATGAATATTGAAAAATGAATTATCAATATTGAAAAATCATTGTGAATATTGGAAAATGAATTAGGAATATTGAAATAATAATTATGAATTATTAAAGTCATTGTAACTATTGTAAATCATTATCAATGTTGCAAAATATCCATGAATTTCAATATTTGTAATTCATTTTCGAATATTCTTAATTCTTATCCCAATATTCGTAATATATAATCCGACATTCATAACCATTTTTTATATTCATAATTATTTTTTTTCAATATTTACACTTCATTTTACAATAGTATGAATATTTAAAATAATAAGAATATTGGAAAATAAATTATGAATATTGGAAAATATTTGTCAATATTCATAAAATTAACAAAAACACTTTTACTTGTAAGTAGAAGTGTTATGAGGTCTTGTCGGATACTTGGAAAAGAAATAGGGGCACGAATTTGCTACCTTAAACACATGTGTTTAAGGCAACAAATTTGGGTGCTCTGAGCCCAGAAAGAATATGGAGCTTGGAAGAAATTGCTACCTCTAACAAATTGGCGTACTTTTCCAAACGTACTACTTGCACGGAAATCGCAACATT
This sequence comes from Maea johnstoni, assembly GCA_963942565.1. Lineage (NCBI taxonomy): Eukaryota > Metazoa > Annelida > Polychaeta > Spionida > Magelonidae > Maea > Maea johnstoni. The sequence continues at coordinate 23,072,879 of OZ012701.1, read as the reverse complement.
ACATTGCTCGCTACCTTTATCAAATCTTTACGTCTTCCAAAATTGTAACCTTTAGGCAATCCCTACATTATAGCATTCACTACTTTAATGAAATCACTACCTTTTCCAAAATTGCTACCTTTAGGGAATCCCTACCTTATAATATTCACTACTTTAATGAAGTCACTACCTTTATCTATAAGCTAAAGGTAGCGATTTTGGAAAAGGTAGTGATTTCATAAAGTAGTGAATACTGTAAGGTAGGTATTGTCTAAAGGTGGCAATTTTGGAAATGGTAGTGATTTTATCAAAGTAGTGAATACTATAAGGTAGGGATTACCTAAAGGTAGCAATTTAGGAAAGGTAGTGAATAGCGGTGAAAAGAACTGAGTACCTGGGAAAAATCAATATATAACACCAAATCACTGGCAACTTTGCCTTTCACTTCCAGAATACCATATACAACTCTCCACAATGCCGCACATTTATATCGCGAACAGGTCAACGTGCTAATATGGGGAATCACACTAGCAACCTCACCGAAGCCAGGCATCGTAACCACTACATATGAGGACCCCGGTGTGGGCTGTCAGGTACAGAGGGGGCTGCACCCGCGTTACGCATTTCGCGGAAGAAGGGGTCATTGTTGAGCTGTAGTCTGTATCTGTGCCCTGATCTGTACGTATTGTCACATGAAAACAGTGCTTCCATCTATAGTTTGAGAGAGACATCAAACCTGTATGTATATGTATTGGTGGGGGCATTATACCTAATACAGTCTGAGAACCGGTCTAAACAGGCAGAGGATGATAACATCTTAAGTTAAAATATGTGTTCCCGTTCATCCAATGTCAATGCTTTGGTAAAAGAAGGGGTGTTTTTTTACTGGGTTTTTTTTTAGAAATAAGGTTGCCTTTTTGGCCTGAAATCAGTGCTTTAGGTGTATTTTCAAATTTTGACAACGAGCGTATGCACCCCCCTTAATACCGCAGTGCCCCCCGCCCCCCCCCCCCCCCTGGGTAAAGGCCGACATAATAGTAATTAGTAATGTCAGGAATTAGTGGTAGATAAGACTCGGCCAATGGTCCGCAGGAGGTGTTTAAACAGCAATGTACTTCTTGTATGAAGGTTGGCACTGGTGAGAACTTGAGTTTAAGTAGAGAATACCACAAGAAACTATTTTGGACTCTGTTTTATACATGGTGGAATTGTCCTTTAACGGTATAACCATAGGTAATAGGGGGACGGGGAACTTTTAGATGTAGATAGAAAGATAATCTTTATTTCAAGTCGGTAATAATTCTACATAGTAAACACGAGCCCTGGACTTAGGTTCTTTTTAACAGCTTACGTAATATCACAACGAATCAGAAATCCAGAGGTGAATACCCTACTATTCGTTCATGATTAGTTTCAAGGAATGCTTCAGTTTCAGAGGCTAAACATAAAAACTGCCCTTCTTTGAGCTGCACATTTTCATAGCGACCATGTCAATCCGCTGACGAGGATTTAGCAGATTCCCAGTGTCGGGGCCCTTTTCTTAGGCCCTTTACGGTAACACTGTCTGCACGATAGGGATAATACTAATGTGCGGTGACGCATTAACTATTTAGATGATATTAATAACATTTACTAAGGGTTTATTTTTAGTCTAATAATTTGTGTAATTTGCCTGGCCTGTTATAGCCAATATATGTTTGATTATACGAAATGCTGATTTACTGTATATTTTACGACACTATGTTGTGGTCAGTAAAGATACATAAATACATACATACATACATACATACATACATACATACATACATACATACACACACACGCGTTTTTCTTCCACATAAAAAATTCCAGTATAGTTTATTCGATTATCATTTTAAGTGATAATCTAAATTGAATGTTTTGAATATATATTTGATCACTTGAACCCCTTTTTTCAATTTGAAAAGAGCAGCTTTTTTGGTGATTGTTTACTAGTAATTATTTTTATGACCCGAGAAATATAAACATCTTTTATAAATAATAACCGATCTATACCCCGATGTTAACGTTTAACACATTCTATATCTGTTTTTTTAAACTTTTGGTGTATTTCATTTTATTGTGCTTATTTATTTATCTCTCAATATATATATATATATATATATATATATATATATATATATATATATATATATATATATATATATATATATATATATATATATATATATATATATATATATATATATATATATATATTATATATATACGTATTTGTTCATCTATTCGTCTATCTATCATTTATTATTGTGTTTATTGAATGCGAATATGTTTTTACAATTTATGTTTACGTGTTACTTTGTTTTGAGAAATCCCGAACCAATGAAACAATTTATACTCCTAAGCGTAAGAGATGTAATATATCTCAAAATAAAAACAGAACATAAAATGTGGAAGTGTTACTTCATTACGTGTTACATATTTATTTCGGGAAAAAGATGTTTTGCCTGTGAGTGCCGCCCTCTATTGAGTGCTATATTTTACCAGCTGCAGACGACCTTTGATATTGAACGCCATCTGGTGAGCGAATTGAGAACTAGGAAGAACATAGTCCTCCATGATGAATGAGAATTTATCCTACCCCTCTACCGCGAATTGAAGATCAAAACAACAGCACATGTGCAAAACCTGAAAGGTATGTACTCTGCAAATAGCATCCTTACAGGCGCGAGGTTCATTTTCGAAAACTGGCTTCGCTATTGTGGCACAGTTCGATGCTATTCTTGCAAAATGGACACAAAGCAAGGGCGAATAACTGATAACGAACTTCAACTTGCTCATTATCTTATAACCTTATCTTCTATGTCTATCTATGGCAGTGAAGTTCATTCATTCGGTTCTCCTATTGTTTTGAAACTGAGTAAGTTATCGTTGATTGTTTTCCTGCTCACTTGTAGTCTTGAAGAAAAAGGTAAACTGTACGCTTAATTCTGAGTTCGCTATCTAGGACAGTAGTAGAAGCAGGTGCAAGTTTCAAAGAAGTAAAATATGAATCTCAGTTAGGAAGTGTTTTGGTCAAATTGAGATTGGCCAATGGTCATTTTGATCTATTACTATTAGTTGTTTTGTTGCTGGTAGACTAATTTTATAGTTTTAAGATATACCTTAAAGTAAGATTTTAATTATTGAATCTCAGATGAAGAAAAGAATGGATATGTAGCAAGAGACTAATTACGTATACTGTATGCGCTATATATATAGTGAAGGGCAGGGCTCATGCCAGGAGTCACAGAACTGGCATCAGCGCCAGGTCACTTAGATTACACTACAGAAAAACCTTATCTCCACCATTGGCTGGACATGCGCAGAGCACCAGTTGACACTGATTGAGGCTAGCTCGTTCAGGTTGACCGGCTGGTTTCGAATCCACTTGTGTTTGGTCGTCTAAGATTGAATTAACTTGATAATCAAGTTAATTGCCCTCTGGGCTAGGCGCCATCGGCAAAGGACAGGCCGTTTACTGAAAAAATCCCTCTTAGACAGGCAAAAAATTCTATGAAGAATCTTTGACTTAACCTTTTATGGGTAATAACCAAAATATTTTGTAACACAAACCATCTTCTAAGACATGACTTAAATAGTCCTTTTTGAGACAATATACATTTAAATATAGTTGGCGAAAGGATTTAGTGTTTAAAGTAGATAAGTAGCTATCAGTATGACAGAAGTTTTGTCATGTGGTTGCTGTTTCAGACATTTTTAAAAAGTCCTGGCTAAGACACTCCTGGATGTCTCCGTATTAATTAAGGAAGTTCACTGTCTATTAGCAAAATTTCTGAAGTTGATTGTGTTAAATTTAACAAAATTAAGTCCCTTGCAGGGTTCAGTATCATTTGAAATACTTATTGATAAATATGGCCTAACTGAATTTTAAAGGTGCCAATCCCTATGGCCTTATGTTGGCAAAATTGACCCAGTCAATGGACCAGGGTCTTAGCCAGTAGGGTGTCTGGGTGTCTTTTGGACTCCCTAGCTCATGAAAAATACCTGATTTTCGGTAAAAAGACACCCTACATTTTGGTATATGTTTTTCATAAATACTAATTCCAAGATAAATTTCTAAAATGTTTTAACTTCAAAATAATAACAAAGACATTTCTTGGAGAATTAAGCATATAATTACTTGATTTGTTAATGTACATTTATAACCAGTGTAATGATTTTTAATACTTTTTCAATCAGGGATTTTGGACACCTTGAATTCTTGAAATCCCAATTTGGACACCCTGTTATGAAAATCCTGGCTAAGTCCCTGCAATGGACTCTAAAAAACTTGACAATTGTCAATTTTTGACATCCAGTTCTTAGTCATAGCTTAAGACCCTGTTTACCGTTAAACCTACTTATTTCTGCTCTCCCCGTTCCAGGCCTCACTATGGATCTTGGAGCGAGCTCCGGCGGGAGCATTCTCTCCAACATGGGCGGATACAACTTTGAAAACTTCGACGATGACGTCTCAAAGGAAAGCAACGACCTGACAGTAGATGCTGGGTTTGTATTATGTATTTTGTTTCGATGTAAAAATCAACCTCCGGTGAAAAAATAAATACTGTAATAATTATGTTTGTTTGTGAGGGGTTTGTTATGATGTTTACCTGTTGATACTCACATCGGCCAAAACGGCCAGCCTAATAATTTTGATGAAATCTTGCAGGCAAAAACACTAAACATTAGAAACATTATGTACATATTTGAGGAATAAATGTTAATCAGGACATTACCAACAACTCATCTTCAAATATTTTGCAAAGTTAAATTTATTGTCAATTACAATTTTTTTTTCAAGTATCATATATCCAGACAACAATTGTTAGAATAGATGAACTCATAATTATTGATGGGTTAAATGTACCTCACATGAAACAAGAAATATTGTATTTAGTTATGTTTGTGTACACTGAAGAATATAATTTTGAAAATGTTGCCTACTTTCTGTCAGCTGGCCTTTTTGCCGAAGAATTTGGAATTTCGATCTTCGTCACTTTTTCTGCCACATTCTGGCTAAGTCATGATGAGCCATTTGTAAGTGGTGGAGGAAACCGCAGTACCTGGCAAAAACCACCGCCTAACCCCAAGTCACTGGCAACTTGTCATTCTACATGCGCCGACCAGGATTTGAAACAGGGCAGCTGTGAACGCCTTAGACCACACAGCTGTCAGGGTAGGCCCCTTTTTGCTGAGGAGAAAACCCATTGTTTTGATGTTGCTACTCATAATGTTGCTACAGAAATAAGAGTATCAAATCATGAACTGCTGAAATGGATGTCTAGCCCAGATTAAATGTAAAAAGAACTACGATGCTATGTTTTTGTATCATTGTGTTTTTCTGTTCTAGGTTTTCCGCCACTGATACAACATTTACCACCACACCTCAGTCTTCACTGAACAATCCATCAGACATCATAGACATTACCCAAGGTAAACATAGGTTTAAATCAATAAAGGCATGAATGGGTTAATCCATTGAGTTTAACAGCCACTTAAATTTTCAACGTAGTTTAAATCTTTGAGCCCAATGCAATAATGACCCACTTTTTGCCAGCGGGTAAGTCAGGCTAACGACCAATCATGAACACTGATTATGGGTGAAAGATTGTTTTACTACCTAGGCATGGATAGACTGTAATATCTTCAGGCAGGAGTGGATATGGCTCTTATGATTGTTTCATAGGTTACATACCTGCTTTTCTCGCGCGAAAAATGTGAGTTCCTACGAATAATCATAAATACAGAATGTTAAAAAGTGGACACAGTTTTTTGTCTTCACTGAGCAATCCTTCAGACATCAGGCCTAAAAAAGTTGTTTGTTTCCTGTAACCCTACCCTAACAAGTTTTTATTCAAAAAAATCCCTACCCTAAAGTTTTTTCCGCCCTCCCAACTCCCAATCAAGGTAAAACATGCATAAAACACACATTTTTGACCAAAAAAATAATGCAAACAAATTATTTTACCGACCTACCTACCCTATTTTTCTCAGACCGTTACAGAAAACAAACAATATTTTTTTCTTGGCCTCATAGACATTACACAAGGTAAACTGGACCGGCTGTCAGGGTATAAAGGTTTTGTAATGCTAGGCCTTGCCCCCTTGATTAACCCTTACGCTGACCAGTGGCTAATTTGGCCAATACAAAATAATGCAAAAACCTGTAAATGATTGAAAACCCTGGCATATGGTTACTCATCTGAGATTTCTCAGCCAGAGCTATCCAATGAGTACCAACATGACAGGGTTTGGGTGGTTTTCATAAATCTTTTGGTCCCTGAGCTATGGACGAAAGTAACCTCAGCATTGGAATGGTTAAGTATTGTATGCCGTTTTAATTTTTTGTCTTTGATGCTCAGAACTGAGGGTCATGACCATTTATTATTCACACTTTAGGGGTAATCAGATAAATGGGACACTGGCAAGTAGGCATATGAACATTGATTGAAAATCATTTTCAATTGATTAATCGATTGAAAAGTTGGATGAAAAATTAAGCTCAAATTTTCCAACAATTCCCAGCAATATGAGCATGCTTAAGCATAATGGTTTGTACATTGGACTCTTTTTTGGTCCCAGCGTTATCTGATTTTCTATACAATTATCATTTTTATAGGACAAATAGATGTAGAAACAGTGCAGACCATTGTATGGGTATATTTTGCATATCTAGTTCTCAATATTATATCTTTCTGTGTTTTTCAGTCCAGCTCTTACAACAGGAGGGTTCCGATCTCCATGACAACCAAGAGGTATGTCAGCGTCATTGTGAATTTTAGTGAAGCGTTTTACACTGTGTCGTATGGTTCTATGGTAATTATTTGGAAACTAAAAATCGATTTACAAAATTTTTGGAGAAAGTTGTTGGAAATGTTATGATGAATATTTTCGCAACTATGCCTTAGCCTGAAATATTTGGTCAGCAAATTTAGTATGCTGCTTTTGGCTGTGAAGGGCATTATTGGAATTAAGATATCATTTCCAAGTCATTATGTTCAATAAGGGGAATTAATTGAAGGTGACCAACATTTTTGTTGAACTGACAGTCAAATATTTGAGTCTGACTTATGAAGGTGTCAAATATTTGTATGCAACTGATAAGGGTGTCAAATATTTAAGTCAAAGTGAAAATATGGTTCAATATTTGAGTCAAAATGAAAAATAGGTCCACTCTTTTGGTCACAATATTAGATGGGTTCCATATTTGACTCAAAGTGAAAAAATGGGTCCAATATTTGAGTTCAAGTGAAAAATGGGTCCACTATTTGGGTCATAGCATTAAATGGGTTCAATATTTGAGTCAAAGTGAAAAATGTGTCCAATATTTGAGTCAAAGTGAAAATGGGTCCAATAGTTGGGTCAAAGTGAAAAATGCGTCCAATATTTGAGTCAGAGTTAAAAATGGGTTCAACATTTGAGTTAAAGTGAAAAATAGGTGCAATATTTTGGTATGATGTTTGAAGGAGAGTTATTGGGGATATTCTAAATAACATTTCTCCTTCAAACATTTTTCCACCACTACTCATCCCTTCAAGATTACACCAGAATCGCCAAGCTGCTTTTGGTTGCTATGTCAAGGTTGAACAAGGTAATTGCTATCAAATTGGCAGGGCAACCTTAACGCCTGGCGGGACTATCTGATTTCGGGTCCATACAACTTGCCCCACCTGACAACCTGGGATGACCAGGTACTGTTGAGCCCTGATGGGTTAAGTAATCACAAAGTAATCCCCCCTACCCTTTCCTGTTTGTAGAAGAGAAAGGGTGGCTGGCCGAAGGGCAAGAAACGGAAGAAGACGGTTCGCGACACGAATGCCCCGCGCCAGCCTCTCACGGGCTACGTGAGATTCCTCAACGAGCGTCGTGAGAAGATACGCGCCGAGAACCCGGGAATGTCGTTCTCGGAAATCACCAGAATCCTCGGCGGAGAGTGGACCAAGATGTCGCAGCACGAAAAACAGGTGAGAGAATGGATGTCAGGGAATTTTTTGGAATTCCTGTTTTTTATCAGATTTTGAAATATAAGCGAAACTATGTTTAGCAAATCGATTTGTTTTTTTATAATAGTGGATCTTAACGTTCGCGCGTGAACCATCTCCAGAAGCGCCATCTGAGTAGTGGTATTCTAATTCACGTACTAATCTACCACTCGTGCCCGACGATACTTATTAGACCTCGATTCATTACGAGGCAACCACCTTTAAAGTGAGATGAAGGGTTTAAGATAATCAGATCGGTCTATGAAAGGTACTAGTGATCGTCAAAATAGGTCTATTGCCATTGTAATTTCGTAGAACCATGCAGATTTTACGCACTAAACTAGCATCGCCACACAGCTGTTTATCGATCTCCTGTGTCCATTGAAGGTCTGTCCTGATTGGTATATTGTAATTAAGGAACTCAGATGCACCATGATTACACACATTCAAATTTGGTTGTACTCCGTGAGACATATTTCAACACGCACATACACGTGTCTATGTATGTATGTATGGTTATCAACTGACCCTGTGTAATTGTGACTAGATACACATTTGAAATACAAAATAGAGTAAATATTAACGGATTGTAATGTTAGCGAATCGTACCCACTCGTTAATTTTACTTCCACGTTAATATTCCAAATTTTAAAGTAGTATGGCCAATTTGTGACTAGCTGGTTGTAAGTGGTGGAGGATAGCCAATGTGATGCTTGAGATTGACCTTTTTAGAAGTTCCTGATTGTATTTTCTATGTTTGCAGCAAAAAGAATAGAGGAAAGGCATGATATTCTCATTAGATGTTATTAAATTTACATTGATTTGAAAATATTCAATGCTGTGGTTTTTAGAAATTCCTGATGGTGTTTTCTATGTTTACAGCGTTACCTTGACGACGCAGAGAAGGACAAGGAGCGTTACATGAAAGAACTGGAGGCGTACCACCAGACAGAGGCCTACAAGACCTTCACCAAGAAACAGCAGGAACGCAAGCGAAAAGGTTGGTCTAGCAGTCATAGTCTTAGCCAGCAGGGTGTCTGGGCATCTTTTGGACACCCAAACTCGCAAAAATCACCCCTCAGGACACCCAGAAATTTTGGGGAGTAATTTCTTAAAATGCCAATTTCAAGCATAAAATTGAAGTTTTTCTACCTCATTACAATCCCCATGATATTGTGTAAGGACTTAGTGCCCAATTCCAATTTTATTGTATTGTATTATTTATTGAGTAAATACATGTTTATGGTTATGATCTCAATATATTGTGTTCTTCCATGAAAAATGGAAGGCCCAAAAAGTTACAATTGCCAATTTTGGACACCCAGTTCCTAGATCCTGGCTAAGACCCTGCTAGCAGTTATGATACATTATTCAGATATATGTGTGGGTTTTAGGGATTAACCTTAATGGTCATTCAGCAGCATTTTTCCCCGGAGAAGCGTTGGGTACCCTTAAGCAGGACCATTATAGTTTCAAAATGTACCATAATGTACCGTTTCATTTCTTAAAGGTACTCATAGCAATACTAATCACTGTGAAATTATCATTTATTGGGAACCTAAACCTGACTATTCACAACAAGGTTATAATGCAATAAAGATCAAAGCAATTCATTGAATTGAAAGAAAGGGATATAAATGACATCCCTAGTTACGAGAATATCCAGTAATGCATTTTCCTTGTCGTTTCAGCGGAGATGATTGAGGACAATGAGAGTAACCCGTCTATGAACGGCTCCACGGCTCTGCAGGAGGACGAGGAGGACGGCGTGCCTCACTTTGAGATCCCCATCTTCACCGAGGAATTCCTAGACCATAACAAATGTAAGTTACAGAGTGCCTCACTTTGAAATCCCCATCTTCATGGAGGAATTTCTAGACCATAACAAATGTAAGTTACGGAGTGCCTCACTTTGAGATCCCCATCTTCATGGAGGAATTTCTAGACCATAACAAATGTAAGTTACGTAGTGCCTCATTTATAAGGTATTGATGCAAAAAAGTATCATTAACAGTAACAGTATTAGAAATTCATTCTGATATAATCTCAAAAGTAGTTCCTTGCTGGTCTTCCTTCTCCTTTATTTCTTCCCAACTTCCCGGAGCAATTTCTAGACCACAACAAATGTAAGTTACAGAGTGCCTCACTTTGAAATCCCCATCTTCATGGAGGAATTTCTAGACCACAACAAATGTAAGTTGCGGAGTGCCTCACTTTGAGATCCCCATCTTCATCGAGGAATTCCTAGACCACAACAAATGTAAGTTACAGAGTGCCTCACTTTGAGGTCCCCATCTTCACCGAGGAATTCCTAGACCATAACAAATGTAAGTTACAGAGTGCCTTACTTTGAGATCCCTATTTTCACCGAGGAATTCCTAGACCATAACAAATGTAAGTTACGGAGTGCCTCACTTTGAGATCCCCATCTTCATGGAAAAATTTCTAGACCATAACAAATGTAAGTTACAGAGTGCCTCACTTCGAGATGCCCATCGTTACGGAGGAATTTCTAGACCATAACAAATGTAAGTTAAGGGGTGCCTCACTTCGAGATGCCCATCGTTACGGAGGAATTCCTAGACCACAACAAATGTAAGTTACAGAGTGCCTTACTTTGAGATCCCCATCTTCACCGAGGAATTCCTAGACCACAACAAATGTAAGTTACGGAGTGCCTCACTTTGAAATACCCATCTTTACGGAGGAATTTCTAGACCATAACAAATGTAAGTTACGGTGCGCCTCACTTTGAAATCCCCATCTTCACTGAGGAATTTCTAGACCATAACAAATGTAAGTTACAGAGTGCCTCACTTTGAAATCCCCATCTTTACGGAGGAGTTTCTAGACCATATCAAATGTAAGTTACGGAGTGCCTCACTTTGAGATTCCCATCTTCACTGAGGAATTTCTAGACCATAACAAATGTAAGTTAAGGGGTGCCTCACTTCGAGATGCCCATCGTTACGGAGGAATTTCTAGACCATAACAAATGTAAGTTACGGAGTGCCTCACTTTGAAATACCCATCTTTACGGAGGAATTTCTAGACCCTAATGAATGAAAGTTACGGTGTGCTTCACTCTGAGATCCCCATCTTCACAGAGGAATTTTTAGACCACAACAAATGTAAGTTACAGAGTGCCTCACTTTGAAATCCCCATCTTCATGGAGGAATTTCTAGACCATAATAAATGTAAGTTACGGTGCACCTCACTTTGAGATCCCGATCTTCACCGAGGAATTTCTAGACCATAACAAATGTAAGTTACGTAGAGCCTCATTTATAAGGTAGTAATGCAAAAAAGTATCATTAACAGTAACAGTATCAGAAATTCATTCTGATATAATCTCAAAAGTAGTTCCTTGCTGGTCTTCCTTCTCCTTTATTTCTTCCCAACTTCCCGGAGCAATTTCTAGACCCTAATGAATGTAAGTTACGGAGCGCCTCACTTTGAAATCCCCATTTTCATGGTGGAATTTCTAGACCACAACAAATGTAAGTTGCGGAGTGCCTCACTTTGAGATCCCCATCTTCACCGAGGAATTCCTAGACCACAACAAATGTAAGTTACGGAGTGCCTCACTTTGAAATACCCATCTTTACGGAGGAATTTCTAGACCATAACAAATGTAAGTTACGGTGCGCCTCACTTTGAAATCCCCATCTTCACTGAGGAATTTCTAGACCATAACAAATGTAAGTTACAGAGTGCCTCACTTTGAAATCCCCATCTTTACGGAGGAGTTTCTAGACCATATCAAATGTAAGTTACGGAGTGCCTCACTTCGAGATCCCCCATCTTGACGGAGGAATTTCTAGACCATAACAAATGTAAGTTACAAAGTGCCTCACTTTGAGATCCCCATCTTTACGGAGTAATTTCTAGACCATAACAAATGTAAGTTACGGGGTGCCTCACTTTGAAATACCCATCTTCAGCCAGGAATTTCTAGACCATAACAAATGTAAGTTACGGAGTGCCTCACTTTGAAATACCCATATTCACAGAGGAATTTCTAGACCATAACAAATGTAAGTAACGGAGTGTCTCACTTCTAGATCCCCATCATTTGTTATGGTCATTTTTGGTCAAATTCGGTATACTGTAAAGTTCGAAATATTGGCGTGGAACTATTATTGGCGACATTAGCGAGTAGGTCAGATTCGCTAATATTACGATCCGTTTATATTTGTTCCATTTTTCAACGATTTCTCATTTTGCACAGGCCTCCATGCGCGTTTCTGTGTTTGGAGGCCATGAGTACCAACAATCTGCCATGGCGGCAGTACCGTCTTCTGGTGGATTGCTACACGCCTAGTATCTCTGCTACTTATCACATAATCACTCTTCTTGTTTCTAAAGTTCCGTTCTGTTTCATTGTACGATTTAAAAAAATATACCAAATATAAAGCTTCCATGCATTATTCGCCATTCAGTTATTTGTAATTGCGCAAACTACAATATTTATGACATTTCGGCCCATTTTCGGGTGTAATGCCTTAGTACTATTTGCGATAGCTCATGAGAAAATGCGGTGACCTTTTATCAAACTAGGTCTAGTTTGAATATCTGTCGGCAGATTGCGCTTTTCGAGATGGTTCACACGCTAATATTACGATTCGCTAATATGGAAAAATGGATCAATTCGCTAAATTTAAGCACGCCAATATTTCGAACTTTACAGTATTTGCACCCGGATTAATTTCCTATTCTACAGTATGTAACTTATGTCCACATTCATTAAAGATGTTTGTGTCTGTGTGGATTTCAGCGCGGGAGGGCGAGCTTCGTCAGTTGCGCAAACAGAACACAGAGTACGAAGAGCAGAACGCGATCCTGAGCAAGCACATTGAGAACATGAAGCAGGCCATTGAGAAGCTGGAGGTGGAGGCGGTGCGGCAGCGCAGCAACAACATGGCCCTGCAGCAGCACCTCGACGGCCTGCGCACCATGCTCACCACCAACTTCTCCAGCGTGCCCCTACCAGGTACGTCGTGCAACGTTGGGCGTCTGGGTGTCATTTGGACACCCAAACCCTCAAAAATCACCCCATAGGAGACCCAGATATTATGAGAGGAATTTCTTGAAAATGTTAATTAGAAGCATAAAATTGATTTATTTTTTATCACCACTAACTTCTCCAGCGTGCCCCTACCAGGTACGTCGTGCAACATCTGGCGTCTGGGTGTCATTTGGACACCTAAACCCTCAAAAATCACCCCATAGGAGACCCAGATATTATGAGAGGAATTTCTTGAAAATGTCAATTTCAAGCATAATTTTTTTTTTTTTTTTATCACCACCAGCTTCTCCAGCGTGCCCCTACCAGGTACGTGCAATGGGCATAGTCTTACTCAGCAGGGCGTCTGGGTGTCATTTGAACACCCAAACCCTCAAATTTCAGATATTATGAGAGGAATTTCTTTAAAATGTCAATTTGAAGCATAAAATTGATTTTTTTTATCACATACTGTAAATTCTCGGAAATTTGGACCACCCTAGGAATTTGGGCCACTAGTTTTTTTGCAAAATTATCATTAGGAATTATCATATATTGTATTGTTTTCAGTGTGCGACGGCCCGCATAGTCTTAGTCTGGGTGTCATTTGGACACCCAAATCCTCAAAAATCGCCCCATAGGGGACCCAGATATTATGAGAGGAATTTCTCGAAAATGTCAATTTTTTTATCACCACAAACTTCTCCAGCGTGCCCCTACCAGGTACGTCGTGCAACGGGCCGCATAGTCTTAGCCAGCAGGGCGTCACCCAAACCCTCAAAATCACCCACAAATTTTGAGAGGAATTTCTCAAAAATGTCAATTTTAAGGATATTTCTTTTTCACCACTAACCCCTACCAGGTACGTTCCATGACCTGCATAGTCTTAGTCAGCAGGGCGTCTGGGTGTCATTTGGACACCCAAACCCTCAAAAATCACCCCATAGGAGAACCAGATATTATGAGAGGAATTCTTGAAAATGTCAATTTCAAGCATATATATTTTTTTATCACCACAAACTTCTCCAGCGTGCCCCTACCAGGCACGTGCAACGGGCCGCATAGTCTTAGTCAGCAGGGCGTCTGGGTGTCATTTGGACACATAAACCCCTCAAAAATCGCCCCATAGGAGACCCAGATTTAATGAGAGGAATTTCTTGAAAATGTCAATTTCAAGCATAACTTGATTTATTTTTTATCACCACAAACTTCTCCAGCATGCCCCTACCAGGTACGTGCAACAGCCCGCATACTGGTATTTTTATAGGCATTTAATTTAAACTTTTGATTTTAACTTTTTTTCGCGCTCCCCATGATAGCGCCAAAATAACATGCTTCAAATAAATATCCTGCTTTGTATTTGGTCTAGTTTGAGTGCTTGAATTCCAGCCTTCGAAAACATGGCTGAAGCGTAAATGGCCCTTTTTGATAGGATACGCTATTAAATATAGTTGGTTTAAGGATTTGAGAAAGTTGGAATATTTGAGAACTATGGGGTGCTGTTGTAACATCCATACTTTTGTTGACAGAAGCAACTTTTGTCAAGACACAAGTACTATCATCCTGACAAAATTTACTTTTGTTGGACAAAAGTACTTATGTGTTGCACACGGCGTGACCATTCGCCAACTGTGACATTTCAGAATTCTGTACTACAGGTGAACTTGGATATGACAGACTCAATGGGACCAGGAAAATTGGTCCGTCATATGCAAAATCCGTCGTATACATATGACGAACACTTGATATGCATCGGACTGGGACCAAGCATATCGTCCGTCATATGCAGAAATCCGTCGTACAGTGGTCCGTCATATCCAAGTTCACCTGTAGTACCTTGCACCTATTATAGATGGCCTGAGTTATAGACTGGTAGAAGCAATTTCCGGCACATCTATTCGTTCAATAAGTGCTAAGCTCTTGTGCGTGTTACTGTTTATAGATAGATAGATAACCTTTATTTCAAGTCGGTAATAGTTTTACATAGTAAACACGAGCTGCCAGGGCTCTTGGCCGACTTTAAGAAGGTAATAAAGTGCCGCATGGAAATTGGGAATGCCATGTGGTGAAAGCAACGTGGGAATGCCACATGGTGAAATATCTAAATAAAGACGAAAGCAATAATTCACAAACTTCTGTGAACTGTGCCTCGGATAATATTACAGTAAAGTTTGTGACCAATAGCAAGACACTAAATTCATGAACTCTACCGCATTGGTACTCTATATTGTATACTACGTTGAACCAACAATAGTAGACCGAATGTATGTGCCGGAGATGCTTCAATCAGTCTATAGATCACGTATGCCATCTACAATCGGTGCAAAACACTAATTAAGTTGCTTTTGTCAACAAAAGAAACTTTTGTTGGCAAAAGTACTTTTTGTATTACACTTGGCGTGACCATTCGCCAAATGTCACATTTTAGACTTCTGTCTCGACAAAATTGCTTCTGTCGCCAAAAGTATGGATGTTACAAACGATGCCCATAATATGGTCTTAGCCAATATTTTGGAACAGGGTGTCCAAATAGAGGTTTCATAAACTTTTGCGTGTCCAAAGTGTGGTACAAAGTACATACTACTAATGAAATAAAACCTATATATTTACAGATTTTGCTTTTTAGGACAGTAACTGCTTTGTGTGTCTTATAAAAGTGACACTTCAGCTTCTACATCTTATATCTTCTAAGAAAAGTCATCTTTAGCAAATTTTGACATAAGTTTTTGGGTGTACAAACTGTCATAAGTTTGTCCAAATGACACGCTGGACGCATAGGCGGCTAAGCCCCTTCGCGGCCCATATAGAACAGCCTACCAACCATGTGGATTTTGAATGTGGTATGATTTTATTTCCAGGCTCGAATGAGGTTCCGACTCTGGACACGGTGGACACGTACATGCTCGCCTCCACACCATCATCCTGGACT
>OZ012701.1:22997804-23056759 GCA_963942565.1 Maea johnstoni | reverse complement strand
CCCTGTTCCAAAATATTGGCTAAGACCATATTATGGGGCATCGTTTGTAACATCCATACTTTTGGCGACAGAAGCAATTTTGTCGAGACAGAAGTCTAAAATGTGACATTTGGCGAATGGTCACGCCAAGTGTAATACAAAAAGTACTTTTGCCAACAAAAGTTTTGTTTTGTTGACAAAAGCAACTTAATTAGTGTTTTGCACCGATTGTAGATGGCATACGTGGTCTATAGACTGATTTAAGCATCTCCGGCACATACATTCGGTCTACTATTGTTGGTTCAACGTAGTATACAATATTGAGTACCAATGCGGTAGAGTTTATGAATTTAGTGTCTTGCTATTGGTCACAAACTTTACTCTAATATTATCCGAGGCACAGTTCACAGAAGTTTGTGAATCATTGCTTTCGTCTTTATTTAGATATTTCACCATGTGGCATTCCCACGTTGCTTTCACCACATGGCATTCCCAATTTCCCATGTGGCACTACGTAACCTACTTAAAGTCGGCCAAGAGCCCTGGCAGCTCGTGTTTACTATGTAAAACTATTACCGACTTGAAATAAAGGTTATCTATCTATCTATAAACAGTAACACGCACAAGAGCTTAGCACTAATTGAACGAATAGATGTGCCGGACATTGCTTCTACTAGTCTATAACTCAGGCCATCTACAATAGGTGCAAGGTACTACAGGTGAACTTGGATATGACGGACCACTGTACGACGGATTTCTGCATATGACGGACGATATGCTTGGTCCCAGTCCGATGCATATCAAGTGTTCGTCATATGTATACGACGGATTTTGCATATGACGGACCAATTTTCCTGGTCCCATTGAGTCTGTCATATCCAAGTTCACCTGTAGTACAGAATTCTGAAATGTCACAGTTGGCGAATGGTCACGCCGTGTGCAACACATAAGTACTTTTGTCAAACAAAAGTAAATTTTGTCAGGATGATAGTACTTGTGTCTTGACAAAAGTTGCTTCTGTCAACAAAAGTATGGATGTTACAAACAGTACCCCATAGTTCTCAAATATTCCAACTTCTTCAAATCCTTAAACCAACTATATTTAATAGCGTATCCTACCAAAAAGGGCCATTTACGCTTCAGCCATGTTTTCGAAGGCTGGAGGGTATTTGCACTACCTTAAATTCCAACATTCAAGCACTCAAACTAGACCAAATACAAAGCAGGATATTTATTTGAGGCATGTTATTTTGGCGCTATCATAGGCCGCGTGAAAATAGCAAAAATTAAATGCCTGTAAAAAATTCCAGTTATACAGTATGCGGGCTATTGCACGTACCTGGTAGGGGCACGTTGGAGAAGTTTGTGGTGATAAAAAATAAATCAATTTTATGCTTCTAATTGACATTTTCAAGAAATTCCTCTCATAATATCTGGGTCTCCTATAGGGCAATTTTTGAGGGTTTGGGTGTCCAAATGACACCCAAACCCCTGCTGACTAAGACTATGCAGCCTGTTGCACGTACCTGGTAGGGGCACGCTGGAGAAGTAAGTGGTGATAAAAAAAAAATTATGCTTGAAATTGAAATTTGCAAGAAATTCCTCTCATAATATCTGGGTCTACTATGGGGTGATTTTTGAGGGTTTGGGTGTCCAAATGACACCCAGACGCCCGACGTTGCACGACGTACCTGGTAGGGGCACGCTGGAGAAGTTGGTGGTGAGCATGGTGCGCAGGCCGTCGAGGTGCTGCTGCAGGGCCATGTTGTTGCTGCGCTGCCGCACCGCCTCCACCTCCAGCTTCTCGATGGCCTGCTTCATGTTCTCAATGTGCTTGCTCAGGATCGCGTTCTGCTCCTCGTACTCCGTGTTCTGTTTGCGCAGCTGACGAAGCTCACCCTCCCGCGCTGAAATCCACACAGACACACACATCTTCAATGACCGCGGACATAAGTTACATACTGTAGAATAGGAAATTAATCTGGGGTGCAAATATACCGAATTTGACCAAAAATGACCATAACAAATGATGGGGATCTCGAAGTGAGGCTCTACGTAACTTACATTTGTTATGGTCTAGAAACTTCTCTGTGAAGATGGGGATCTCGAAGTGAGGCTCTACGTAACTTACATTTGTTATGGTCTAGAAATTCCTCGGTGAAGATGGGGATCTCGAAGTGAGGCTCTACGTAACTTACATTTGTTATGGTCTAGAAATTCCTCGGTGAAGATGGGGATCTCGAAGTGAGGCTCTACGTAACTTACATTTGTTATGGTCTAGAAATTCCTCGGTGAAGATGGGGATCTCGAAGTGAGGCTCTACGTAACTTACATTTGTTATGGTCTAGAAATTCCTCGGTGAAGATGGGGATCTCGAAGTGAGGCTCTACGTAACTTACATTTGTTATGGTCTAGAAATTCCTCGGTGAAGATGGGGATCTCGAAGTGAGGCTCTACGTAACTTACATTTGTTATGGTTTAGAAATTCCTCGGTGAAGATGGGGATCTCGAAGTGAGGCACTCCGTAACTTACATTTGTTATGGTCTAGAAATTCCTCGGTGAAGATGGGGATCTCAAAGTGAGGCACTCTGTAACTTACATTTGTTATGGTCTAGGAATTCCTCGGTGAAGATAGGGATCTCAAAGTGAGGCTCTACGTAACTTACATTTGTTATGGTCTAGGAATTCCTCGGTGAAGATAGGGATCTCAAAGTGAGGCTCTACGTAACTTACATTTGTTATGGTCTAGGAATTCCTCGGTGAAGATGGGGATCTCGAAGTGAGGCACTCTGTAACTTACATTTGTTATGGTCTAGGAATTCCTCGGTGAAGATGGGGATCTCGAAGTGAGGCACTCTGTAACTTACATTTGTTATGGTCTAGGAATTCCTCGGTGAAGATGGGGATCTCAAAGTGAGGCACTCTGTAACTTACATTTGTTATGGTCTAGAAACTTCTCTGTGAAGATGGGGATCTCGAAGTGAGGCTCTACGTAACTTACATTTGTTATGGTCTAGAAATTCCTCGGTGAAGATCGGGACCTCAAAGTGAGGCGCACCGTAACTTACATTTATTATGGTCTAGAAATTCCTCCATGAAGATGGGGATCTCAAAGTGAGGCACTCTGTAACTTACATTTGTTGTGGTCCAGAAATTGCTCCGGGAAGTTGGGAAGAAATAAAGGAGAAGGAAGACCAGCAAGGAACTACTTTTGAGATTATATCAGAATGAATTTCTGATACTGTTACTGTTAATGATACTTTTTTGCATTACTACCTTATAAATGAGGCACTACGTAACTTACATTTGTTATGGTCTAGGAATTCCTCGGTGAAGATGGGGATCTCAAAGTGAGGCACTCTGTAACTTACATTTGTTATGGTCTAGGAATTCCTCCGTGAAAATAGGGATCTCAAAGTGAGGCACCCCGTAACTTACATTTGTTATGGTCTAGGAACTCCTCAGTGAAGATAGGGATCTCAAAGTGAGGCACTCTGTAACTTACATTTGTTGTGGTCTAGGAATTCCTCGGTGAAGATGGGGATCTCAAAGTGAGGCACTCTGTAACTTACATTTGTTATGGTCTAGGAATTCCTCGGTGAAGATGGGGATCTCAAAGTGAGGCACTCTGTAACTTACATTTGCTATGGTCTAGAAATTCCTCGGCGAAGATGGGGATCTCAAAGTGAGGTACTCTGTAACTTACATTTATTATGGTCTAGGAACTCCTCAGTGAAGATAGGGATTTCAAAGTGAGGCACTACGTAACTTACATTTGTTATGGTCTAGGAATTCCTCCGTGAAGATGGGGATCTCAAAGTGAGGCACGCCGTCCTCGTCGTCGTCCTGCAGAGCCGTGGAGCCGTTCATAGACGGGTTGCTCTCATTGTCCTCAATCATCTCAGCTGAAACGACAAGGAAAATGCATTACTGGATATTCTCTCAACTAGGGATGTCATTTATATCCCTTTTTTTCAATTCAATGAATTGCTTTGATCTTTATTGCATTATAACCTTGTTGTGAATAGTCAGGTTTAGGTTCCCAATAAATGATAATTTCACAGTGATTAGTATTGCTATGAGTACCTTTAAGAAATGAAACGGTACATTATGGTACATTTTGAAACTATAATGGTCCTGCTTAAGGGTACCCAACGCTTCTCCGGGGAAAAATGCTGCTGAATGACCATTAAGGTTAATCCCTAAAACCCACACATATATCTGAATAATGTATCATAACTGCTAGCAGGGTCTTAGCCAGGATCTAGGAACTGGGTGTCCAAAATTGGCAATTGTAACTTTTTGGGCCTTCCCTTTTTCATGGAAGAACACAATATATTGAGATCATAACCATAAACATGTATTTACTCAATAAATAATACAATACAATAAAATTGGAATTGGGCACTAAGTCCTTACACAATATCATGGGGATTGTAATGAGGTAGAAAAACTTCAATTTTATGCTTGAAATTGGCATTTAAAGAAATTACTCCCCAAAATTTCTGGGTGTTCTGAGGGGTGATTTTTGAGAGTTTGGATGTCCAAAAGACGCCCAGACACCCTGCTGGCTAAGACTATGACTGCTAGACCAACCTTTTCTCTTGCGTTCCTGCTGTTTCTTGGTGAAGGTCTTGTAGGCCTCTGTCTGGTGATACGCCTCCAGTTCTTTCATGTAGCGCTCCTTGTCCTTCTCTGCATCGTCAAGGTAACGCTGTAAACATAGAAAACACCATCAGGAATTTCTAAAAACCACAGCATTGAATATTTTCAAATCAATGTAAATTTAATAACATTTAATGAGAATATCATGCCTTTCCTCTATTCTTTTTGCTGCAAACATAGAAAACACAATCAGGAATTTCTTAAAAGGTCAATCTCAAGCATCGCATTGGATATCCTCCACTACTTACAACTCACAAATTGGCCACAATACTGTAAAATTCTGAATATTAACGTGGAAGTAATATTAGCGACTTTAACGAGTGGGTCAGATTCGCTAATATTACAATCCGTTAATATTTGCTCTATTTTGTATTTCAAATGTGTATCTAGTCACAATTACACATGGTCAGTTGATAACCATACATACATACATAGACACGTGTATGTGCGTGTTGAAATATGTCTCACGGAGTACAACCAAATTTGAATGATGTGTGTAATCATGGTACATCTGAGTTCCTTAATTACAATATACCAATCAGGACAGACCTTCAATGGACACAGGAGATCGATAAAAAGCTGTGTGGCGATGCTAGTTTAGTGTGTAAAATCTGCATGGTTCTACGAAATTACGATGGCAATAGACCTATTTTGACGATCACTAGTACCGTTCATAGACCGATCTGATTATCTTAAACCCTTCATCTCACTTTTAAGGTGGTTGCCTCTTAATGAATCGAGGTCTAATAAGTATCGTCGGGCACGAGTGGTAGATTAGTACGTGAATTAGAATACCACTTCTCAGATAGCACTTCTGGAGATGGTTCACGCGCGAATGTTACGATCCGCTATTATAAAAAAACAAATCGATTTGCTAAACATAGTTTCGCTTATATTTTGAAATCTGATAAAAAACAGGAATTCCAAAAAATTCCCTGATATCCATTCTCTCACCTGTTTTTCGTGCTGCGACATCTTGGTCCACTCTCCGCCGAGGATTCTGGTGATTTCCGAGAACGACATTCCCGGGTTCTCGGCGCGTATCTTCTCACGACGCTCGTTGAGGAATCTCACGTAGCCCGTGAGAGGCTGGCGCGGGGCGTTCGTGTCGCGAACCGTCTTCTTCCGTTTCTTGCCCTTCGGCCAGCCACCCTTTCTCTTCTACAAACAGGAAAGGGTAGGGGGGATTACTTTGTGATTACTTAACCCATCAGGGCTCAACAGTACCTGGTCATCCCAGGTTGTCAGGTGGGGCAAGTTGTATGGACCCGAAATCAGATAGTCCCGCCAGGCGTTAAGGTTGCCCTGCCAATTTGATAGCAATTACCTTGTTCAACCTTGACATAGCAACCAAAAGCAGCTTGGCGATTCTGGTGTAATCTTGAAGGGATGAGTAGTGGTGGAAAAATATTTGAAGGAGAAATGTTATTTAGAATATCACCAATAACTCTCCTTCAAACATCATACCAAAATATTGCACCTATTTTTCACTTTAACTCAAATGTTGAACCCATTTTTAACTCTGACTCAAATATTGGATGCATTTTTCACTTTGACCCAACTATTGGACCCATTTTCACTTTGACTCAAATATTGGACGCATTTTTCACTTTGACTCAAATCTTGAACCCATTTAATGCTATGACCCAAATAGTGGACCCATTTTTCACTTGAACTCAAATATTGGACCCATTTTTTCACTTTGAGTCAAATATGGAACCCATCTAATATTGTGACCAAAAGAGTGGACCTATTTTTCACTTTGACTCAAATATTGAACCATATTTTCACTTTGACTTAAATATTTGACACCCTTATCAGTTGCATACAAATATTTGACACCTTCATAAGTCAGACTCAAATATTTGACTGCCAGTTCAACAAAAATTTTGGTCACCTTCAATTAATTCCCCTTATTGAACATAATGACTTGGAAATGATATCTTAATTCCAATAATGCCCTTCACAGCCAAAAGCAGCATACTAAATTTGCTGACCAAATATTTCAGGCTAAGGCATAGTTGCGAAAATATTCATCATAACATTTCCAACAACTTTCTCCAAAAAATTTGTAAATTGATTTTTAGTTTCCAAATTATTATCATAGAACCAGAGGACACAGTGTAAAACGCTTCACTAAAATTCACAATGACGCTGACATACCTCTTGGTTGTCATGGAGATCGGAACCCTCCTGTTGTAAGAGCTGGACTGAAAAACACAGAAAGATATAATATTGAGAACAGATATGCAAAATATACCCATACAATGGTCTGCACTGTTTCTACATCTATTTGTCCTATAAATATGATAATTGTATAGAAAGGCAGATAACGCTGGGACCAAAAAACAATCCAATGTACAAACCATTATGCTTAAGCATGCTCATATTGCTGGGTATTGTTGGAAAATTTGAGCTTAATTTTTCATCCAACTTTTCAATCGATTAATCAATTGAAAATGATTTTTAATCAATGTTCATATGCCTACTTGCCAGTGTCCCATTTATCTGATTACCCCTTAAGTGTGAATAATAAATGGTCATGACCCTCAGTTCTGAGCATCAAAGACAAAAAATTAAATCGGCATACAATACTTAACCATTCCAATGCTGAGGTTACTTTCGTCCATAGCTCAGGGACCAAAAGATTTATGAAAATCATCCAAACCCTGTCATGTTGGTATTCATTGGATAGCTCTGGCTGAGAAATCTCAGATGAGTACCCATATGCCAGGTTTTTCAATCATTTACAGGTTTTTGCATTATTTTGTATTGGCCAAATTAGCCACTGGTCAGCAGCTTAAGGGTTAATTAAGGGGGCAAGGCCTAGCATTACAAAACCTTTATACCTTGACAGCCGGTCCAGCTTACCTTGTGTAATGTCTATGAGGCCAAGAAAAAAATATTGTTTGTTTTCTGTAACGGTCTGAGAAAAATAGGGTAGGTAGGTCGGTAAAATAATTTGTTTGCATTATTTTTTTGGTCAAAAATGTGTGTTTTATGCATGTTTTACCTTGATTGGGAGTTGGGAGGGCGGAAAAAACTTTAGGGTAGGGATTTTTTTGAATAAAAACTTGTTAGGGTAGGGTTACAGGAAACAAACAACTTTTTTAGGCCTGATGTCTGAAGGCTTGCTCAGTGAAGACAAAAAACTGTGTCCACTTTTTAACATTCTGTATTTATGATTATTTGTGGGAACTCACATTTTTCGCGCGAGAAAAGCAGGTATGTAACCCATGAAACAATCATAAGAGCCATATCCACTCCTGCCTGAAGATATTACAGTCTATCCATGCCTAGGTAGTTAAACAATCTTTCACTCATAATCAGCGTTCATGATTGGTTGTTAGCCTGACTTACCCATTGGCAAAAAGTCGGTCATTATTGCATTGGGCTCAAAGATTTAAACTACGTTGAAAATTTAAGTGGCTGTTAAAATCAATGGATTAACCCATTCATGCCTTTATTGATTTAAACCTATGTTTACCTTGTGTAATGTCTATGATGTCTGATGGATTGTTCAGTGAAGACTGAGGTGTGGTGGTAAATGTTGTATCAGTGGCGGAAAACCTAGAACAGAAAAACACAATGATACAAAAACATAGCATCGTAGTTCTTTTTAGATTTAATCTGGGCTAGACATCCATTTCAGCAGTTCATGATTTGATACTCTTATTTCTGTAGAAACATTATGAGTAGCAACATCAAAACAATAGGTTTTCTCCTCAGCAAAAAGGGGCCTACCCTGACAGCTGTGTGGTCTAAGGCGTTCACAGCTGCCCTGTTTCAAATCCTGGTCGGCGCATGTAGAATGACAAGTTGCCAGTGACTTGGGGTTAGGCGGTGGTTTTTGCCAGGTACTGCGGTTTCCTCCACCACTTACAAATGGCTCATCATGACTTAGCCAGAATGTGGCAGAAAAAGTGACGAAGATCGAAATTCCAAATTTTTCGGCAAAAAGGCCAGCTGACAGAAAGTAGGCAACATTTTCAAAATTATATTCTTCAGTGTACACAAACATAACTAAATACAATATTTCTTGTTTCATGTGAGGTAGATTTAACCCATCAACAGGGACTTAGCCAGGATTTCGAAACTGGGTGCCTAAAATTAGCAATTGTTAAATTTTTGGGCGTCCAAATTTTTAGGGGGTGCCACAATATTCTCAGATTTCAACCATAAACATGTATATATTTATTAAAATAAGGCATGGCATCCTTATAGAATATCATGGGGAATTACATGGAGATGAGAAAAGTCAAATTATGTGCTTGAAATTGACATTTTAAGAAATTCCTCACAAAGAAATTGGGTGTCCTGAGGGGTGCTTTTTAAAGGTCTGGGTGTCCAAAAAGACACCCAGACGCCCTGCTGGCTAAGACCATGCCCATCAATAATTATGAGTTCATCTAACAATTGTTGTCTGGATATATGATACTTGAAAAAAAAATTGTAATTGACAATAAATTTAACTTTGCAAAATATTTGAAGATGAGTTGTTGGTTATGTCCTGATTAACATTTCTTCCTCAAATATGTACATAATGTTTCTAATGTTTAGTGTTTTTGCCTGCAAGATTTCATCAAAATTATTAGGCTGACCGTTTTGGCCGATGTGAGTATCAACAGGTTAACATCATAACAAACCCCTCACAAACAAACATAATTATTACATTATTTCTTTTTTCACCGGAGGTTGATTTTTACATCGAAACAAAATACATAATACAAACCCAGCATCTACTGTCAGGTCGTTGCTTTCCTTTGAGACGTCATCATCGAAGTTTTCAAAGTTGTATCCGCCCATGTTGGAGAGAATGCTCCCACCGGAGCTCGCTCCAAGATCCATAGTGAGGCCTGGAACGGAGACAGCAGAAATAAGCAGGTTTAACGGTAAACAGGGTCTTAAGCTACGACTAAGAACTGGATGTCGAAAATTGACAATTGGGCTCGATCAAGCTGTTACGGAATCACACTTTTGCTGTTCAAGCTTAGATATCTTTTTAATGGAAAAAGTTAGGAAATCATGCTTTATATGGTTGTGTAGGGCTTTGAAAGTTCTTTTAAATGGATCAAGTTCCAACTTCCCCAGAAAATGATTTTGGGGTAAAAAAGTGAAAAAATATGCCTGTTACGGAATCACTCAAAATTACCATCTGTTTTCTACCACTTTAATCAAATACCACTTTCATGCTGTTCCTGCCACTTTTTTCAAAAAGTTTCTTTATTATGTGGTAGGTAAATTTGTTTTGCACAGATTCCACCACAAAGTAAGGTGTTGAATAAGTTAAAGTGAACTTTATTCAAGAAACTTTGACAGATGGTCTTGTTACGGAATCACATTTACCATTTGTTACGGAATCACATTTTCTGTAACAATCAATATCTTTCATTAAAAGAGTGCACTATGGTGAAATTTTCTGCTTTAATAAAAAGTTAAGTTAGTGTACTGATATAAAGACATAAATTGTACTGAAGGGAGCACTAAATTAGGAATTACATGGCAGCAGAGAGTGGGTTTTATACGTCTCTGATGGTAGGTAACAGATGACAATGTCTAATGTTAGAGGGACCACTTCCCCACAAGGGCAATTGTTAGACAATTAACTTATATAAGCTGTAATTGATTTAACTTTGAGGATTCTTATAAATAGATTATTAATCTGAAAAGGTTTTGAAGAACATGATGTTACCTTCTGCATTCTCAGAGGTAGATTTAACTCACTACCTGGCCAGTTTTATATCACTTCCTGTACACATCAAGGATGTTGGTATACCCCAGACAATGTGGATTCTGTTTTTCCTCCTCTGTCCCCTCTCATTAACACCCCTTATTGTTTAGTCTGGGGAAGGAGGATATGATTCGGGGGGAAATTGCATCTACCCTGATTAACTGAATGGGTGGCTTCAGGATTAGGGATGTAGAGGTGAATGGAGACATTGCATTTGCAGACAGGATGGAGGTGTCAGTCAAGGTACACATCTGTACACATACCAATTGATATCATCCTTGCTGAGTTATGAATGAATTATGAACATTTATAGTTAATGCCAAATTTGCTAAATACTTATAAAAATAAATATGTAATGATTCTTTTTAAACATGCATTTGTGATCTTATTAACTGTTGGATATTTTTTCTGGAGTAGATCATACATGTCTATTGGGCGAATGGAGAATCCCTGGAAATTTGTTTTAAAAATCATTTAGACTGCTGATATATGACTGGCTTTGTATAAAACAGTACTTATCATATGAGTCTTCCATATGACTATATTGTATCTTTGAGTGATGTAACAAAATTTTATTCTCTGAGAAATGTTTATGTATTGAATCCTTCCCCTTCTACACTGTGACAAAAGTTTTTTTTTAAAGTGTCCTCAGCAGTGTGTAAGTTTCATCTGAAACACTGAATAAATTCCTCTAAAATTTAATGCAGGTGGTCAAGTTATAAAATATATGCATAAATAGAGACTTCGGGATCTGGGCTACATTGACCATGTGCTAAACTTCAGTTTTCTTCTTTACTTGAAGGAGAATCTCTGTTTCTGTGAAGGTATCTAAAATTTCTGTCGAAGAGCTTTCCTGTCCACCACAGATATAAATTCTCTAAAATCTACTATTTTACAGAAGTCTTGAACAAATAGGGTTCATGAATGATATAACTATAGGATAAGCCAGCCAAATGAGGGAGCAAGTTTTCCTGAATTTGAGGGAAAATATTGAATTCAATATTCTAAAATTCTGTACGCAACAGTTTGAATAGGTTGATATGGCCCATTATAACCATGAACATGCATGTACTTCTTGAAACAAATGCCTTATAAAAAGTCACTGAATTTAAACTAGAGTGAAAACAATTCATTTATATATTTGAAAATGTCCTTTTAAAGGGTTACTCACAAAATTATTTGGGTGTCCTGATGGGTGATTTTTGAGGGAGTGGGCGTCCAAATCAGGCTGAGATGCCCTGCTGGCCAGCTTAATTATACTCTACTTTAAAATTGTGTGAATGTTTTTAAAAAGGTAGTTTGGTGCTATGACACATTTTGAATAATTGTACCTTTCTCAAAATTGTATGTGAGTTACTTGTTTATAAAGAACTTCATCTGATTTCCATGTACATCTTAGTCCTTGTCCAAAGCGTTTTGATGCCATATTGAAAATACTACTCGATAATGGACATATACTTTTTTTTCAAAATACTGTGCACAATGCCTCATTCTAAATATGGGAACTATCAGTTAATACTAAACTTAAAGTTAAGATAACAAACAAGTCCATTTAAAGAATGTTCAAGACATCTATAGGCTTGAACCAGTCAATTTATCAAATATGTGATTCCGTAACGTTACGGAATCACCAACTTTAACCCCCACAAAAACACTGTTTGAAAATTTATTTTTCAAAAGTGTGCCCCTCATAGTTAAATTAGTGTTAAAATGCTTTTTTCTATGAAGTTTCATGATAATGATCCAATCTGAACATTTTCAAAAATAAAAAAAATGATATTTTTCTGTTACGGAATCACATGTTACGGAATCACGGATCACTGTATTTAAAAATTCATCAAAAACACCCCAAAACATAATATTCAATCCTATATCTCTTGGCACAGTCTTCCCAGGTATAATTGTATCATCTAAAGCAATGTTGAAGATCATGAGATGGTTTTACAAGAAAATATGGTGGTTTTAACATTTTGTTAAATGTTATTGTCAGAGAGGAGTTGAACAAACAAACAAACACCCTGCAGTAAAATGTTCATAACTTTTTCATAAATGAGAATACAGTAAATCTGACTAAAGATCCAGAAACTTCAGAATTCTGGCTTTCCAAATATATAAGAAACATATTGCTACTATAAAATTTATTTTTTGTCTTAGATGCTAACTTCAACTTGATCGAGCCCAATTGTCAAGCTTTTTGGAGTCCATTGCAGGGACTTAGCCAGGATTTTCATAACAGGGTGTCCAAATTGGGATTTCAAGAATTCAAGGTGTCCAAAATCCCAGATTGAAAAAGTATTAAAAATCATTACACTGGTTATGTACATTAACAAATCAAGTAATTATGCTTAATTCTCCAAGAAATGTCTTTGTTATTATTTTGAAGTTAAAACATTTTAGAAATTTATCTTGGAATTAGTATTTATGAAAAACATATACCAAAATGTAGGGTGTCTTTTTACCGAAAATCAGGTATTTTTCATGAGCTAGGGAGTCCAAAAGACACCCAGACACCCTACTGGCTAAGACCCTGGTCCGTTGACTGGGTCAATTTTGCCAACATAAGGCCATAGGGATTGGCACCTTTAAAATTCAGTTAGGCCATATTTATCAATAAGTATTTCAAATGATACTGAACCCTGCAAGGGACTTAATTTTGTTAAATTTAACACAATCAACTTCAGAAATTTTGCTAATAGACAGTGAACTTCCTTAATTAATACGGAGACATCCAGGAGTGTCTTAGCCAGGACTTTTTAAAAATGTCTGAAACAGCAACCACATGACAAAACTTCTGTCATACTGATAGCTACTTATCTACTTTAAACACTAAATCCTTTCGCCAACTATATTTAAATGTTTATTGTCTCAAAAAGGACTATTTTAGTCATGTCTTAGAAGATGGTTTGTGTTACAAAATATTTTGGTTATTACCCATAAAAGGTCGTTAAGTCAAAGATTCTTCATAGAATTTTTTGCCTGTCTAAGAGGGATTTTCTCAGTAAACGGCCTGTCCTTTGCTGATGGCGCCTAGCCAAAACCCAAACACAACTGGATTCGAAACCAGCCGGTCAACCTGAATGAGCTAGCCTCAATCAGTGTCAACTGGTGCTCTGCGCATGCCCAGCCGATGGTGGAGATAAGGTTTTTCTGTAATGTAATCGATGTGACCTGGCGCTGATGCCAGCTCTGTGACTCCTGGCATGAGCCCAGCCCTTCACTATATATATATATATAGCGCATACAGTATATCTATACGTAATTGGTCTCTCGCTACATATCCATTCTTTTCTTCATCTGAGATTCAATGAATATTTAAAATCTTACTTTAAGGTATGTCTTAAAATTAGTCTACCAGCAACAAAACAACTAATATATCAAAATGACGATTGGCCAATCCCAATTTGACCAAAACACTTCCTAACTGAGATTCAGACTTAACTTCTTTGAAACTTGCACCTGCTTCTACTACTGTCCTAGATAGCGAACTCAGAATTAAGCGTACAGTCGCCTTCACCGTTTCAGGGCATACCTTTTTCTTACAGACTACAGGTGAGCAGGAAAACAATCAACGATAACTTACTCAGTTTCAAAACAATAGGAGAACCGAATGAATGAACTTCACTGCCATAGATAGACATAGAAGATAAGGTTATAAGATAATGAGCAAGTTGAAGTTCGTTATTCGCCCTTGCTTTGTGTCCATTTTGCAAGAATAGCATCGAACTGTGCCACAATAGCGAAGCCAGTTTTCGAAAATGAACCTCGCGCCTGTAAGGATGCTATTTGCAGAGTACATACCTTTCAGGTTTTGCACATGTGCTGTTGTTTTGATCTTCAATTCGCGGTAGAGGGGTAGGATAAATTCTCATTCATCATGGAGGATTATGTTCTTCCTAGTTCTCAATTCGCTCACCAGATGGCGTTCAATATTAAAGGTCGTCTGCAGCTGGTAAAATATAGCACTCAATAGAGGGCGGCACTCACAGGCAAAACATCTTTTTCCCGAAAAAAAATGTTCGGGAATTCCGAAACGAAGTCCCTAACACGTAAAAGTAAATTGTAAAAAGAAGTTATATTTTTTAACTTCAAATTGCACACATGTGCAACAGGATTTTTATTTCTCCATAGTCATATAAGTATGCATATCGATTCAGGATTTTATGGACATACATGTATGACAAAAACATGATAATATATGTTCAAAAGGCTGTAGAGTCTACATAATAATAATCAATGTCAACTGTATTTTACAAAATTTGTAAACGATAGTAGGGAGATTAAATAAATGGCTAAAATATATTACAGTGTTACACTAGGTACCAGCTAATTACTGAGATTTTGTCAATTTTAAGTTTATTTATGTATGTACTCCATCTTTCGTTGGTTAAACAAATCCACATCCCTAACCACCATCTCATGTAATCTGGTTATGTTCAGATTTTTAAAGGGCATATATATTCAGATCCACAAGAGTCATTTTTGTCATGTTTTTCTGTTTAAGATATATTACATCTCTTACGCTTAGGAGTATTAATTGTTTCATTGGTTCGGGATTTCTCAAACGAAGTAACACGTAAACATAAATTGTAAAAACATATTCGTATTCAATAAAAACAATAATAAATGATAGATAGACGAATAGATGAACACATGTATATATAGATTGATATATAAATACATAAGCACAATAAAATGAAATAACCAAAAGTTTAAAAAATAGATATAGAATGTGTTAAACGTTAACATCGGGGTATAGATCGGTTATTATTTATTAAAGATGTTGATATTTCTCGGGTCATAAAAAATAATTAAACAATCACCAAAAAAGCTGCTCTTTTTAAATTGAAAATAGGGGCTCAAGTGATCAAATATATATTCAAAACATTCAATTTAGATTATCACTTGAAAAATGTATGTATGTATGTATGTATGTTTCTTTAGTGACCACAACATAGTGTCGTGAAATATACAGTACAATCTGTATTTCATATAATCAAACATATATTGGCTATAACAGGCCAGGCAAATTACACAAATTATTACACTAAAAATAAACCCTTAGTAAATTAAATGATATTAATATCATCTAAATAGTTAATGCGCCACCGCACATTAGTATTATCCCTATCGTTCAGGCATTGTTACCGTAAAGGGCCTGAGAAAAGGGCCCCGACACTGGGAATCTGTTGAACCCCCGTCAGTGGATTGACATGGTCGCTATGAAAATGTGCAGCTCAAAGAAGGGCAGTTTTTATGTTTAGACTCTGAAACTGAAACATTCTTTGAAACTAATCATAAAAGAGTAAGGTATTCACCTGTGGATTTCTGACTCGTTGCGATGTTACCTATTCTGTTTAAAGGAACCTAACTCCTCCATCGCCATTCTTTCTAAACTCAGCCAAATGCTGATTTTGCTCATTTATATGTGCCCATAGAAAAATACCACGCGAGATCGCTCACATTTGTAATGTTTGCAATGGGCAAATTTTACAATCGGACTTACTGATCAAAATCAACATTTTACGGAATAGAGAAGGAAAGTAGGTATACATATACAGAAGTTAGTGCGACAAGTACGATGCATCATCAAGTGTGAATGAGCAAATAAAAACTTTTATATTTTAACGAACGGGGGGGGGGGGGGGGGGGGTAGAAAATACAAAAACTACTTATATTCACGACCATTTTGGGGAGAGAAAATACAAAAACGTTATTTTCACTCCCATTTTTTTTTGGGGGGGGGGGGGGTGGGGGTGGGGAAGAAAAGAAAAAGATAGAGTGATGAGGAGAAATAAAGTATTTTCTTATTTTCTCTCCACCCAAAAAGTCGTGAAAAAAGTTTTTTTATTTTCTCTCCCAAAAAACGATAGTGAAACTAAAAAAATCTTTATTTTCTCTCCTAAAACAACAGTCGTGAAAATATATAAACAGGTGAACTTGGATATGAGGGACCCAATGGGACCAGGAAAATTGGTCCGTCATATGCATAATCCGTCGTATACATATGACGAATAGTTGATAAGCATCGGACTGGGATCAAGCATATCGTCCGTCATATGCAAAAATCCGTCGTACAGTGGTGCGTCATATCCAAGTTCACCTGCATTTTTAAAATTTTCCCTCCCCTCAAAACGGTCGTGAAAAGAGAAGTGTTTTTTTTTAAATTTCTCTCCCCCCCCCCCCCCCCCCAAAAAAAAAAACCGGTTATGAAAATAAATGCTCTTTCACACTTGGTCCATCCTGGGAGTAGGGGATCTATTTCTCTGGTCCATCGCAGACAAGCCAAAAAGCTAACCCGGGTATCTAACCCGGGATTTTTTCGCGAAAACATGACCAATGTGCGCTTTCATATATTTCACTTTCATATATTTCTTGATACAAATTGTATTTAAAACCCTAGTAAACTTAATTTAGAAATAATGTCTATTGATTTGTCATGGTCTTAACTATTGCTCTAAGGGCTAATATAGTAGTGCAACCAGGATACAATATGCATACATACATGCATACATTGACTGTGCTCCGCCACTAAAATATTCGGACACCCCTAATTCTGCTTAGGCCATTCCAGAAAAAGGAACGAGGGGGGTGGGGGCTAATGTTAGATATGAGTTTATTGTTGAATAATGGTTGTCTAATACGGCCCCTCTCAGAAAAAGTAATAATTATACTTCCTCGGTTTTCCCAGATAATTAAAAACCGTTAACCATTTAAGCAGTTAATTTGAACGACGAACAATACTGCATAAAAGCGTAATTCATCTACCCTTTTCACGCGCACATATGCTC
Organism: Maea johnstoni; assembly: GCA_963942565.1. NCBI lineage: Eukaryota > Metazoa > Annelida > Polychaeta > Spionida > Magelonidae > Maea > Maea johnstoni. Next base: position 23,039,595 of record OZ012701.1, on the reverse strand, counting down.
TTCGTAAATGAATTTGAAATATTTTAATTGATGACGTCATTTACGGGAAAAGATTCTTGTGACGTCCTTTTGTTGCGTATATAGTCCTATTGTTGCGTAGGGAGTGGCATCAGTGACATGAACGTCAGGGATGGATGGGGTATTTATCCCGCCGTAGCGTAATATTTACGGATACAGCGATTACCTTTCCGCCTTGCGTGCAAAAGCAACAAAATATTCCCTAATAAAACATGGACCTACTACCATATGTGTGCGTGAAAAGGGTAGATAAATTACGTTTTATGCAGTATTGTTCGCCGTTTGATATAACGTATAAACATTTTAAAATCAAAAGTATCTATACATTATTTATGAATGATTATATTTTTTCTATTGATTCGTAAATAATTATGAGATCTAATATATATTCAGAAACCATTTATTTTATCATATTTAAACAATTATCCACGAATAAATGATTAATATTTATGTACGTGTATGTATTAATTAAACATATATCAACATACACATGTTATCTATAGTGCCCGTGTAGGTGCGTGAGATTACCCCTCGTTGCCATGCAAGACGTCATTCGAAAGAATCATCCAAAGACGTCATTCGTAAATTTACGATGACCTCTGAGGTTATCGTAAATTTTACGCGACGTTCGTAAAAATGTACGAACGTCGCAGCTTCGAGAAACAGAAAAATAGTAAAGTACGATTTTCAACAATGAAAATCGTACTTTACGAGAAACAGGCCCCTGATTGGTCCTTGTTCCCACGTGACCTCGCGCTGATCCTTATCTGGAACTCCTGGCATTAGTCCAGCATGTAACTAAAGGGCATGTGTAGTAAATGTTCTCTCGCTACATATCCATTCTTTTCTTCATCCAGGGTTTCAGTCTCTATTGTATTTCTCATAGCCAGACTAAATGTTAATGGCTAAGCTATCATGAAAGAGAATCAATGAATATCATTATATATAACTTGAATACTATGCCACCAATAATAATCATTTGCACGGGGAAAACACATGTATCATCAGCTGCGCATTCAACAAGTGATGGCCAATCAGATTCCAGATGTAATCAATCTAAACTGGCTTGGAAGCTATCAAAGATTGGAATCATCCATTCTTTGAGGACCCTGTAGATTTAGGGAAAATATGTTTTACTTAAGACCAGTTACTTTATTTCTGGAGATATTAGTTTGTTGTTGCACACTGCAACTTGCTGTGGGTAAGACATTAGTAAACTAATAGCAAAAAAATGTGCGGACCATTGGCCGAGTCTTATCTACCATTAATTCCTGTAATAATCTTCAATAGCGTGCTATACACCACCGCCAACCCTGTCAAAGCCCATAACGCGATTCCTTTGGCATCAGATGAATAAAACAATGGATAGGTAGCGAAAGACCAATTACCATATGCGCTATAGTGAAGACCGTGACCTGGCTATCCCGGCGGTGGTCTCGAATCTGACATAACCTGACTTCACAGTATGACGTCACTAGGAGACAAAGACCAATGAGGGCTCTCGTGTCGTTTACATTACAGAGAAAGTCGCGTACCAACATGCGCCGAACGCAACTTTTGGGCTATTTGCCGTAGCCAGGTTATTCAGGGAGACCTGCCGGTTGCGTGACCGGTAGATTGACATTTGTCATTCCACTAATCCTTCTAAAACGGATATACATTGTACCATGGCCTAGTGGTTGCGAAGCCTGGCTTCTGTGAGGTTGCAGGTTCGAGTCTCCATGATTACACAAGTACGGTTGTAGATGCAAAGCATCAATAGTCAAAGGGCGGGGCCAAGTTATTTATGAACTTGTGAGGGAACCGGATGTATAAAGAACATTAACATTATAGAGGAAAATAATTTATAATGACTAGATTTGTATCATTTTTGTAGAAATGAAACAAATATCGGAATTCTAGGCGCAAGCTGGAGACTTCGAAATCTCTTGGGTGCGAAGCTACTTGGGTACGCATCAGTTTGGTTACGAACCAGTTTGGTTACGAAGTCTCCTGATTTCATTCTTTACACATAGTAGACTAGTGCCGGTCCTATGAGCCGCTTCACGCCAACAATAGATTGTGGGCGATACCAGTCTCTAATCCGTGACGTGATTGTGAGACTGGCGCTAGTGTATACACATAGTAATTTTTTCTTAGTAATTTTCCTTCCTATACTGAAAAATATAGTTTATGTCCGCTTAAAATATTTTATATATTTGAAAACCTCATGCTAAATTAAAATAAGGAAGGCAAGATTTTCCGCGGCAAAGGCAACATTTATATTATAACCAATCAGAATAGAGAATTATATTCAGTCCGGCCTCAGGATTTCGAGCACGGCCGTCCGGACCATGAACATTTCAAATCAGCTTCCCAGATAGGCGCGGCCTGAGGGCCCCGCCAATGACAGGAAATGGTCACATAGAACTTTTTTAAGTCACTAGTTACAACTTTCAAACCCTCAAGAGCACGCTAAAGCTCGTATATTAAGCTGCACGCCGGAGTATCATATACTTCCTAACCTAAATATACCACATTTTTGTAGTCATTTCCATTAAAACCACTTTTATACTCAATTTTCTGCTGCAAGTGGAAATCTGTATGGCTGTCTAATCTTGCGTCAACACTCCCTCCTACACTGCTACTAGCTGGCCGCATTTGACCCATATAGATAAGGACCTGCACGCCAGTACCTGCCAGGTGGGTAGCGTTCTCTGGGGAGAGCGAATGACAGGATGCATAGCCTGTTACAGTACTGGGGACTCCACAAGTGTAGTCTCCAGGACGGTAGGCAGTGTGCGCATTTCCTGTTTCATTTACTAGTAGTAGCGCGTTGACCAGTTTGCGATGTAAATGTGCAGTGTTTAACATTTCCAAATTCATCATGATATGATCGAAGCTGTGGAAAGTGACGTAAAAACAAGTATTCCTTCTTTCTAACTAGTAACTTGTTCAATATATCAAGTACAGTGCGACATTCATTTTGAAGGGAGATATTATATAATGCTCTTGATATAACAATCCTGCATATTTGTTTTCGTATCCCAATTTTTTTTTCTGGGATGCATGACAGGGCCATTATTTTTTTTCTCTTTGATTTTCAGGGCAAGATTTTTTTACCTGAAAAGACTAGCAACTCTAATGCCAGGTTTTTGTCAATTTTATGAATATTGACAAATATTTTCGAATATTCATAATTTATTTTCCAATATTCATAGTATTTCAAATATTCATAATATTGTAAAATGAATTATAAATATTGAAAAAATGGATTATGAATATTAAAAAATGGTTATGAATGTTAAATTATGAAATACGAATATTGGGAAATGACTTAAGACTATTCGAATATGAATTACAAACATTGAAATTAAAGGATATTTTCCAAGATTCGTAACGATTTTCCAACATTCAAAATGACTTTAAATAATTCATACTTATTATTTCAATATTCCTAATTCATTTTCCAATATTCACAATACTGTTTCGATATCAATAATTCATTTTTCAATACTCATAAATGCCTTGAATTATGGATATTGAAAAGTGAATTATAGATTTTGGAAAATGATTTATGAATATTGTAAAATCATTAATGAATATTTAAAAATACATAAATATTTTTACTATTCATAGATGGGGATTAAAAACTTTGGTCGCCATACAGATAAGTCATTTGCAAGAGCAAATTGATAATTTGGTTATATATTATGATTTAGTTCAGGCGGAGACAGATGAGACTACTAAATAGAATATGTACCAGGCGATGTCAGATTTCAACAACGATCCGCGAACGCTGAGGCCGAAAAGTCCGGCACATTCCGGTTCATTGGTACGATGCAAACGAACGGTCTTGCAGCCATGAGAGAAGTTGTTTGTTAGATCTGAAACCACTCGTCTAAATAAGCGACTTTTCTCTGTGAACTTGCTACGATCCTGTAAGTGACAGCTCTAACAGCATTACGGCACACCAGTCAGTATTTTGATGTTATTTCATAAATATCATTGAAATGTCTGAATTAGTTTAGTTGAATTCAATTTTATTTGAATTGATTGTTGCAAATCAAATTCACTTGTATTTTGAACAGTATTTGAATAATTTCAAACTATGGTATCAATACGAAATTAAGGTAATCACTACTGGCTCAATGCTTGGAACTTGTCCCACAAGCACATTACTGAATAATCTCACTAGGTTGCGCTCTAGGCTAAATTTTGTTAACAAAGTCTAGGTTAATTAAACTTTAAATTGAAAACAAAGTTGGTATTGGAAAGTTATTTTAATGAAAACACCCTCATTAATTTCATGTCTTGCATTTTGTCTTTACTTTCCAGAATGGACCAATCAGAATCAAGCACATGTTTGACCTTGAAAGGTCTGTCGGACAACCTTCCTTCGGAACTCTACAAGTTCATCAAGAAACGCATCCGCTTCAAAGGGCAACTTCAGATATATGGATCGATTACGTTATCATCATATTCAGAGATCGTCGCAACGTTTCTCGGCAGAACCCTTCAAGCCACCCCTAATTTCAAAGAGGAGGGTGAGAAAACAGACCTAAATCGAAGGGACACCGGAGGAGCTGAGAATGAACATATCCATGTTCCAGCGAACTCTGATTCTGGGCATAGTGATATGACAGGACATCCGCAGTCAGCACCATCAGGGGACGAAACAACGTCATCTGGTGATGCAGTGACACCTGGTGTAGACGGAGAGATTTATTATATTGCTGAGGACGCCAAGCTAGGATTGGACGATGGGCATCTCCCGGTTGATCTCATAAGCTGGTTTGTCCAGTATATAGGTGTCGGGCAGAGTACAAAAAACTATGGCTTCGATGGTCATTTGAACTTCCACACAGAAAATACCAACTACAAATTTGACTTCCATCGTGAATTTTCAGGTATGGCTACTCAATTTGAAAAACTCTAAACTATTAAAATTTAGTGTCTTTAGAGGGGAACATCTTGCAATCAAAGGTTGCTGCGATTTCTGAATCCTGAATTGTAGTGTTGGCGCGATCATCGATTATAATCGATAATCGATTGTTTGCCTCCCTTTTACTGATTAATCAATTACAAAACCGGCAATCGATGATAATCGGCAAATGTTACACCTAGTGGCAAAATATAGAACTAAATAAAATGACAGGCAAGTTGTCAGCTTTCTTGCTATTAAACTAAGCTCCAAAACACTTCGAAACATTTAGTTAAGGTATGTGCTACTAGCAAGTAATTGTCATAGACTATCATTCATTATTAGGCACTAGACCTCTAGTACCCAATTATTGCACAAGTGCGACAAACTGATTATGATCGATAAAGCGATCGGTTGGCTGCAACTGATTATCGATCGCAAATATTGCAACCAATTCCTAACCCTTCAGCACTAATGGTTTGTTATATATATATATATCCAATTTGATAACAAAGCAACATTTTGACTGAAACTTGTTCTTGTTGAGTTCGACAATTCCTCCAAATATTTATCAAATATTTATCAAATAATTAACTGGAGCCTTTTGAGTATTAGTTATATTTTCCAATTAAATTCATGTCTCCCATTTTTTTACCTAATTAATAGTGTCCCAAAATGCATCTCTAAGTGCTCACACATTTTTTAACATGCCCACAAACCACCTAGCTTGGGCAATTTGCCCCTGGCTGCAGGCACATGGAGTTATTTATAAATCCTAAGAGCTAAATCTGTTCATGTATGAAATCATTAAGGTCAGTCCCTGAACTGAGGGAGGATGCGTCAAAAAAATGAGAAAAAATGGCAAAGAAGACATTCCTTTAATAGGGATTTGTGAGAGAGCTTAATTGACAGTCCATATAAAGAAGATGAATTAGTGTTGGATCAGCATTTATGATTTCAAAAGAAGGATATTTTTATCAAATGTCTGCACAATATTTCTAACCTGATAACATGTATCAGTTTCTTTCATCACAACAAGTATAGGCATTCTCTTTTTATATCTATAGCTCTCTAGTCTCGAACCTGGGACAGTGGGACGTTGTAGTTTAATTATTTGTTTTGTTTTTCAGATGCCACAAGTGAGATTAATGCCACTGTAATGAGCAGCACCCAGACCTGTGAAAATTGTGAGTATTACCAGTCAGGGTCTGACGCTTAGATTTCATATTAGTAGGGTTGCATACCGCTAACACGAAATGATACAATACCGGTACTGTCGAAACGGTACCAGTGATATCGTTAACAGTGAAACGGTACACCTGATCTCTGTGGCCTGATTGGCTTTGTTACAAGTCTCTATCGCTAACATGTGTACAACAATGGCGACAGATACTGACAAAGTTAATCGAAGCAAATGAGCTCCACGATGATCTATCATATTTCCCGCCGAATGATATTCGAGTCGTGGGTATTTTTCATGCTGTCTGGAACTATTTCGGCAGGAATCAGGACACGATGCGTCATCAGATTTGCCGTGCGCGGTGGCGTAAGTAAGTAACAACCTGTTTTATTTGTTGAAACGAAACGGTGAGCACTCGAAAACAAAACGGTGTCTTCAAATACCGGTTCTCAATGAAACGGTAAAATACTGGTACTTTTCGAAACTAATCTCGGTTCCTATCGGTACCCGAGTACCGGTATGCAATCCTACATATTAGGGGCCAATAAAGGTATTAATGGTCAAAAAGTGACAAAAACAGGATTTCTGGTTATGATACATACTATTCTGGTTCCCTTGTCTAAAAAATCTAGGAGCCTACAGCAAAATCTAGGTGCATATGCCTCTGGAAAAGTCGACCCCTGTTTAGCAGGGGCCCAAAGAACAGATATGGGAAAATAAAAATGAATCTCATGGCCCAACATATTGACCATATCACTTTGCTTTACCAGGCTATTAGCCAGATAGATAACACACATTTGTGGGCTTTGTTCAGGATGCAGGATATTCTGGAGCTAGGTATGAGTGTGTGTGCGACTTTTTTTTACCTGGAATACCCTATCGCAGGATCTTAGCCAGAATTTAGAAAGTGGGTGCCCAAAATTGGCAATTGTAAAGTCTTTGGGAGTACAATATTTCAAGGGAAATCATATACTCTGATTACAACCATAAACATATATTTAGTTATTTATACTATCCATATAAACTATCCATCTACAATGCCATGAGAGTAATATTCAACTGAAAAAGTTCAGTTATATGCTTAAGATTGACATTTTAAGAAATTCCTTACAAAAAAGTGGGTGTCCTGAATGGTTCTGTTTGAGGGTTTGGATGTCCAAATGGCACCAAGACACCCTGCCTGCTAAGATTATGCCATATCGCTAAATCTGCAAGTTCTGTTTGTTGCAGTGAGTGTAAATGATTGTGTGGAGCTGGCTCAAAAGGATGGGAGGCGATCAGAGGAATCGACGGCGGATGTATCAACTCAGACCGAGGCTGAGAGAGCGGAATCGCCAGACACTGAAACAATCGAAAATCTCTCTTCGGAAACAGGTGGGACATCAGGTAAGCTACTGGAAACCATTCTTTACCCATGCATGCATGATGCTTAACTCATTCATGCTCGTGAGATCCTCTAGGAATTGTCGTCTGTATCTATGATACTTTTGACAATAACTTGGGAATAACGAATGATTTTACAAAATATTTGAAGGGGATTTGTTGGTAGTGTTGTGGTAAATATTTCTCCTTCAAATATCTTTCCAATTATGCTTTTGCTGGAAAAAATCATCAAAATTGTCAGGCTGCTTATGGCTGCTGTATTTGATAATAGTCATCTTGATGATGAGATGAAGGTAGGTACTTTTTTAACCTGCAGTACATGCCTACATGGCAGGGTGAATATTTTTTACGTATCGTAAATTCTTGAAAATTTGGGCCTCTATAGATATTTTGAAAAAAAATTGATGAGAAATCTGGGCAGCCCGCGATCTATCGCCAGTTGAGATTTCACTAAATAACGACCTAGTTGAAAATCTTTTTGATACAACATCAAGGTATTTTCAGAAAATATGGGCCACCCTGAACCCATAAAAACCATGATTATTAATAAGGGTTCCAAATAACTGAGAATTTACGTATATAAGTCTGATCGAGAACACTCTCTAATATATAGCAAACTTATTGATATGAACTTATCATGTATTCTTGTTTATTTCAGCTCGAGAGCCTTCGACTCCCGAAGATGCAAATTCCCTCCTTCAGGATACTGGGCGGTCTCCGTGTAAGGAACGCGTCCCGCAGAGTGAAAACACAGCAGCAGATAGGAACATACAGGGCACCACAGACAACAAGACTACACTCTCTTTAAAGCCTGGTAGCTTGAATTCCCCTGTAAAGCAAGGTATGTCCTTAATCTGTGGTAGGAATTCTGTGGACAGGGACTTAGCCAGGACCAGTCCAACCTGTCTTTTGGGCGGACAGTTTTCTGAAACCCTTTTTAGAGATGTATATAGTTGCATGAAGAACTTTCAAAATTTGGACTAATATTCATATCTGTTCATAACAAACCATCTTTTAACCCTTGTCATACTAGACCCCCATATGGGAGAACCTATCCCCTGGGACCAGGGATATTGTGAGTCTACCCACCAAATCAGAAGGATTTCATAGATTTCTATTACTGTTTCAATAATGTGCTTCACAAGCTGAAAAAGAAACATAGTAAAAGGTAAAACCTTGATATCTAGTATGATTCAATACCCCTTAATCGAACTATGTAGTTTTTTTTGCTAAGTGCAAGGCCCGCAGGGTCTTAGCCGATATTTGGAAACAGGGTGTCCAAATAGAGGTTTCATAGACTTTTGCGTGTCCAAAGTGTGGTACAAAATACCTACTACTAATAAGATAGACCCTATACCTTTACAGATTTTGCTTTTTTATGCCAGATACTGCTGTGTGTGTCTTATAAAAGTGACACTACAGCTTCTACATCTTCTATCTTCTAAGAAAAGTCATCTTCAGCAAATTCTGACATAAACTTTTGGGTGTCCAAACTGTCAAAAAACAGTGTTCTGCGTGTCCAAATGACACGCTGGACGCATTGCGGCTAAGCCCCTGTGCAAGGGTATCCAAAGACCGGATATCCGGTGTTGGTCACACAGGCAAGATATGTAGCACCAGATATATCCGGTGTTAGCGAGAGCAGGGTTAAGACAAGGCTGAAGTGTGACGTGCCCTTTTTGATAAGATAGGCTATTAAATGTAGTTGTTATAAGCATTTGAAAAAGCCAAGAGGCTATTAAATATAGTGAATATAAGGATTTGAACAAGCCTAGAAGCCTTATTTGAACAGCCAGAAATTTTATGCATTGCTGTTTTGGACAGGCACTTTTAAAATCCTGGCTAAGACCCTGACTGCAGACAGCTTTGAAATTGTGTATGAAGTAGTGCTCGGATTCGCCGCTAAAAAACGGCTCGATCAATCGCTGAAACTGCCGAGCGATTAATCGACATATTATGAGCCCTAGCAACTCATTGCACATGCAGTGAAATCAACTGCTGAGCAAAATTAATTGCTGTCAATCACGCTAATTAGAACAGGCCCATGCCTGCCTAAGCCAATCACGTCCTGCTATCGTGCGATCTCGCTGGGATCCCACGTGGGAAAGACGTCAGCAAGACAAAAAAGATGGCGGATGATTGACGATGTGGCTTTATTTACATTTTCGCGAGCTGTAATGGCGGCTCGAGTGCTCGCCGCCGGCAACGATACGAGCAATAGCTCGAGCCGCCGATTGATCGTACTAGCTCTAGTATGAAGCAATATTGAGATATACAGTATTTCTATCTGACTTATATTGTAAGGGTCCTGGTTCCACGCAATCTCTGGCACATCGATTTGTTCTACAGCTATTGCTACGTCACATATCTCTGCCACCACATGACTGCTTCACTCTGCCACTTCTGAGCAGTTTTGTTCTTTATCATGACATGATTTCAAATTTATACCAGAAATAAAGCCTGTGTGCAGAATTTGCTAGTCATATGAAATGGCACTATCTACAATAATCATGACATTTCTGTTGTATTTGCTGTAACTCATGAATAGTGAATAGTGCTGAATTGGCCAATAGGGATAGGGACCTTTAAGATTTTCACTATACGATCCGATATCGATATTTTTTAAACGATACGATATTCAAACGATATTTTTAACGATATTGCCGTGCTCCTGGATTCATGTATTAGATTTGCTCACACCTTTATTCCCTTTTCAGGTGTGTATTTAGTGTTGTGTAGTTTAGTGTAGTATAGCACAGGTTTTGCTGGAGTGAAGCTTGCAGATGATGATGATGACGACAAAGAGGGTGATGGTGATGGGACTGTTCCACTTGAGTTGAACATATTTTTATAGTCTTTCAGAATGATAGAATGTGTACTTGCTAAGTGTTTCATTAAATTTGTGGTATTGCCACCTTTTGCACTGACAAATTTCTGACATTTTTGACAAACTCCACCTCCTCTTGATATTCAAAATGCAGCAAAACACTAGCTCTTTTAGGCCTAGGCATTCCAGTTGATAACTTGTTGATCCAGAATTATTACAGAGTAGCTTCTAAGGTTAGTAGCAGTAGCTAGGTCACATGTAAAAATCTCAATTTCTATCCACAGTTTAGTTTCCATAATTCTGCTCTAAATTGACTGTTGTGTCAATAAATGTTGAGGAAATAAAAATATTCAATCAAATATATATTGCAAAAGAAATTGTGTCAAATATTGATTAAGAAATTGTGAATAAAATCATAGATACTTCCATACGAAAATGTGTCTGTAAATGTAGCGTGACCCCAGCCGTGACCCCCAGTTGTCGGTTGTCTGTGCACTTCCCCATTAAAAAACAATTAACAGTAACTTGAGAGGTGAAATGATCCATGGAACCACAGTGCCGGCAGTGGTAATGGAGTAAGATTTGAATGGCGGCATGCTGTGTCACAGCCTGCTTTTCGTCCTAATTAGCCCGGCGAGGCTGGCTGGGTTGACTCTGGAAGCACGTTAGTGCTGATTGATATCGATAAGGATTACCGGTATCAAGAAATAAAATGATACAATCTTTTTTAAGTGAGCGGTCTCGATATATATACCGTATCGAGCACCGGTCCCGTTCCCTACCAATCAGCTAGTCAGTGGTCTTTGTTGATTGTAAATATGGCCATGTGTGTCGCATGCATCACACTTTTTAGTCAATGAGCCACATTGAATGACGTCACCTTTCTAAATATTTTGCAAAATAGTAGGGATTGTCCGATTAATCGGACATGCCGATTAATCGCTCATTCAACCTCTGATTTTGATGATCGATTGCAATTTTATAAGATTGATTATTTTGGTTATTTTGAAAAAATAAATTGTATCTAGAAATAGCCTATTGATGAATTAAGAGACTCCACTAAAGCCTTAATCAATATCAAGCAGTACTGTATTAAGTAAAACTAAGGGGTTCAAGGGGTATTTAAAGAGAGTTAGATTAGCTCCTTAACAAAAATAGAGCTAAGAACCCTTGAACAAGCCAAGACTACCAAAGGAAATCTGCGCATATACAACTTCGATTATTAGTCGATCATCGGTCGTTCAGATGGACCTATGATTGATCTTGAAAATTGTGACCGATTCCGAACACTACAAAATAGTACCGGTCGTGTTGGCAGATATAAATTCTTGCTTGGTGTGTTACTAACTTTCCTATTGATGATTGGCAAAATTCTTGCTTAGCGTTTCCGTTAACTTTCTTGTCTTTCTCTTTTGAAGAACCGCCTTGGTCGGAAACCGAGGTTCAGACGCCATCTCGACCAATGAGAAGAGCCCGACAGCAGCATAAGTTCATCAAGTCTGGAACCCAAAGTAATGCAGGTACGATTGCAGTGGGAACCCCCTGACACCTGGGAAGCAAAGTCTTAGCCAAGATTAAGTGCCTAAAATTGGCAATTGTGAAATTTTGGGGCATCCTTTTTTTAAGGGAAAATGATACATTAAGATGATACATCGAGCATCACGATTAAAGCCATAAACATTTATACATTTAAGCATTAAGTCCTTACACATTGTCATGGGAATTATATTGAGGTGGAAAAACTTAATAGCTTGTCAATCAATGCCTGCTATGAACACTTCTTTCTGGTCCCATTTTTCCCTTTACATAATGATAAGATCTCTGACTGAGGTGTGAACACCTCCTAATGTGAACACTTTTGCCCTGAGCCCAAGGGGTTCACATTTCCGAGGTTTCGCTGTACCTTACATAATTATGTGCTGAAGTAACACGCTGTACAGTATTGCTTTATTTGATGTGTCAAATTTGCTGTGCACAGTTCAGAGTTTTATGATTTATTCATTATCTTATGTTACAGTTGTACGGAAAGAGGAGGCAGGTAAACCACATCCCAGAGCTTCAAGGAACCAAAAGAGACCTCTTGCTGATGATGGAGACCACACAATAGAAAGTGAAGTGACACCTGTAACAAAAACACCTTCGATGAAGAAGACGAAAAGAGCAGAACCATCCACCCCCTCTAGTGGCAAGAAATTGAACAACAGTAACATTGAAACGAAGATTGTACGGTCACCAATGCAGAGGAGGACAAGAGCGAGTGCGAAGGAAACTGTCACGACGGAAATAGATGGCAATATTGTATTGGAGAAGTTAAAGAACAATGATGATGAGGATGATGACTGTATAATGGTAAATGGAGGTGAGCCCAGTGAGGCGACAGTAAAGACTTTGCGAAGTTCCGCAAAAACGAAAGTTGATACGAGCAAGAAATCGTTATCAGGGCTTTATGTTACGTGTAAAGTATGCAACAAACTGTGCATTAAGAAGACAGTGCCACGTCATATGGAGGTCCATAAGGCCCTCGGGCAACTTCCGAGGGAGGAGGGCGCAATCCTATTGGACGATCTCCACCCGCTCGACGCCATGTGCAACGTGTGTTTCAAGATCTTCCGCAAGGCCACCATTCCAAAACACATGAAACTGCACGAGGCAGAATCCACAGAGAAACACGAATGCCTGGATGCAGAAAGGAAGTCACACTTGGAAAAGGGTTCAGAGAACCGGTCAGCCACCACTTCGTCTGAAACGAGTCTTCAGAATCGAAACTCTGAAAAATCGGAACAGTGTGAACAATCTGATTCGGTGCATTCTGACCCTAGCGCAGACCTTAAGTGTTTGGCTGATTCTGAAATGGGAGACAGAGAGCCAGCAAGCGATTCTTCGGCAACTGCTCTTACTACCGGTACTGATCAACGGGAACTTGAAGAAACTGATGACTCTGGTGCTAGAAGGGGGAATTCAGCCGAACAGGAAGTCAAAACCGAAGGGGCAGGTGAAATAAGGAATCAAAAACGGCGCTTGACGTGTAAGATATGTGAGGAGACATGTGAGCTCGGAAAGTTATGGCGCCATTTTGGCGTTCACAAGGCTCGGGATGAGCTGCCCTCGGAGGAGGGCGCCATCTTGGTGGAGGGGCTCCCTCGCGGAAGAGTCATGTGTGACGTATGCTTTGACGTGCTGAGCAAGCACCATCTTCAGAGACACAAGGAGAGGCACCAGCAACAGAGTCAGGTGATCGCGAAAGCAGGAAGCGCGTCAGAGGGGTCAATCGGTACGGTTGATACCAATCCGAAACTCTCAACCTCGTTACGGTATTGCGAGACGTGTAAAAGTCAGTTCGAGGGTTGCTGGAAGCGCCACCAGGTGATGGCCCACGAGGCGGATATGTCAATCCTGGGTCTGGAACCGGAGCACTTTATTATGCAGTGTCACGTGTGCAGCATGAAGTTTCCCGACAAGACCCTCCTGGAGCATCACAAAAAACAAAAGGGACATGAGGGCACGTCTGTACGTGGCGCACTGACTGATAATGGGATGATCAAATTGATTCCCGAGCCGCCGGATCTAACGGAAAAAATCGGTGCGATGGTGCGGGAGGAAACTAACCCGGCGTATGAGTTCTCGGCGGAATCGGCCGGCACCGATTCCCTCAAGGACGGAAGAACACAAGCAAGGTGTTTAAAATGCGATAAGGTGTTCAAAGCGCTGGCGAACGCCAAAGAACACGTGGCTAATTATCACCTGCGCATTAAACGCTTCGAGTGTCAGGTCTGCGGCCTGAAGATGGCCTCGCGTGGAAAGGTCAAAGTTCATCTATTAAGCCACACGGGCGAGAAACCGTTTGTGTGTACGACGTGCGGTAAAGGGTTCACCGTCCGCTACAAGCTACGGCGACACAACGAAGACGTCCACAACGGACCGCCGCTTTTTACGAGGGACGGTGTGCCGAGAAAAATCGACTGTATATGTGAGATTTGCGGAGCGGTTCTCAAGGGTCCACGTGCCCTGCAGTTCCACATGAGCAGCAAGCACAAACAGGGCAAGTACGTCAACTGCGACGAGTGTGGTCTGCGACTCAAGGAGGAAGGACTTACGATGCACAAACGGCAAATTCATGAGAAGAAAATCGTGATCGTGTGCGATCTGTGCGGAAAGGGATTTCGGTATCGCGATTCGTATCGCCACCACATGATATCGCACAAAGGAATCAAGCCATTTAAATGTGAGGAATGTGGTTTAGAAATGGTCTCGAGTATAACATACGAAAATCATAAAAACCGCCATCGCGGTATTAAACCACACAAGTGTGATGTCTGCGAAATGGCGTTCTGTTCTTACGCCGAGCTGGGCAATCATAAGAAAAAACACCTGAACAAGCGTGCATATAAATGCACCGAGTGTTCCAAGGCATTTAATCGCTGGAGCGGCCTGCAATCCCATAAGGCCGTGCACAAGCGAGAATTCAAATACAAGTGCAGCATTTGCGGTAAAAAATTCAACCAATCCTCATCATGTCGAACTCACGAAAAACGTCACACGGGTATAAAACCTTTCGCCTGTTGTTATTGTGACAAGCCCTTTGTGACGAAAGGCGACTGTAAACGACACGAAAATACGACCCACAGGGGCTTACCCAATCCCTACAGAAACAAACAGTATGGGAAGGAAAAAGTGACCAATCAGACGATGGTGCTGTCAGTGGATGAGGTTGAAAACGGCGGAATCGGGGAGGTGGGACAAACAGTGGAAGTTGTGGTGGAGGACTCGCAGGCAGTCGGGGAGGTGCTCTACCTTCTATCTATGCAGCAGGGAGGGACCAACCTGGTCACTATAGCCAAATAGCGCAGGGCTCGACAGGACCCAGCAGGGTCTTATCCAGGATTTGGAAACAGGACGTCAGAACAGAGGATTTATAAAATTTTGGGGGTCAAAAGTTAGTTACCCAATATGAAAAAATCATCATAACTAACCTATACATTTACAAAGCACGACAAAGTCTGCTTCTTTGCATCATTTAAGTTAACTATTGTCTTGTATGAGTGAAACTTATGAAACATTTCCTTGGACTCTACATCTACAGAAATTCTTACAAGATAAAACTGAGAGTCATTTTGCCAAAGATCTTGTGTTTGATCTTGAGTCCAAAGTACTCTCTGGCTCCTGGACATTTGGTATTTCTTTGGGGACTGCGTTTCCTGGGTACCCTCAAGGCCATAATCATTGAATGTGTCCATCTCTCAGGGTGTCCTTCAGTACTGACCATAATTCTAGGTTTAGACTGAACCGCTTTTCCTGGATCCCCAAAGAAATACCAAATGTGTCGCTATAGCTAAATAACTACAAGTATAGTCTTGAGGGTAGGGCTGTTGTTGACATTCATTTTTAAGGTCGATACGATTATTGACATTATTACTTTTGATTCAAATAAGCAAGGTTTTCTGTATTTCCAACAATGCTACGAAGTAATGTTATTTGCTAAAATAAAACTAGCACACATAAACAGTTGTTAAGTTTTGCCACAATTCCTGAATAAATTACAAAATAGATTCTTAAGCCTTAGTTTTTGACTCTTTTATTTTATTTATGGTTTAGACATTGACCTCGATCACTTTTGATCCTCGTCTATTGTTGAGAGAAATTGATTTTAAAAGTTAATCAATGAGCTTTGATGTCCAAGATCATCAGTTCTGAGTTGTTTCTCTAACTTAAACTTCTATACTTAACTGACTATTAATAATAATAAATAATAATTGGAATTTATATAGCGCCATTTCCATTCATAAAATGTTCAAAAGTGCTGCACATTGTCATAGTTTGAGTCATAGTCAACAACGCCTCAATGGGCGAGCCTGAAAAGGTGTGTTTTGAGACACTTCTTGAAGGCCTGACACGATGTAGAATCCTTCAGGTGTTGAAGCGCATTCCATAATCTCGGTGCACTAATGGAGAAAGCGCGATCTCCAAATTTGAGTCTAGTCCTAGGCTCATCCAGAAGGCCCTTTGCTTCTGATCGTAGATGGCGTCTGGGTTTATAAGGCACGAGCAGCTCCTTGATGTACTTAGGTGCAAGTCCGTTCAGCGCCTTGTATACCAGCAGTAGAACCTTAAGCTATTCCAAGAATCTTAGTTGCCAGTGACTTGCGATTAGGCGGTCGTGTTCGCCGGGTACTCCAGTTTCATCCATCAGTTGCAACCGGCTAGTCATGACTTAGCCTCAATATGGCAGAAAAGGTGACGAAGGAATTTATGAATTGATATTTATAAGTTGTATGAGATCACAGATAATTTGGAACTTCAACGTACCCCTACCATTAGTAACTTGGATAAGCTTGATTTATCTCCCCTCTAAACCTTCAAGCTTTGACAAATCTATAGGCATGGTTTTCCATCACATCTTACACAATTTAATTCAATGGAGTGGCTATATACACAGCAGCTGTGTATACAAGAGAATTATTCTTGTTTAATACACATCGGCTACCAGCCAATGGTATTGCGTCATATCGGTATAACACAAACTTTTTGTAACCAAAAAAATGGAAAAATAGGTAGAGTTTATGTCTGAACTATATAGGGTCAGACAGACTATAACACATGATTGACTGCGCTATTTTTAGTGCAGTCTACACCAGTCAGAGGCGCGCAAGGAAGGCTGAACACTGTGTGGTTGCTACTCTATTGAAAATATTTCCTTTTAGAAATGTACCATACTACGAATTGAAAGCCTCCTTTTTATGTCAGTCGAACATTCTGACTATCCTCGCTAAATAGAGTGCTCTATGTTGACAAACATGAATTTGCTCCTGAAGTGAAGAACAAGCATGCCTTGGGTCTTAGATGACCAAACACAAGTGGATTTGAAACCAGCCAGTCAACCTGAACATGCTAGCCTCAACCAGTGTCAACTAATAGCTGCCCAAAGGCCAAAATTGGTGCTCTGGGCAACCCCAGCTGGTGGTGGAGATAAGGTTTCTCAGTTATGTAATTGATGCAAGAGCCCTACTTGGTCCTTGTTCCAACGTGACCTCACGCTGATGCCTTATCTGGTACTCCTGGCATGAGTCCAGCACTTAACTATATAGAGCATATCGCAATTGGTCTCTCGCTACATATCCATTCTTTTCTTCAACCAAGCTTGGGTGTAGCCCTTATAGACTAGAGCAGTATAATGTTGATGTTGACGAAGTGATGACAGTGGGACAGAAATCCTCCCAAGAGCACTAAAAACCCTGAAAAAAAGGAAAAAGCATATCCAATAACGTAGCAGTCTCTATATATAATTCAGTATTGCTACGATAGTTTTTACTGCCATGTTGAAACTTTTCTTCGCTGTTATATAGGAATTATGGGATAAAGTAAAGGAATTCAAGAAACATGTTTTTTACCCAAAATTGGAATAAGTCAGAATTGCCTAGTTTAATTTTCAACAAAATTTATCTCAACTATCTGCACAATGCTCTTCACAAGAAGACATGAATAAAAGGACAGGTCATCCTGGTAGTTTTCGAACCACAGTTATTTGAAGTTTGTGAAACTGGGCAGATTTGCATAAAAATGTTAGAAAAGATTTACCCAAATTGGTACCATATATGCCCATTCTCATATAAGCTATTATTGAGCAAGGGAAGCCCATTTTACACTCATGGATTATCATACATATATTCTGAAAATGTGTCAAAACATCAAATTCAATAAATAGGAAAATCACTGTAGCCAAAAACATTCAGTCTCCTAGGATACTATTTACAATGGAAGTGGCTGCGTAGCCGGCTGGCCGGCTACGCAGCCTATGCTTCAGCATTTGGCTGCATAGCCGGAATATTATCAATGTGTATAGTACCTAATAGGTTATAGAAAAGTAATAGGTAATAGACCGAATTTCAAAGTAATAGACAAAGTAATAGACAAAGTAATAGACAGTCAAAATCCAAGTACAAGTAATTGTAATAGACTGATTCCAAAAGTAATAAGTAATTTTCCATTACCTTTTTTTAGAGGTTGACCTACAAAGGTCAACCTATATTGTTATCGCTTCTGTTGTCTTGCATTCCCGGGAGCTGGTTGATGCATTTTCCCTATGTTGTCTTACATGGCTGTTTTGGATTTTTCTAGCCACATGATCTGGAGAGTGGGGTGTGGTGGGGTCGTTTTGTTTATTGTTTCTGTTAGTGTTGAGTGTGTAGTTTATAATGGTTGTTTAATTTTTTCTGTGGGTTGCCTAGTTTTTTTTTTGTGGATTTTTATATGTGCATACTTTATGTTTTATACGCTCCAATACACTCCTGGTTCCTGGCTCTACTCTGCTGACTGTGACAGGGGAGATCCGGGTTCAAATCCTGCCCGGTGACATTTTTTTTTTTCACAACTTTTTTTTTTTGTGGAGAGAAAATATAATTTTATTTTTCCATGACCATTTGAAAGAGAAACCAATTGATTTATTTTCCCATTTTTTTGCAAAAAAACAACAAAAAAAAACTTTTCACAACCATATTTTGGGATTATAAAATAAATATGTCCACACACCGGGTTCTAATCCTGGCCAGTGACATTTTCTTTTTCACACCTTTTTTTTGTGGAGAGGAAATATAATTTATTTTTCCATGACATTTTGAAAGAGAAACCAAATGATTTAATATCCATTTTTTGCAAAAAAACACAAAAAAACTTTTTACATCCATATTTTGGGATTAGAAAATAAAAAAAAATTTCAAAATCTTTTAAAAAAGAAATTCTAAATTTTTTCCAAAAAAAAATTCAAAATTTAAAAAAATAAAAATTAAAAATTCAAAAAATTTAAATTCAAAAATTTTTTCCAAAAAAAAAAAATTCAAAATTTTTTCAAAAAATTTTTTTTTCAAAAACAAAAAAAAATTCAAAATTTTTTTCAAAAAAAAAAAAATTAAAATTTTTTCAAAAAAAAATTTCAAAAAAAAAAAAATTAATTTTTTCAAAAAAAAAAAATTCTAAATTTTTGTTCATAAGTCACCAATGTGTCATAATTTAATGCATGCATTTCCCTACGTTTCAGCCCAGAACCGGCTACGAATGAGAATCACGCTATACTGCAGAATTTACTTGCTAGCTGCAATTGAATTTAATTTGCAGCAGCACCAATATCATTATTTCTTCAACATATCTTTTGTTCTGATAATTATCAACATACACCTATATGTATGTTGATATTTGATCAATTGTTTCCATCGCAATAGCCGTCTTCCATTCGTGATAGTGTCTATCATACAATGATGGCGGCCATCTTGCTTCACGTAAAAAAAACATAATGTTGCACTGGTATTCCCAAAATTTGAGAGGTAAGTATGCGAACTATGATATGATGCACTGGTAACTTATTCATAAGTTACCAATGTATCCTACTATAATGGTTTTGTGAAGTTATTGGACATATTTTTCTTCGTTTCAGCGTCGACCGTCTTGGGGTGAAATTCGCTAACCAACGCGCCATCACCTACAGTGGAGTATAGCATAACTATGCATCAATTGATCGCGTGTGATGAGTTCGCGTAGGCAATACTAGTTCGCGTATTCGTGAAATAATCGCACACGCAAACTTTGCCTGTTCTACAGTATTTAGGTGCTTGACAGGGTCAATTTCTTTTATTGCTTAGCACTTAACTGTTCAATTTAGAACTATTCAGTACTATAATCTCCCCATCAAAGTGGTTTATACTTAAATAATGACAGATTCACCATTATTTTGCAAAAGGAGATGGAATTTTTTTTGGATTACTTTGCATTTTTGATCAAAATCATTCTATAATCAATGAAACAAAGTGGTATAAACTCAATCAAGTCCCATCCACTTAAAAATGTCTGAACAATACATAAACACGCCAAAGACCTTGCATTTGACTTCAACATTAAGGCAACAACTGTTCTCTGTGTTGCAGAAACAAACAAAATAAAAACAAAAACCAAAGCCCTTGACTTAACCTTTCGACATAGATTCCACAACCACCCGGTACACTCAAATACTATCCCAAGCACAAAACATGGCGTATCACTCTATGCCAAGCACCAGCTAACAGAGATAAAACACATGAACACAAGCAATTTGGAAACCACAACTGCCTTTGACAACAAAACACAAACATACATCACATGCATATACTGCTACCCAAACTCTTCCATTCCAAACTTCATTAATGACATCACAACAATATCTGCAGCAACAACAAATCATCAAAAAATACTAATTGGTGACTTTAACATCAACGCCCAAAGCAAGCACTCAAACACTATAGAAAAAATATGCAAAGCCCTAGGAACAAAGCAACTAATAAACCAACAACAACAAAGCAAAACACAACAATAGACCACATACGTGCCAACATTACAACAGACCACTCCTCAGGAGTCATAAGAACATAGTCAACATACTACTCAGACCACGATCAGATATATATAACATTTAAGTAAACAACATACACCTACATACAGCAGCCACTCATCCCCCTGACAAAAAGACAAAGAAGGCCAAAAAATTACAAAACCACTAAATATTGAAAAAAGAAAAAATTTGAAAAAGGTTAACAACAAAAAGACATGACAAAGAATCAACCTCTTGACGCCACAGGCGTCTATCTTGTTTTATCAATTAGCCAATTTATGACCAAAAAATCATCTGTAAAAACTATTGGTCCTTGGTAAAAACAATCACTTTTCCATATTCATGACTCTTTATGACTAATTTTTGTCCTTCTTTCCTTCACTCCTTGTCTCAAATGGCTTGAATTTGAAGGATTGATTGAAATCACTAATAAGTCAGCGAAAAGGTTTTGTGAATCATCTGAAAGGCAGTAGAATTTTTTCACTGCATCTTCTAAAGAGTAATGTTCTTACTGCCAATGTCTGGGTACTTCAATCTAGGTCAGCTAGAGGCCAAGGAAAGTTGATTTAATTGCAATTTGGTAAAGATTACCATAACTGCCATCAGGTGTACCCATGAGAACAAGAAGGCACTCTGATTCAGTTAGCTGCCCATCCTTATTCTCACTACCTTCCATAAGATGAGTATAGATGCCTTGCCCACAGGGTTTATATACATACTACAGTACATATATAAAGAAAATGTATTTTTTATTGGTAAGAGAAAGTTTATTGTTGCAAACAAGTACAATATATTATTTAAAAAAGTGAGCCACACTTTTTGAGTGATCAAGCCTTATGATGATGGCGGCTAATTTGGTCATCGGCGATTTTGACCGATATTCTCTCGTCTTTTATCGATGATTTTGTAATGAACAAATTAGTCAACAGCATCATAAGGCATAATCACTCAGTTCAAACAACCGATGCCTATTTTGAGGCCCATTATTAGTCTTGAACACTAAAATCAACTACGCCCTGCCACTCAGGCTCAACATGGCACTACCAAATCGCACTCCACCTTCTTTGCTCAATTTTCTTACAGGTTTGGGTAAATTATGATGAATTACCTACGTTTAAATTGTCCAATACTCAATTGTATTGTATTGTATTGACTGTAATCGCATGGATTCAAAATATAGGTGTCTACGGTACCATACTCTGTGACAAAGTATCGTAAGACCTTATTAAATTTGTCAAGTCTGCTTTTGTTCGGGGTATGGGTTTACAGATCAGGTACTTCTTTCTGTCGTACCTATCATTAGTGTGAACTCTTAGATCAAATTAGAGTTATGCAGTCCTATCCAAGCTGTCTCATTGTCGCACGCTTTTGTACCCCATAATCACTGATTTCTGGCCAAAAAAGCACCCTTATTTTAATAAAACGCTGATTTTTTCCACTAAATAAACACCCCTTCTTTTATCAAAACACTGACATTGGATGAACGTATTTTAACTTAAGATTTTATAATCCTCTGCGTGTTTAGCAGCAGCAAGTGGCGGCAGCAAACTCGGAAGCCCAGTCACTTCGGGAGTCACTCGGCGTCAGAGCCGCGTATATTTCGTGGATTATAAGGGGATTTTGACTCCCATACTTCGTACTTGCGTACAAAAAAGTACCCTTCTTTTACAAAATCGCGGACATGCGGAGGTCTTAGAAAAAGACCACTTCTTCCGCGAAATACGTAACGCAGGTGCGGCCCCCCCTCTGTACCTAAGTGACCCCCCCCCCCCCCCCCGGGCTGGACCCTTGGCATTATACTGTGCATGATTTTCGCGTAAACAGGCTATGTCTGTACATTTGTTACTCAATAAAGTGAGACATTGTTACCATGTTTTATCTATGTAATATTTACGTTCACAGACTCTGTCTGTATATTTCTTATTCCCTTGTATTCGTTTAATTCATTATTGCCGTTTCTTTTTATTTGTAATTTTGTTTATTCTACTATAAAATGTTTTGTACTTGCTATGGTTTTTTGTACAATCCAGTACAGTCAATAAACACACAATACAATGTAATAAATTACGAAACGCGAACGTAATGCGACAGGGTGCGACAAGGAAATATCAGAGGATCTTAAAGGATCGCCTCCATGAGTCGATAATCGTATATTTTTCTTTTTATCTGTAATTTTGTTTCTTATAAAATGTTTTGTGCTTATCGTAATGACAATACAATGTAATTACGAAACGCAAACTTAATGCGACAGGGTGCGACAAGCAAATATCAGAGGATCTTAAAGGATTGCTTCCATGAAGCGATCGATAAACGTATACATATATTAATCCAAGCACCTGCTACATATCTTGATGACAAGCGGGTGAGGCGCTGGACATAGACTATATAATTGCCTCTAGCTGGAATATGTATTTTTTATTCCCTTGTATTCAGTTAATTCATTATTTCCTTTTCTTTTTATTTGTAATTTTTTTCTTCTTCTAAAATGTTTTGTGCTTATATGATTTTGTACAATCCAGTACAGTCAATAAACACACAATACAATGCAAGTGCGACACACAAACTTTATGCGACAGCGTGCGACAAGCAAAGGGTCATTGGAGCACCTGCTGAAAATGTTGGTGACAAGCAGGTCCAGGCTGGACATTGCCCATCAATTGCTTCCAGCTGGAATGCAATTGACAATACGTGGAATTTCGTCCGTCGAAGTGGAATGCTGTAGTAACAAGTCAATCGCAGTGGTCAGTGGGTTTAATACACGTCCTTAAAGCAGAGAGGTAAATATACGTCCGTGATTGAAGTATGAACAAATCGACTTTTAATTAGTCAAACCTTAGATGACCAAACACAAGTTTTCTTCATCCAAGGTCAAACAAGCCTTCCATAAAAGCGACCTTTTCCATTGTATAATTGGCATATAAATTCGATTTTTACCGGAATCTAAGCAGTTAAAGACTCTTGAAGAGTAAGGTTACATATTTAGAATTGCGCTTTAGGACATGATGGGAACAGGACAAGAAAACCACATACCGAGATGGCCACAGAGGTGTCCAATAAGCGACTTGCGTAGAAGCCCCCATGTGGCCAGCCATTATGTAAATCCAGATGTCAAAGGGTGCTATGTTGACCCGGAAGTACTTTCTTTCCATACAAACACATAGGATGACCAGTGCAGCTTATGCATGGTCCATCATAAATTATGTGTTTGTGGTAAAAATACCTGGATTTTGTGAATAAGCAGCAATGTCTACCAAAGTAAGGATATTATGAACATATGATGAGAATTTTGCATCCATTCCAAAGCCCTCAAATGAGATATCTGTTGAAAAGATCTCCCATATGAGTTCTTCTACCTTGTTTGCATTCAAGTTTATTACTGTGCTGAGTTATCAGTTAACATATTGAATGCAACACATCCAAGGGTGTATTAAGGAAAATCATTCAATATATCAAGCTTATCAAACATCTTTTGAATGTATTTTGCATAAATACTGTAATTTATTTTTCAATATTAAGCATTTAGAGATAGACATAATGACAGGATGTACCAGAGACTTATACAATTTAAAACCTTCTCAACACTTTTCTTTCCTTCTCCAGGGCTGAATGAAAATATAGGTAATTGATTCCCATCATACTTACATAATACTAATTGTGCTGTTTTTGGCTACCATAATAGCAAGAGGATATTAAGAAAAAGGGAGGGGAATTCTGTATCTTGTATGGATATGTTCAAGGAGTGTGCAGGGTGGATGGGGGGGGGGGGGGGGGGGGTGACAACAAGAAATGTATTCATAACCCCATACTTAGGACGGATTAACTCTTTAAGACCACACTAAGAATAGAAATTAATAGGAAATAAAAGGATAATCAGTTTCCTTCATTTCATTGTCCAGAAGACAGTTTAAGTTAATTGCTAGGTAATTAAGATTCACTGTCAAACACTACTACTGTGCTTATTCGAAAACAGTATTGTTAGCACCAGGATTTTTATTCACCAACACAGTCAATATCTGTCAAAGGGTCCAGTTAGTTCCCTTTAGGAGAAGATCCCTACATGTTCTGGCTAACATCCTTTCCCTTTCTTTCTAAGAAATGAAAACTGGTGCTTTCATTTCCATACAGAGAATGCTCTAGCAATAAGGTGTTCCTCATTACCACTAACCCTGAAATCTATAAAAAGCTGGGAACAGTTCACATTTTTTCAATTTTTATAACGTCTTATCAGTCAAATCATTTCTGTGTGATAACCTGACTGCTCAGTGGCTTCTACAGAACTAACACTGGCCATGTGGGGAAGGAATTCTGCATATAAGGGTGTACAACTATCTAAAAAGGGGGATACAATATATATTGACTTTATTCCATAGACTAAATTATAAAGAACAGGGAGAGTAAATGATTTGAAACATATTTGTACCTGACATCAGATTTGATCTGGTATATAAGCTTTACCCAGTGAGAAGCTGAAGGGAGTCAAATTACACTCATGTAACAACAGGAAATCTGAGTCTAATTACCCAAATAAAGTTTACAGTGTTCAACAGAATATTCCCTTGAGGTCACATTCATCTTTTCAGGAAAAGTTGATGATACTAAGTGACATTTTAAGCACATTATGTGGAACTTCAAGGGGGCCTGCGCGAGCTTCCCTATGCTATTCTAATGGGCGCAGGCTGCCAGCCGGCTGCATCTGCACCCCTGCTGCACCCCTAGCGCTTATGAGCAAAAGGCTTATTGTCGCACTGTCTCACCAGCGTGCGACAGGGGTTCAGAATGTGCGACAAAAAAACTTAAAGCACTCGAGCTCGTTAGCTGGATTTTTTTTTTCGCAAAACAGGACCAATGGAGCCAATTAGATATTTTATTTGAATTATTTTTTATACAAATTGTAGCAAAAAAACACAGTGAACTCTGTTTAGAAATATTTTCTATTGATTGGTTTTGGTCTTAACTATTGCAATATAGGCTAATATAGTAATGCCACCAGGTGACAATATTCAAAACTATTATCGAAACTCGGTCACCAAATATTGCTGTGATCCAGGACTTTCTGACTGTGCTCTGGGACTTTAACTATTTGGACACCCCTGAATCATGGCCACCTACCGAGATGGCCACCTATCTAGACGACCACTTTTCCTTGGTCAAGACGGCCAGTCCTCCCCTTGGTCAAGACGGCCACCATCCTTTGGTCAAGACAATCACCTCCCCTTGGTCAGGACAATCACCTCCCCTTTGGTCAAGACGGCCACCTTCCTTTGGTCAAGACGGCCACCTTTCCTTGGTCAAGACGGCCACCTCCAATTGGTCAAGATAATCACCTCCCCTTTGGTCAACACGGCCACGTACCTTCCTTTGGTCAAGACGGCCACCCTCAATTGGTCAAGATGGCCACCTCCCTTTGGTCTAGACGGCCACCTCCAATTGGTCAAGATAATCACCTCCCCTTTGGTCAAAACGGCCACGTACCTTCCTTTGGTCAAGACGGCCACCCTCAATTGGTCAAGATGGCCACCTCCCTTTGGTCTAGACGGCCACCTCCAATTGGTCAAGATAATCACCTCCCCTTTGGCCAAACGGCCACGTACCTTCCTTTGGTCAAGACGGCCACCCTCAATTGGTCAAGATGGCCACCTCCCTTTGGTCTAGACGGCCACCTCCAATTGGTCAAGATAACCACCTCCCCTTTGGTCAAGAAGGCCACCTTTCCTTGGTCAAGACAGCCGCCTCCACAAAAATATGATTTAAGTCAAGTTTTTTTTATTGAAGATTTAGGATAAAGAGATGGTCAAACCTACATAAGCAGTACTTTTAGCACTATAATGGAGGTTTTATGATGGAAAATTGGTCACCAATCTTTGCACTACCTAGGATGAAAAAAATGGATATGTTGCGAGAGGCTAATTACACTAGATGCGCTATAGTGAAGACCTGGCCATCCTAGGTGTCTCGCATCTGGCTTCAGTGTAACGTAACTACGAGACAAAGACCAATGAGTTCTCTTGTATCGTTTACATTACAGAGAAGGCTACTGACATGCACTGAATGTAATAGTGTGGGCTATTCGCCGCAGCCTGGTTGTTTACGTTGACCGGCTGGTTTCATATCCACTTTTTCTTTTTTACTTGTAAGACAATTTCAGCTGCTAAGAGTCTGACGGCCAATTTGTTTTAGGTGAAAAGCAGACAGCTACTTGATGTCTCTGATGAAGTTCATTAGAAAGCAGTATTTTCCTGTATCAACAATGGAAGGCCAAAGTGGACAAAAAGAGAATTTATTAACACTAATAAATGATTTATTTATATTAATAAATCATTAATTAATATAAATAAATCATTTATTGATGTTAATAAATCGTTTATTAATATTGATAAATGATTCGTTAATATTAATAAATGGCATGATTTATTAATATTAAGAAATGATTTTAATAATATTAATACTCATTTATTGATATTAATAAATGCTAAGCTTTTATTGATATTGATAGATGATTTATTAATATCAATAAATGATTTATTGATATTAAAAAATGGTATTTATTAATATCAATTAATCAGACCGTTTACTTATATTTATAGATGATTAAATGATTTACCAATACTAATAAATCATTCATTATTAGTAAATGATTTATCAATATTGATAAGTATTTATTAATATTAACAGATATTTATTGATATTAATAGATACTTTTTAATGTTAGTAAATGATTTATTGATATATCAAATGATTTATTAAAATTAATTAATCACTTAATGATATTAATAAATGCTCTTTTTGTCCACTTTGGCCTTTCATAGAAAACAATACCTTCCATTTTTTTTTAAAACACACAAAATCAAAAATTAAACCCACCAACAGTCAAATATTTTCTTTATTTCAATATTTAGATCCTGAAGTGCTGACTCTGTTGCCATGAAGGTGATCCGTACAAGAAAACTGTGTACAAAATGATCTGTTCAACGCTTTGTTGAAAAATAATTATGCCTTATTACTATGGCAACATGCTATAATATGTTGACATCGAGGTGATGCCATCTAGCGAGAATGTTTAGAAGCGTAGTGTGTGGGTTCTGGTTGGCTGTTTGAGGTCACGTGGTGGAATGTTGATGTACACTGCATCGGTGTGCATATGCTATGATAATAGGCCCTAGTACGCGCAGAAAAGTGGGGTTAGCGCAAACGAAAGGCCCGGACAGGACCATCTCAATCATTCATACCACAGACACTGTCAGAAGGTAGGTTTCAACTAGTTCGCGAGTTTTTATCAAAGAGATAAGTTATACCTCAGGAGATTGACAACTGTCATGATTTAACCAGTTTAATCAGTGATTTTGTGTTGATGTTTATACATGCAGGTAACTGTCCTATGTTATTTTAGTCTTAGATTGATCAGAGAGTTAGATAAGTGGGAGTGGAAAGGGGGGGGGGGGGGGGGGGGTTAGGGTCAATCACCATACAATAATATAGGCAAGTGTGCAGTGACAGTGATGCGACTGGTTGTTCAGCGCTCGCAGCCTGCAGGGTAATTAGTGCTCAGCTGCACTCAAGAGAATAGAGCATGCCTGGCTGCAAGCAGGGTATATCAGTTGATCCACTGCTGTGCCATTGTGGTTTCTTAATTTGGAGATGATTACATCAAAAGGTTATTTCAACTTTTGTAATGAAGGGGACGATTGCATCACTCAGATTATTGAGTATATATATGTGTGCGTGTGTATGACTGTATATGTTCTTTTGTTTGATTATACCTTTTGAAGTTGCTGTTCTTTTCCACTTTGAAATTTTTCCATGTTTATACCCTAACAAGATATGTAAAACTAGAAGGGACCCTACAACTAACAAGCATGGAATAAGTGACGGGCATAGAAGTTGATGTATGTGAGAAGGGCTTTCCTAACCACTAAACAGGGGGTAGGGGAGTAGGGCGCCACCCCTAGGTCAGGGGACACTACAGTTAGTTAGAGACCTGGGAAAGGGGACCCCTCGGTAGCTCCCCTGTAGTGGGGTGAGCCCGCGAGCCAAAGCGGTTGCCGATCATTACCTACCTACCTACCTACGAGGGTCATGCAGTGAAATCTGCTGACTTCCTCTCCACCGGGATCATTGTCTAGGGTTGATTTTGCAAGGCATGAACATATAGTTTGTTTCCTGTAATCCTACCCTGACAAGTTTTTAAAATCCCTATACCCTTCAGATTTTTCTGTCCTTCCGACGCCCATTCAACATAAAACATGCATAAAACACATTTTTGAACCAAAAAATTATCCAGAAGTTTTTTTTCACCGACCGACCTACCCTTTTTTTTTCGGACTGTTACTGGAAGCAATCATTTTTATAGGCCTAATAAGCAAAGATTGGGGGGGGGGGGGGGGGAGGGGGGGGGGGGTCACAGTCTAACAATTTACCCTTTGCTCTTTCTCAACGCAGCTTGACCTACTGTTGTCCAGAAGAAGGTCGCTAACACTATAGTCTGTCTGACCCAAGCTTGTGCACTTTGGGGTGCAAGCATGAAACTTGGTACAATTATAGTTTAAGGAATGCTAAGACAAATTGGAAGGAGACACAGGCTGTAGGTCAACCCTATGACCTATTTTTGGGCCATTTTAGGTCAAAAACGGACATTTTTGGTGATTTCACATATGAGACACTTTCATTAAACTGAGTAGAAACATGAAACTTGGTATTATTATGGTTTAAGGAATGCTTATAAACATTGGATGGGGACACAGGCTGTAGGTCACCCCTATGACCTATTTTGGGGCCGTTTTAAGCCAAAAAAGGACATTTTTGGTGATTTTGCTGATAAATACTATCTTGGATCTTGGTAGAAGCATGAAACTTGGTACAATTATGGTTTAAGGATTGCTTATACAAATAGGAAGGGGTCAGTTACTGCTCTGACCTATTTATGGGCCATTTTAAGCCAAAATTGGTCAAAAACGGACAATTTTGAGGGATTTTGCTAAGAAAACATCCTTTAATTTCAGGTTGAAGCATGAAACTTTGTACAATTATGGTTTAGGGAATTCTTATAAAAAATGGAAGGGGACACATGCTGTAGGTCACCCCTATGATATATTTTTGGGCCATTATAAGCCATGTTAATTAGATATAAACTGACATTTTCTTGTCATTTTGCAAATAAAAACATTCATTGACTTGTGGTATACATCTAATTTACAACATACATTTCCTTATGGATATGAATACATTCAAAGTGGTATTATTTATGTCATATGTAAACTGAACATCACATTTTGAGGGTTAAATTAAGCAAAAATTTCCAAAGGCTAGCACTTCTTGTAGGAATTATATAGATTTAGTTAAATAATAGTCTAAAAAATAAAACTTTGAATGTGAATACTCAGTTAAGTATCTTTAAATGATTGAATAATAGCCCCTGACTGCCTATTTTAGTCATCATTTGACAATATATTTGAGAAATGTTCAATCTTGACATTTCCACATTACAAGTTTCGACTATGAATGAGAGAATAATGTTACAATGCAATAATAGAAAAGTTCTCTTCCATGGTTGATAAGTTTTTTTTATTTCAAAAAAGAGAGGAGTGGGATGGAGCGATGTTCCGGTTACCTTACTAATAATTACATAAGATGAGGTTTATGCAATTATTTACAACTTTGCTTGATACCTTTTTACTCTTGAGAACTGTGTCCTCCACATTCAAAAAGACCTGTGTGCACAATTGAGACTATCTTTATAACTTTTACACTAGCACTTGAATGCTTTTCTACACTTGCAGTGAATGAGTTTGTAATTCATGCCAGATTTGTCCAATAAGGTTTTCCATATCGAAACTTTTTTTTCCAGCCTCACTTTGCAGGACTTGGGAGCTTTGGGTCCCTCTGTGTTGCTTGCCCCCAAATGTGTCCTCCCTGATAGACTAAATTCATTTGTTCTGTCATATATCAGCACCACAAACATTTCAATCACTATCAATGCATTGTCAGACACTTTATCTGGAGCATTCCCTAATGACAAAAATGTCTCTGTAACTTCTGAGAAAACAGCACCCAGAAATCATCAAGGCATGAATTTTGTAGGGTCAATTCTGCAACACAGCACCTTTTCTTCTGGAAATCTTGTTGTTTAGAGAGCATTCTCCCATCACAGACAGCCCTTGTGCAACATATTCTCTAGTTGCTGCCTACCAGGGAGGACACATTTGGGGGCAACAAACACAGAGGACCCAGAGCTCCTAAGTCCTACAAAGATATGGAATATCTTTTGGGACAAATCTGGCACAGGCTCAGGAAATGTGTTATGAACTCATTTACTGTAAGTGTAGAAAAGCATGCAGGGCCAGTGTAAATGTTACAAAGGTGATATCAATTGCACTGTTCTTTGTGAATGTGGAACATGGTCTTAGCCAGCAGGGCGTCCGGGTCCCTTTTTGTACACCAAAACCCTTAAAAAGAACCCCTCAGGACACCAAAATGTTTAGTGTGGAATTTCTAAAACTCTCAATCTCAAGCTTATAATTGAATTTTTTCATCTCCTAATAATTCCCAATTTCCCATCACATTGTTTAATGATATTATGCCTTATTTTGATGAATTTATACATGTTTATGGTTGTAATATGAGTATATTGTCATCTCCATTTAAATTTGGACGCCCCAAAATTTTGCAACTGCCAATTTTAGGCACCAAGTTTCTAAATACTGGCTAAGACACTGATGTAGGAGATACTGTTACGAAGAGTGAAAAGGTAAAATGCTAAAATCATGCATTCTTACTCTGAAAATTCCAGTTTTAAAGCAGTGAAATGGTAGAAAATTAGAACCTCCATCAGGCAAAGTTATGAATAGCACGCAAGCCTAAAGAATTAATCCAAAGTACAAATCCCATCCCTCTCCTTTCTGAGAACATTTTTCATGTTTCACCCTCAACTCATCAAACATGGAAGAGCTCTTTTCTGTTACTGCATTATAGCATTATTCTGTTAATAATAGTCAAAACTTTTGAATATGGAAATTTCAAGATAGTACATTTCTAAAATATAATGTAGAATGATGACTAAAATTGGCAGTCAGGAGCTATTATTCAATCATTTGAAGAAACAAATACCAAACTGAGCATTCACATTCAAAGTTTATTTTTTAGACTATTATTTAACTAAATCTATATAATTCCTACAAGAAGTGCTAGCTTTTGGAAATTTTTGCTTAATTTAACCCTCAAAATGTGATGTTCAGTTTACATATGACATAAATAATACCACTTTCAATGTATTCATATCCATAAGGAAATGTATGTTGTAAATTAGATGTATACCACAAGTCAATGAATGTTTTTATTTGCAAAATGACAAGAAAATGTCAGTTTATATCTAATTAACATGGTTACAATGGCCAAAAAATATGTCATAGGGGTGACCTACAGCATGTGTCCCCTTCCATTTTTTATAAGAATTCCCTAAACCATAATTGTACAAAGTTTCATGCTTCAACCTGAAATTAAAGGATGTTTTCTTAGCAAAATCCCTCAAAATTGTCCGTTTTTGACCGATTTGGGCTTAAAATGGCCCAACAATAGGTTAGAGCAGTGACCTACAATGTGTGTCCCCTTCCTATCTGTATAAGTAATCCTTAAACCATAATTGTACCAAGTTTCATGCTTCTACCAAGATCCATGATAGTATTTATCAGCAAAATCACCAAAAATGTCCTTTTTTGGCTCAAAACGGCCTTAAAATAGGTCATATGGGTGACCTACAGCCTGTGTCCCCATCCAATGTTTATAAGCTTTCCTTAAGCCATGATTATACCAATTTTCATGCTTATACTCAGTTTAATGAAAGTGTCTCATATGTAAAATCACCGAAAATGTCCGTTTTTGACCTAAAATGGCCCAAGAATAGGTCATAGGGGTGACCTACAGCCTGTGTCCCCTTCCAATTTTTCTTAGCATTCCTTAAACCATAATTGTACCAAGTTTCATGCTTGGACCCCAAAGTGCACGATTTGGCCAAAATCTTGATTTATCCGCCCCACTATACCTGTTTTTGGGTCAGGTAGCCTTCTGCTCGAGGACCGTCGAGCCCTGACAATTAACCCAGGTTAACAGGGTCTTAGCCAGCAGGGCGTCTGGGTGTCATTTTGGACACCCAAACCCTCAAAAACTACCCTTCAGGACATCCAAACACACACTAGCTAGCATGTGACAAAGGTTTCACAATTAATGTGCCACAGTCTAGATTTACCATCAAGCAGCATTTTTTCAAGTCAGAACATTATCTGACTGCATGGCTAGTACTAGTGCCTTTTATATATATTATCAAATGTATAATTTTATGCAGATTTCGTTGAAAGTGTGAAATCCATAACTTTATCAGTATTCTCTGTTGATCAATCAATATCTCCATTATTGATATACTTGGCTAAGGCCTAAAACTGTAACCCTACCCCTAACAAGTTTTTATTCAAAGAAATCCCTACCCTAAAGTTTTTATCGCCCATCCAACTCCCAATCAACGTAAAACAAGCATAGAACACACATTTTTGACCAAAAAAATAATGCAAACAAAATTTTTTACTGACCTTCCTACCCTATTTTTTTCGGACCGTTACAGGAAACAAACAATTTATTTAATATTAGTGCCAATTGATGAACATTTTGTTTAGAATTATTTGTCTATCTAAAGATGCTGTGCTCCAGGACTGATCGTCTGTGCATGCCCCATAACATTCATACTTGGACACCCCTGCGGGTAAAGAGGAATATGTAGGGCAAGTGCGGTCAACTAGCCCCTAAATTACATCCCCTTTGTGTTTAAAAATAGAAAAGATTTGTTCGGCTGAGTCTTGTCCCTTAAGGGTCAGTAAACAAGGTCCCTACAGGGCTCGACATAGGTGCTTGCCCAGTTGCCCAGGGCAAGTAGAATTTGTAAATTAATGCTGAAGGGCAAGTGAAAACTATCTTGCTGGCCCCACTGGGCAAGAACGCTGTATATATTTCAGGTTTTCAGTTTTGTGGTCTGGCATTCAAGCTTGTCCTAGGAAAATGCTTTTACATGCCAGCACCATAATTTGCTCTACTTGGGTTTAAATGAAACATTATAAAACATACAATTGTTCAAGGGCAGGTGAAAGTTGGAATAGGGCAAGTGAAAGTTGAATCTCACTTGCCCTACGGGGCAAGTTGCCGCATAAGTTAATGGTGTGCCCTGCCCTATTACAGAGACATCGATCAAATGAGAAGCTAGCTTACAACTTACACTAATCTGTTAAAGTTATTGTAGGAAAAAGTGTTGTAAAGTAGCCCCTAAATTAGAACCCCTGTGTGTTTGAAAATAGAAAACATTTGTTTGCACATCTTGTCCCCTTAAAGGATCAATTAACAAGGTCGCTATTACCTTGGACCAAATATGTGGTTGCTCATCTAAGCTATTACAGAGACATAGTTTGAATGAGAAGTTGGCTTACAACTTCAGGGCGCTGAACCGAGTACCCGGCCAACCCAGGTAGTCAGTCGGTGCAAGTTGGACCCAAAATCAGACAGGACCACCAGGCTTTCTGTTGCCGGGCCACTTTGCTAGCAATTACCTTGTATAACCTTGACTTAGAGACAATAAAAAAATTCTTAATTTTTTTAAACTTGATGTTATTCTGTATATTTTTCTTGTTTATTTTATTTCCGCTGTTACCCTTCATGACTTTACAATGGTTGCTGTCAACAAATGACTTTGCTAGGCTGCTGTCAACTATATTGTTATTCAAGATATGATTTCAAAGAATGTACCTTTCAATTTCCATTCGAATGATAGATAGTCAAGTCGGACAAATTGAGGCCTGTTCAGTTTGCCCGAAATGCTGTTTTTCAATGATTAGCAGGGGCGGATACAGGGCTGAATTTGACTGGTGCCAAAACTGAAAATGGGCACCGGGCATAGTAGATGCTCGGGCAACTCGTGGCACTTAAAATTTGAGATTCTATTGAATTACTTTTCAAAGGATTTAATTTTATTTCTAGTATTTCTTATCCATATACTGAACCACTCATTACTCACTACTGATCTTTGGAATGAATTTCATAATAAAAAGCTAATTCATCGGTAATATATTTCTTTATTTCTAAAACTGTAGTGATTGCTTACATATTACACTTCACATGCAATATCCCTACAGGGCGGGGATAGTGAATACCTCCCAAACCCCCTTAATAAATATCCCAATTACTTGATTTTGATTAGCCCATGCCAATCGGCCATCAAACAGTGGGCAAATGAAATAAGGTCTTGTCATTGTCAAAATCAAAACAATAAAAGTTTATTTTCAAAGTCCTTTTTCAATTTTTTATTGCCCACATGGCTAGAAAATTTGGTTTACAAAATGTGCCCCAGGGGTGGGGATAACTGACAAAAAAAATGTGCCCTATGCAAAATAGGGCAGCTGGTCAGAACACTAATCCCCCCCCCCCCCCACCCCCGGGTCCTGGGGATTCAATTAACCGATGCATTTACCTGGCTAATTCTGAATACACTCCATCCAAAACTGGCAAAAGTTCCCAAAGTCGTCTTCTACTTTAAAGTGAAGAGATGACTTCAGTTGTCCACCTGGCTGCGATATGTCTCGCAACACTCCAACCGTGGTTGCTTGGTGCTTACCAGCGCTCCTAGCGGCGAGTATAATCACGTGTTTGCCAGGGATTGATAA
The DNA here is from genome assembly GCA_963942565.1 of Maea johnstoni. Classification (NCBI taxonomy): domain Eukaryota; kingdom Metazoa; phylum Annelida; class Polychaeta; order Spionida; family Magelonidae; genus Maea; species Maea johnstoni. The sequence goes on along the minus strand of OZ012701.1, from coordinate 23,004,249 downwards.
TCATCTCCACAGGAAATTACTATCTCCCCCGGCCGATATCTGCCGTCCATATCAATTTCCCATGGAGACTAATTGTGTATGGCGGCCGGTCGCGAGAACACTGTTGAGTTGAGTGCCTCCTCTTCCTAAATCCACCTGTCTTAAAAGTGGTGGTATGAACAGGCAGGGATCAGCTCGCGAATTTGACCGGTGCCAAACATCCACATTTTGAATTGAGCGGTGACTTGTCACCGGAAACACCGGTGTGGATCCGCCGGTGATTAGATGGCCATAACTATGGGGGCGGGCTATCTGTTATGTTGAGCCCTGATCTAACACTAACCGGGTAAAGGTATTGTAGAAAAAAATGTTGTCAAGTACGTATATAGCCCCTAAATTAGATAATCAGGTTGGCAGTTGGTTTGCGACTTAATGTCCCTTAACTCTTCAAATGCTGAGGCTAATTTCAGTCAAAGCACAAGGACGCAAATATTTTGTCTTGTTGGTATGCATTGGATAGCTCTTGATGAGTACTCTCAGACGAGTATACCCATGTGCAAGGGTTTCAGGCATATTTCAGTTTTTTTGCATCATTTTGCATTGGCCAAATTAGCCACCAGCAGCATGTGGGTTCAGGGTTAAAAATAGAAAACATCTTTTTAGGCGTTGGTGACTTGTCCTTTACAGCAGAGATATAGGTCAAATGAGTTGTGAATCAATATGTGCCTTAACTTATTTCCCCGAGAAAAAACTTTGACATGTAGAGGATACAGATCCAGTCCATTTACAAAATTCTACTGCTTTTGCTCTGCTTATCATTTATATTGCTGTTAGTCAGCCTGTGCGTTATCTTGTTGGTTTAATACTGAAATTGTTATTTTGTAGTCATGCAGCCAAGAGTTGTAGCTGACAGGTGTCTACCATGCGGGCCTCAATGCTAACTCAAGTTGTTACTGGCTATATGTAGGACCAGTAACACCTAGGATCTACTGGTCCTGCAAATTTTTTACTGGTCCTTCAAATTTTTCTTTAATATAAAAATAATAAACATAGCATAAAATCCACAGACAACACTTATTTATATTTATTTCACCTTCATTTACTTCAAAAATATTTGGGACATTCTTGAGGGGAAACTTGTTAACAAGAATGTCCCCAAATGTCCCGGTAGGACCAGTTATCGTCTTTTTTACTGGCCCTAAGCCATTTTGGGATATTTTTAATGGCCTGGGGCCATAGGACCACTTTTAGCGTCGAGTCTAATTGCAGCTGCCATGCAAAATTATTAGTTTTTTACCAACCTGGAAATAAAGATTATATCTATCTATCTATCTATTTATAGAATAGGGTGAAGTATGTAGGACAAGTATTGTCTAGTAGCTCTTAAATTAGATAACCTGTTTTGACTGTTGGTGGCCGGCTTGTCCCTTAAGGGTCAAAAACTGGGTATAGCATACAGCAAATAGTGTCCTACTTTTACTTGGCAGGGTAGATTCTGATGGGCACCTTTAGGGCTGTTCCATTCAAAAGTGTGGGGGGGGGGGGGGGGGGAGGAGGAACGGAAGGTTTTTTGAAGGGGGGGGAGGGGCCAAATTCTGAATTAATTTTTCCCATTATATTAAATTAGATTTCTGGCAGGAGGGGGGGGGGGGGGGGTGTCGAATTTTCAATTATCTTCCATTCCTCCCCCCCACCACATACTTTTGCCACTTTTGGACACCCAGTTACGGTTACCTGGGTTTCAGAATTGGGTGGTAGGGGGGAGTGCAAAGTTTCCCCTGCCCCCTCCACCTTTTAAAATGGAACAGCCCTTATCAGGGGTATGCAGGCACATATTGTAAACCTTCCTTATGTCAACACCTCTGACATGTGAACACATTGAGATGTGAACACCAAATGTGAACACAATTTTGGAGTACCATTTCTACGCATTACTGTGTTAAACGACCACAGATTTGAACACCTTCGATCTAATGTGAACACAATTTTTAGTCCCATTTCTACCTATTACTGTGTTCATTTAAAGACCTCATTTGAACACCTAATGTGAACACATTTTTGGTACCATTTCTATTAAAAGACCTTAGATGTGAACACTTCTAATGCGAACACAATTTTTGATTCCTATTTCTACCTTTTACTGTGTTCATTAAAAGACCACATTTGAAGACCTCCAAATGTGAACACAATTTTGGCTCACCATTTCTACCTATTGTTCATTAAAATACCTCAGATTTGAACACCTCCTAATGTCAACATAAGTTTGGAGTCAATTTCTACTCATTTAGTACTGTGTAAAAGACCTCAGATTTGAAATCCTCCTGATGCCAACACAATTTTGGAATCCAATTTCTACCTATTACTGTGTTCATTTAAAGATCTCAGATTTGAACACCTCCGTGAACACAATTTTGGAGTTAGTACCATTTCTACTATTACTGTGTTCATTTAAAAGACCTCAATTATAAACACTTCCTTATGCGAACACAATTTTGGAGTCACATTTCTACCTATAATATTACTGTATCAAAAGACCTCAGGTCTTGGAGACTTTATAGCCAGGATCTAAAAAATGCCTGTCCAAAACAGCAATTCAAATGTTTTTGCCTGTCCACATTTAGCTACTCCGGGCGCTACCTCAAATCCTTACACCAACTAGATTCAATAGCCTAGCAGCTATTGTGTCAAAAAGGGCAATTCACACTTCAGCCATGACCTAGAAGATGGAATGCAGGGCTCGACGCTAAGGGTGAACCTATGGCCCCAGGCCAGTAAATATTCCCAAAAACAGCTTCAGGACAGTAAAAAAAGACCTCAACTGGTCCTACAGGGCCAGTAAACATTTGGAGACATTCTTGTTAAAAAGTTTCCCCCTGATGTTGTCCCCAATTGTTTTTGAAATAAATGAAGATAAAATTTATAAAGATAAGTGTTGTGGTGAATCTTATGCAATGTTCTTTCTTCTTATGTTAAAGAAAAAATGTAGGGCCAGTAAACATTTTGCAGGACCAGTAGATGCTAATGTGTTACTGGTCCTACAGGGCCAGTATCATTTTGAGTTAGCGTTGAGGCCTGGAATGTTATTGTTTACTATGTAAAACTATTACCGACCTGAAAATAAAGATTATATATCTATCAATCTATCTATAGAACTTGGCCCAGTTAAGATGACACAAACAGGGTCAGTATCTAGGACAAGTATTGTCAAGTAGTCCTTGAATCAGATAACCTGTTCCTCTTGTCCCTTAAACCATTCACACTCAGAGTTCCTGTAGAAAGTATCATCTGCTACTTTCATACTTTTGAAAATAACTTGGGAATAAAGGAAAAGTTCTCAAAATATTTGAAAGGAAGTTGTTGTTTGACCACTAGTTAACATTTCTCCTTCAAATATTTTCTAAAAAGTGCTTTTGTTAGAAAAATATCTCCAAAATAGTCAGGCCTGTTTTGGCCGCTGTGAGCATTAATGGGTTAAGGATGAAAAACTGGGTATAGCATATATGGCAAACAGTGCCCTACTTTTAATCTACAGATTCTTATGGGCACACCTTTTAATGGTGTTAGACCTTGTACTTACGGCAGATGATTTCAAACAACCTCTTAAAACATTGGCCTGCAGTCTATCAGGGTGCATTTGAGCACCCATACCCTAAATAAAAATCACACATCAGAACACACAGATTTCTTGGTGAGGTATTTATAAAAATGTCAATTTCAAGCAAATAGTTGAATATTTTCTCCGCAAAATCCCTCCACCTTTTTTAATGGAACAGCTCTTTACAGTGGTAGGCCTATGCAGACACGGATTTTAAACCTTCGTTATGTGAACGCATCTTACATGTGAACACTTCTTGAGATTTGAGCACCTCCTAATTTAATGTGAACTCAATTTTGGAATCCCATATCTATAGACTACTGTGTTAAAATATCTCAGATTTGAACACCTCCTAATGTGAATTTTAACACAATTTTGGCATACCATATCTACCTATTGCTCTGTTCATGAAAAGACTTCAGATGAGAACCTCCTAATGTGAACACAATTGGGAGTCCCATTTTTACCGTTTACTTGTTAAATGACACAGATTTAAACACTTAATGTGAACCTAACTTTGAAGTACCATTTCTACCTATAACTGTGTTCACTAAAAGACCTCAGATGTGAACACTGCCTAATCTGAACTCAATTTTCGAGTACCATTTCAATGTATTACTCTGTTCATTATAAGACCACATTTGAACACCTAATGTGAATACAATTTTGGAGTACCATTTCTAACTATTACTGTATCAAAAGACCTCAGATCAGGGTCTTAGCCAGGATCTTAAAAATGCCTGTCCAAAACAGCAATTCAAATATTTCTGCATGTCCAGATTGGCCCTTTAATCCGTATGCTGCTGGTGGTGGCTAACTTGGCAGATACAAAATGATGCTAACATAAGATACTCTGCTCCTTCAAATCCATATACCAACTACCGTATTCGCCCGATTAAGGGCAGTGTCTTAAATAAGCGCACCCCCCCCCCCCCCCCCCCCCCCCCCCAATTTTATGCCAATTTTGGGGGACCGGCAAGCGCCAAAGATCGTCTCATCATGTTAAATTTCTAAGTTGTTTTAGTAGGACGAGAAGGTATATAGATGGCGACCGTAACTGCCATCTATCGGCCATTTCTTGTTGCGGTACGTAACACCATGATCGGCACTCATTGGTGGGGGGGGGGGGGGGGGGGGGGGGGGGGTGCGGTTATACGAATGTTTGACAAAACCCCTGCTACAGAAAAATTTCCCAACTTGCACCCGTGTCAAAAAGGGCAATTCACACTTCAGGCATGACCTAGAATGGTGGATTGTTAGGAAAAGATTTGGTTATTACCCCCAAAAAGTCAATATTGAAAATTCATCACAGAAGTTTTTGCCTGTCCATAAAGTAGGTTTTCATGAAACTGCCTGTCCTAAAGACAGGCAGGTATGGTCCTGGCTATAAGTACCTGCTCAGATGTGAAGTTGTGAACACCTCCTTATGTGAACACTTTGTCCCTGGTCCCTAGGTGTTCACATACCAGAGGTTTCACAGTTCATAGGGTCTGGAGGCATTTAGCTCACTTTTCAGTTCTTTTATTATGGAATGATTTGTTTCTTACCGTATTTGCCCGATTAAGCGCACTGTCTTCAATAAGCGCACCCCCCCCCCCCCCCCAATTTTTCGCCAATTTTGGGGTACCACCAAGCACCAGAGATCGTCTCCTCATGTTAAATTTCTACTGTTTTAGTAGAACGAGAAGGTATATAGATGGCGACCGTAACTGCCATCTATCGGCTATTTCTTGTTGCGGTACGTAACACCGCCATCGGCTCTCATTGGGGGGTGCAGTTATACAAATGTTTGTCAAAACCCCTGCTGCAGAAAGATTTCCAAACTTGCACCCGCACGGTGCGCTTAATCAGGCGAATACGATATCTTCATTTATACCCATAACGATATATGTATGTATGATTTTCTTAGATGAAGAAAAGAACGGATACGTAGTGAGAGACCAATTACTAAATGCGCTTAATAGTGAAGGGCTGGACATGCCAGGGGTCTCTGATCTGGCATCAGCGTGAGGTCACGAGGGAATAATGACCAATCAGGGCTCTCGTATCATTTACATTACAGATTGAGAAACCTATCAGCCAGCATGCACAGAGCACAACTTTTGGGCTATTTGTTGGGCAGCCAGCATACACAGAGCACAACTTTTGGGCTATTTGTTGGGCAGCCAGCATGCACAGAGCACAACTTTTGGGCTATTTGTTGGGCAGCCAGCATGCACAGAGCACGACTTTTGGGCTATTTGTTGGGCAGCCAGCATGCACAGAGCACAACTTTTGGGCTATTTGTTGGGCAGCCAGCATACACAGAGCACAACTTTTGGGCTATTTGTTGGGCAGCCAGCATGCACAGAGCACAACTTTTGGGCTATTTGTTGGGCAGCCAGCATGCACAGAGCACAGCTTTTGGGCTATTTGTTGGGCTGTTCAGGTTGACCGGCTGGTTTCATATCCACTTGTTTTTATTTACCTAAGCTATTTTGTAACTATGTTTATACTTTTTTACAGTCAATAAAGATACATACATAAATACAGTGAAGGATGGCAGAGGAGGAGGAAGTTACTTTCAACCCCCTTTATCAGAATACTGAGGAGGATCACCCAGATCCAATAGAAGCTGAAATAACAGGTGAGTGCCAGGGCTTGAAATTAGGGGGTGCCGGAAGCCATTGAGGGCTCCCTTGAATTCTCCTGCGGCTCCCTCAAATTTCTGCAGGGAGCCCAAAGATGTACTGGTTTCTTAGTGTTGGGACGATCATTGATTATAATCGATAATCGATCGTAGAGCTGCACTCACGGAGGGAGATCAACTCATGAGCTCACCACCCGTTTGACTCGTGAGCTCATGAGCTCACGGACGTGTCTGATTTTCCA
>OZ012701.1:22944937-22997604 GCA_963942565.1 Maea johnstoni | reverse complement strand
TGCCTTTCTCTCAAAGAGTAAATAGTCAGAGTCAGAATATATATCTCACTTGAAAAATAAGAGGCCCAATATTATACATTATACATTATACATGTAGTCAGTGTTGGGCACCCAGTTTCCAAATCATTGCCAAGACCCTGCTTAGTCATACTTGATTATCAGAAAATTGTTTAAGTGGTTCACATACAAATCTTATGGACTTATGGAAGTGTTATAATTACAAGGCTCTGACTTTATTTGTATATTTGACTTTTATTTTTCAGTGACAAGTTATGACGGAAGTAAACTTAAAAAGTTCAAGTATGGCGAGGTTTCTCGGATCCTATTACTAGTGGCCCAGCAGATCCTGATCCAGAAGTTGGATGTGCATAACCCTGTTGGCTAAAACCCATGTGGGTGTGTGTATATATATATATATATATATATATATATATATATATATATATATATATATATATATATATATATATATATATGTGTGTGCGTATATATATACATATATATATATATATATATATATATATATATATATATATATATATATATATATATGTATATATGTATGTATATATATGTATATATATGTATATATATGTATATATATGTATATATATATATATATATATATATATATATATATATATATATATATATATATATATATATATATATGTATACACACACATATATATATGTATATATATATATATATATATATATATATATATATATATATATATATATATATATATATATATATATATATATATATATATACATATATACACACACACATATATATATATGTACTTTATTGACTGTAGACAGTCTACAGAATATATATGAAATAAATACAATAGAGAACACAATTGTCTAAGCCAGCAGGGCATCTGGATGCCATTTGGACACCCAAACCCTAAAAGAATAATTTCCCTTCAGGGCACCCAAAATATTTTGTGAGGAATTTCTTAAAATGTTGATTTGATGCATAACCTAGTTTATGTATATCTCTGGTTATACTCCAATACCTAGGATTCGCAGAAGTGGATTTGGACTTCCACTCAAAGTTGATAGTTGGTTTTGACCAAAATGAAAAGTTTGCCCCATTTTAATCCATTCATGCCTGTGGCAGACAAAATGGGCTGACAATTTTGGTGGTATCTCTTTAAAAAAGCAATTTCCAGAAAATATTTGAAGGAGAAATGTTGATCAAAATCTAACCCATAAGTCTCCTTATATATTTTGTGAGTTGATGATTGATTCCAAAGTTAATTTCAAAGGCACGGGTGACACGTGTCGAAATTGAATGAAAGTTTTAGGGATGAACCACAGTGCAGATATTTAATTTCTGCACCAGTTGACCAGGTGTCTGCCAGTCCCTGGTTTTACTAACACCCATGGATAACATGTCAAAAAAATATAAGGCAAATACATCAATGACCCATGTAGCTTGCGAATCAAAACAAAGCTCAGTTGTGAGGTCATCCATGTCCAGGAAACTTGGTGGCAATCGGGCGTGCAGTCGTGCATTATGCCTGGGCTGCCCACACATTTAGTGCAGGAATTAGATGTCAGCACTGTAGCCCCATTTTATGGAGCTATTTTGTTATTGTCACATCTTGTAACATAAAAACTTTGCTGCCAAGATGTAATTCTCTAGCATTATTGTCAAAACCTGCTTGGAGTACTAGTATCTTACTCATGTATCTGTGAGCAGACTCTCTTGCTCTCCTGTGTAGTCTGTGTTTACAAACACTTAGTTTATATGTTTAATGTGAATAAATGCCTCATTAGTAAGTGTTTACAAACACTTAGTTTATATGTTTATTATGAATAAATGTCTCTTTACTAAGTGTTTATGAACACTTAGTTTATATGTTTATTAGGAATAAATGTCTCTTTACTAAGTGTTTATAAACTCTTAGTTTGTTAATTATGAATAAATGTTCCTTAACTAAGTGTTTGAAACACTTAGTTTATATGTTTATTATGAATGTCTCTTTACTAAGTGTTTACGAACACTTAGTTCATATGCTCATTATGAATAAATGGCGCTTTATCAGAATTAATGTGTTTGTTTGCACTTCTACCAACACCATCTGACACCTTTAGATATCAAAAAATCCTTACTATTGAGTTCAAATCCAATCAGTAGTTGTTTGTTCTGCTGGTGGCTAATTTGGCCAATACAAAATAATGCAACTAACATGAAAGATTCTTGAAACCCCCGCAAATGGGTACGCCTCTGAGACTACTCAGCAAGAGCTTTTTAATGAGTACCAACATGACAGGATATAGATAGTTTTCAAAATTCTTTGCTCCCTTGTGCTTTGGACAAAAATAGTTCAGCATTGAAACGGTTAAAGGAGCCCTTAAGGCTCGCATACATATTCGTTTATATGAAAGTAATATACTTCCAGGACAGGTTGCGGTCCTTTTTGTGTGTACCCACTAGGTGGTACACACTTACGAGTCACTCACCCCTCTCCCCATGTTGTATCCAACCTTGTTTTAAAGGGGAACTAAAGGCTCACATACATATTAGCTTATATGAAAGTAGTACACCTTAAGAATAGGATGCTGTCCTTTTTCTCTCAGTGACCCCATATGAGGGGAGAATTTTGAGTATTGCCATCAGCCTGCCCAGCCCCTGCTATCAGCCATGTTCTTCAATTGCTAACAGCTGTGACTCAAGGGGTGGCATTGCCACTTCCTGTCCCCCCCCCCCCCCCCTCATCATAGTGCATCATAGACTGTAGTGCTCTTCACAAAAACTCTTCGAAATTTGCATTAAAACTTGTATCAGACAGGAAAATGGTAAAATCATCTGCAGCAATTGGCTGTACAAAAAGACAGGTTAGCAGAGTTAGTTTTCATATATTTCCTGAATGTTTGACGGAACCCCTGCTACAGAAAAATTTCCCTAATTGCACCCGCACGGTGCGCTAAATTGGGCGAATAGGATATGTTTATCAATGAATTTTGACTGTAAGTGTAACATGTAAACTTGTACTTTCAATTCAGGTTGACGTTCCGCCATGACTGAATATGACTTCGACAATGCTCATATTTCGTCATGGCTGATAACATTAGCAAGAATACATTATTAAGAACAATCGAACAAAGTTTACTGGGGATAAGACTTTTTATTGTAATTGCGTGTATAGAGGTTAAGGCTCATTTTTATTTTCGTTGAGATTCAGGGCTCGATTATTTTTTTTTTTCATCATTTCAGGGCTCAATTTTTTTTCGCAGATTTTGAGGGCTCATTTTTTTCATCACTTTCAGGGACCTAGGGTGTCCAAGTCTGTATGCCATTGGCGCACATGTGGCCGTCCGCCGCTGCCAATGCAGGCCCCAAGAAGCCAACGGGTTCTAGATGCTCTGAGATGCATTATCAGCCTTATCCGACGCCCAAATGAATGATTCCAGATGAAAATTTGTTGTTTTGAGAAAACAATTTACCATTTTTCCCCCTTTTTTGGTGTGCAGGGCTGCCATATGGTTCTAGATGCTCTGAGATGCATTCTCAGCCTTATCTGAGACCTAAATGAGTTATTACAGATGAAAATTCTTACCTTTATCACCCTTTCTTGGTGTGCAGGGCTGTCTGCCTGTGGCACAATGCCATTGCGGACGGGGGTGTGGGGGCCGCAGGCCCCCAGAGGCCTGAGGGTTCAAGCTGCTCTGAGATGCATTCTCAGCCTTATCTGAGACCCGTTTTTTTGGTGTAGGGCTGTCTGGCCGGAGCCCAATTATTTTTTTTCATGGAGTCAGAGCTCAATTATTTTTTTCACTGATTATCAGGGCTCAATATTTTTTTTCAGAGAATTTCAAGACACGATTATTTTTTTCAATTCTATACACGCCCCCCTCCCCCCCCCCCCTGGATATCTAATAGGCAATGCCTTACGGTTTCTCTTGGGTACGAGATCTGATGGCAATCTGTTTTTTTTCTTTCGAGTTTGCTCTTAAGACCTGATTATAGGAAACCTTGCGAGCTGTCCCTCAGGGATGTTTGAAGTCTTTAAGACCCGCTTTAAGAGGAAAAAAGTGACTAGAATCTATTTTATTCATATTTCAGTTGAAGCTTAGATTATAATACTATTCAAAGACACTATTTGAAATGGCTCTTTAATATATTTCGAAAAGTTGCACCATATTTTAAAAGTTGCATGACATATATAACCAAGTGGAATGATACTTTTGAAAAGGTGCACGCTATTTTATGGAATCAATTGATATCATTTCGGTATGCAATAGTAAGGGTGTGGGGGTCATATTTGAAAGGTAACATGATGTGTAAGCTGGTGGTGGATTAGCCCATTAATGCTCACAGCGGCCAGAAGCGGCCTGATACTTTTGTAGGCAAAAGTAAAGTTGGGGAAATATTCAAAGAAGGAATATTGTTTATAGCATTTCCTACAACTCTCCTGCAAACATTTTGTAAAATTATACTTAATTTCAAAGTTATCGCCAAAAGTATTTTAGATCCAGACGATAGTATGAAAATAACTCTTTTAGCGTCTATGGGTTAAGGTGTGACAATGCGGGTGACATGTAATTGCCCTAAAAATAAACAAGCAACCACTTGAAATTGAATTATGCTTATATTTATTGACCTTAAATATATTGCAAAAGCTGCACACAAACATACACTTAGAAACATGTATAGACAGCATCACAATAAACAGGAACCGCTGCAGTGTCTTAGCCAGGGTTTAGAGACTGGGTGCCCAACATTAGCCATTGTAAACTTTGTGGGGTTTTTCATGGGAGACTGCAGTATACTCAGATTGCAACCATAAACATGTGTTTACTTGTAGAAGTAAGTCATACAATCCTTAAACAATTTCATGGGAATTATCGTGAGGTGAGAAAATTTCATTTATATGCTTGAAACTAACAGTCTCAGAAATTACTCACAAAAATACTTGCTTGTCCTAAGGTGTGATTTTTGAGTTTTGGGGTGTCCAGATGATGCCCTGCTGGCTAAGACTATAGGAACAGGGGGGGGGGGGGGGGTTCCGATGTTTGTGCCGTGTGCAAAAAATATTGCATGTACTATCGAATGCGCATGGGGATCATTCGGGATCAATTTGCCCACAGTGTAACAGACGACCTGAACATATACTACAAGCAGTTTCCTTGTGTGGGAACGCCCAATTTCATATTGACAGAATAAGTCTCAAATTAAAGTTGGTGCTTTTTACGAGGCTACGGCCAAGCTGAAGGGCTTTCATTGAAGAAATTGTTTTGCACACGGCACAAGCATCGGAACCCCCCCCCCCCCCCCCCCCCACCCCCCTGGACTAGGAACTACAGTCTTATTAGTGTGATTCACTTTACATATCCTGCAAGAATACCTCATAACATTATGTTATGAAACCGAATCATACTTGACTATGTAAAGCACCAATACTTCTAAATAATAGTTTGATATGTAATAAAGAAAACTCATGCCGAACATGTACTGGCCTATAGTATAGACATATAGTTCCTGCAGCCAAGCACATCAATAACCCACGTTAATTAGCCTGTAGGAATATAAATCATAACATTACTTACCCAGCCAAATCAGACTTAACTTTGTGAAACACAAATCTTTCTATATAATAGTTTAATAAGTTATACAAAAAAACCACGCCAAACATGTACTGGCCTGCAGTATAGACATATAGTTCCTGCAGCCAAGCACATCAATAACCCACGTTAATTAGCCTGTAGGAATATAAATCATAACATTACTTACCCAGCCAAATCAGACTTAACTTTGTGAAACACAAATCTTTCTATATAATAGTTTAATATGTTATACAAATAACCCACGCCGAACATGTACTGGCCTGCAGACATGTAGTTCCTGCACTTCTGCCAGTGGACGTCTGCCAGTGCATAGTTGTACGAACACCCATGAATAACATGTCCATAAAAAAATAAGCCAAGCACATCAATGACCCATGTTACTTAGCCTGTAGGAACAAATCACAGCATTACTTACCCAGCCAAATTATACTTGACTATGTAAAACACCAATCTTTCAAATGATAGTTTGATAAGTTATACAAAAAACCCGTGCAGAACTTTTAATGGCCTACAGTATAGACATTTAGTTCCTGCACTAGTCATCCAGACGTCTGCCAATGCCTATAGTTGTACAAACACCCATGTTTAACTTGCCCCAAAATAAGTTAATCACATCACTGACCCACGTAGCTTGCTTGCAATTTGGGCGCGTATTCATGTAATAATGCCCGGGCTACCTATGAATTTAGTGCAGGAATTAAATGTCGGCACTGTACAAAAGAAACTGCAGTGACCAAAAATGTAGATAATTAAACAGAAATATAGACTAAAATGCTCCAGATATCAAGATATATATCCATGACTCACCTGACAAAGCCCCTAAAGACCCAACCCCAGTGAAAGTTTTACCTGATTTTGACAATGGACTAAGCAGCATGCGACAAAATGATGAGGAAGCTAGTACTGCCTTGGACTATAGTCGGCCACTTTTTCTTTTTTGGATGCATCCTACGGTGTGCAATAGGAGTTGGCACCTCCCGGGGAACCCTAAGCTTGTGTGGCACCCTGCTTGCCTTATAAGATAAGGGGGATGTGTGGATCTGTCTATGGATATCCTGCATCTGAAATATCCCTTGGTCCTCTTTGGATCTGAAGGCTCGATCTGCTCTTACTCTACCTCTTTTTCTTCTTTCACCTACAATAATTATGCTTTGTCATCGTTCTTCAACAATGACAAAGGGTATTCATTCATTCATTCATTGCATGCAGCCACTGCCTCGGCGAGTAACCCCCCCCCCCCCCCCCTCCTGAGTTATTCTGAAGTGCCTCTTGTCCAATATATCTTTTGTCTGGACCATTTCCAATCTGACAGGTTTGTTGTATGTTGTCGCTTTCTCACAACAGCCCTGTACAATCAAGAATGTGCCGCAATACAGATAACCAGTAGCCTTAATTTGCAAGCTTGGGAGAAATATTTGTTCATAACAAGGACCAAACAAGGACCAAAAAACAATCCTCTTCCCGACTGTAGCTTTTATGGCCCAGCGCCTCTCTGTCCTAGGAGAAGGAGCATACAGCTATCGCCAGCTGCACATCAGCCTCTCGCAAGCTGGTGGCCTTCTCCCTAGATTTTCTAGAAGCCATGATGCGCATGGTGGGTTTGGCAGAGAAGACAGGAAAGATCTGCCCTCTGACACAACAGCTCACTTGACTAGGCATACTTTTTGACTCCAATGACATGATGATGAGTACTGCAGAATGGCTAATTTTTCCGTGGGTTTTATTTTCCCATTTTATCCTGAATGCTTTCAATCAGGAATGAACAACACAGAAAAAAAAACAATACAGTGCATGTCCGAACTTAATAAACACAGAGAAATCCTGACCTTGGTTTAATAGACTATACTCTTTGGTATACTAAAATTAAAATATATTCATAAAACAGAAAATTCTGAAACGAAAAAAAAACATATGTCCTCTCTTTGGAAATATTAGAAACGAAACACCCAAAAATGAAAAATTAGGGAAAATTTTTACACAGAAAAATTAGCCATTCTACAGTATTCCGCAAGACAAACTGACTGAGATTGTGGCTGCCTTGTTGACCTGGAGGGGTAAGTTGACTGCCATACTTAAAGAGGTTCAGAGTTTGTTGGGTTCACTAAATTTTGTTACAAGTGTGATGCCCCCACTTGTCTATTTTGAAACCGCTTCCTTAACTTCCTGAGGGGTATGCAGTATGTGTGTATGTATGTATGTACAGTACAGACATTTAATCCCTGCACCAGTCGACCGGATGTCTACCATTGCCTGGTTGTACAAACACCCATGGATAACATTTCGACAAAATAAGACAAGCACATCAATGACCCACGTAGCTTGCGAATCAAAGTCACATTCAGTTGTAGGTCATTCATGCAACCTTTGCTTAGGAAACTGGGTGGGAATCGGGCATGTGGTCGTGTATTTTGCCCGGGCTGCCCACGCATTTATTGCAGGAATTAAATGTCGGCACTGTATGTATGTATGTATGTATACTGCCCTCTTTCAATGGTATCAGCCTGATCAACAAGCCTGAAGAGCCTGGCCAGGAGACCCTCTATCTTGACTCTTGCCTTTCGGGTGTGGAGCTATTAAGAGAGATTCATTCTATGGCCAACCATATCCTGGGCACATTTTAGAGATCTCGTCACATCAATCAATTGGAAATGTTGAACATGGTTGTGGAAGTCACCTCTGAATGGGTTGGAACAGTACCCTCTCAGGTTCTACTGCCATAATCTAGCTGCATGTATAGTGTTTCAGGATGGCCAGCTCATGCAGATGGAACTGGCTGATGCATTGTTCCGTATGCACCTCGGGCATCGTACCACAAAATGCTTGAAAATATAGGCTGCATGTATAGTGTTGCAGGATGGCCATGTCATGCAGATGGAACTGGCTGATGCATTGTTCCGTATGCACCTCGGGCATCGTACCACAAAATGCTTGAAAATATAGGCTGCATGTATAGTGTTGCAGGATGGCCATGTCATGCAGATGGAACTGGCTGATGCATTGTTCCTTATGCACCTCGGGCATTGTACCACAAAATGCTTGAAAATATAGGCTGCATGTATAGTGTTGCAGGATGGCCATGTCATGCAGATGGAACTGGCTGATGCATTGGTCCGTATGCACCTCGGGCATCGTACCACAAAATGCTTGAAAATATAGGTTGGTTTGAGGGAAAGACTTGGGCTGATGTTCCAGACCAGCTATAGTTATGCTCATGATCACTATAGGCCTATAAGCCACATTTAAATCTCTTGTAGAGGCTGACAACCTGGGCCTGAAAACCTTGCTCCTTTTGCAAAATACCTTTCTCGGCCTCCAAGATCCCCAAAATCTATCAGAAATTATATCTCTGGCCTGGAGACAATACACCGTCTGTTGGGCCCGGATGTCTGTGCATTTTCTTTTTTTCACTTAAGTGAACACTAAGTGCTCTAGACAACGCTTTACGCCATTTATCTAAACAAAACAAGCAATAAACATCCCTCTGTCCTGGTCTCTCAATAGCCCCCTTCCCCTTACCCCCAGATGTAGGGCTTGCTTAGGCCATCATTTTGAGGGCCTTTGACTATTTTTTCCACAACTTTAAGATTTCTTTCAGTCTTGCCCACTTTAATTGGGGTATTTATTTGATCATACCTGACACCAACATATATTTTGCTTGGCACAAACACAGGTTGTGTTGTGGTAAAGTGGGCAAAAGGCCTGCCAATGCGCATCTCAAGTACAAATTAATGCCACAACAGACAGATCACTTTGCCCTATCTCTGCATTTCAGGCCCTTCTTGCCATACATCCTCATTTTGGCTGTGGCACCCCTTCTTATCAAACCAGGAGAACATTGCTGCTTGCCACTTACTACCTTCTAAGGAAAGTGTAGCTGACATCTGCACTCAACAGGGCAGGCAAGGTTGCAAACAATTTTCTGTTCCACTCTTTAGGAAGAGGGAGGGGGTACCTCCTTAGCTTTTGGGGCAGGCATGTCATTAGACGAACTCCACCTCTTTGGAGGTTGGGCTCAGCATTTCTTAGCTCTGCCCACTGCACAGTCGCTAACCAGCACAAAGCCTCCTTTTTAGCCTTTCTCACCTAGTGCAACTCCTAACCCTTATATCAAAACTTTCTACACTACCCCAACCTTCTTTGTACTTATTGGGATTCCCTTTTAAACATTTGGCATGGCAAATATATCATGCATGCCATACGTACCTCAGACAGGGCAAATTTTCTGTTTAGTTGTTGCAATTTAGCCCGTTCTAGGATATAGGTTTTGACAGGCAGGGCCTGGACTAACTTAGTTTATTTATTCTGATAAACCAATCCTTGATACGTATAGCCAAACAGGCTGGATAGGTTCACATCCCTAGGCTACATGAGTGCACTCCTCTGATGTACCCAGCAGATTTCTAGGATTATCAGTTTATCCACAGGTATGCAGGTAAGACTGTGAAATGCATATTTTGTATGTGGGGGGAGGGGGGGGGGGTAAAGCATTGCTTTGACTTTTAAGTAATGCAGTTGTTGTTTTTTATATTGGATCTGGCGGCAGTTATCTCAGCATGAGCAAGCATGAATTGGTATACAAGATTTTTACTATGTCTGTAGGAGCCCCAGCATGGCCTCCCGCAGTTGCCTATCACTGTAGGCATACACCCAGACATTATGGCCAGAGTTGCTCAGCGTGAGAGCCTGGAGACAGAGTCTTGTCATGGGGGCATTTTTCCAGTTAACTAATGGTGGGACTAGAACACGTGGCAGATAGCAGAGCGCCAAGGTGCCGAGGATGAGCACCATCTTCCGTGTGATCTTGCTTTCTCTGCGGTAGTTCACGGCCGCCTGATGGTTCACAACAGACATCTGGGCCACGATTGTACGACGAGCTTTGTGGGCGGTGAAAAAGATCCTTCCATAGAGAACTGCACCTGTGAAACAAGGCAGTATCATGTGAGCTATAATGACCGCAAGTTTGTAAGGGGTAATGGTGGTCATTCCGGTGCATGGGGGTGATGGGTCTGATTCCTCCATGACTGGGAACGGAAACAAGGTTAATGCCGCACATAGCAAAAATGAGTAGGTCCAGATTAGGATGAGGCTGATGTAGCACCTCCTGTTGCTGAGCAGGCGTTCATGGTTTAAGGGATGGCATGTCAGAATATAGCGAAAAACACATATGGCCATAGTAGTGAATATTGAGATCATGGTTAGACTGTATTGGATTATAAGCAATCCCCTGCAAAGGTGCATTTGGTCTCCATGTAGGGTTTCCTGGGCACCCCGCATGGGAACGGTGAAGATGCCAATTATGAGGTCTGTAACTGATTGGCCAATAATAAAGATGTTGTTGGTCTGCCGCAAGTGTTTGTTCTTAAGGATAATTGCAATGACAAGTCCATTGGAAAAGCAAATATAAATCATAAGTATAACCCCAACGACAAGAGCAACGGATGTTAACTCATGGGATAGTCTCCCAACCTGTACCACATGGCTGTTCCCAAGAGATTTGTTAAAACTTTCCATTTTGCAAGGGCGAAATATTCACAGATTGCATCTGGTTCATATGTGATTCTCAACGAATATTTTGAATTGTATGCACACAACATTTTTCGGGAGAGATATTGTCTGTCAATTTTCAGAAAAGCCCACTAATTTATGCGATATTCAACAAATATCTCAAGAGGAATCGTTGCACCCATTAAGAACAGAAAATTCCGTGAAGTATTTCTCAAAATATTTCTCCACTGTAAAGATATATGTGAATGTTGCAGACAATGTGTATGCTTCAGATGGGTCAAAGTCAGATTGATTATACGTTCTCCTTACACAACCTTCTCTACAAGTAGCAATGCAGGTGAATCTATAACAATTTACAACACAATTGAATAAAGGTTTTTCTGTTAGCCACTCAAATGTTAGATTGGGATTGGCAAGCATTCAATGGTGGATGCCAGCAAAAACCAACTACTACCCTTGAAGTTTTTACCACTGCACTAGTGGGATGGCCTGGTCGCCATATAAATGTGAGGCATTATGAAGAGCTTTCATTGGTCCTTCTGCAACTTAAAGACCACTCGGAACTTGTCGCGAAGAGAAGGAAATTTCTTCCCTCTTCTGGTATCACTCATGCCATGATATCACGTAAGCTGTTGAAATCTACATAAAAACCCATCCCCTCCTCCCTTCTTTACCACTCCTTACCAAACCTTATTGGGGGTCAAAGCCCAGACCTTCCTCAGCAGTGAGATGTACTAGCTAATAATCCACATCCATAGAGCTACCCTTCCGCTAAGTGATTATAGGACGACTGGCTCATAAGCGTATTGTCATATGGGCTCACCTCTCCTCTGAATCCTCATGAGCCGGATATAGCCTGGTGTATATGAGAATGTGCAGTGTTGTCAATGGCTTGCTGTGGTGCAAATGAAAGGCCTTTTGAGACTATTAGGAAAAGAAGGGGTATTTCTTCCAATAACAGGAAATATGCACACAGCATACCGTTGCGAGGACCTACATTGAGGGTTGCCGGGGCGGTTGTAGGCTGTCCATCCAGATAATAGCTCCCACCTGCCGGATGCGCTGTAGTTATCTATATATGCAGGTCAACTATGGTAAGCTGTCCCGAGATTTCCACTCATAGAAAAAAAATTGGGTATAAAAGCAGTTTTATTGGGAATAGCTACTGCTCTTGAGGGTTGAAAGTTGTATCTAGTGACTTCCAAAGTTCTATGTGACCATTTCCTGTCATGTCTGTTTTTCCATCATGTAGCGACAGGAGGACCCAGTCAAAACTGAACTAAGAAAGGGTTGTAGCAGTCTGAAATCCTGGCGTATTTTCATTTCTTGAAGAAAAAGAATGAATTGGTTTAAGACAGCTATCTAGCGGTCAGTAATTTGCTGAGGAGTTTCATTTCTCACAAACAAGACTACACAGATGAGACATGGCATGTATGATTCTGCGCAATCGTTCGTTCTGTGAATGCTCCCGCCCTGTTTCTTAGGGCCTATAAAGTACAAGAATTAAAAGTTCAAATACAATTGGTGTCTCTTGCATGTCCGTTGAGTTAATGTCTCCAAATACTGCATATCAGCATCCTGATTCGCTGCAGGTAGTCTGTGGACGTGGCTGCTCGTATTTCCATCAGCGATGCAGAAGATGGGCAAAGATCATTTGGAGCCACTTAGAAACGTAGGCCGAGCAGTCAAAGTCTCTCTTGTGTGGTGTTTACTACCATGTCCAATTTGAAACTTGCTTGAAGTTAATATCAATGCTGCTTCTGAAAAGGATTAAGTCAAATTTTCAATTGTATGAGAAACTGTCTAAGATTCGTTGTTGTCATTTTTCTCAACTGGATTGAAAACCTGCCAGTAATTACTGGTAGTAGAGATGCATTGAATATTCATGATTTTCAACTGAATTGAAATCCTGCCTTCAGTTACTAATGTTGTAGATTCGAAAAAAGAAGTCACAGTTTTCAAGTGGACTGAATTCCAGATGTAGTATCAGTTTCAATGTATGTTTTACCAGCGATGAACTCTATGGCATGCCAAAATGATATTAACTCAACTCATGAAATATCATTCAACTTTCAAATTAACTTTTAGAAATATATCATGCAACTCAGGAAGGATGTATATTTTCGGGGAATATATATAATGACCTCAGGGAAGTCATGGGTGTTGTGCCAGATGATGCACATTTAGTGGGGAAGGTTGCCGGTAAAGGGGAAGCTGTTATCTATTTTACCCTTTCAAATGGAAAGCCCATGCATGTTATATTATATTTCTTAAACCTTGAGCTTTATTGTGTGTGTGTATATATATATATATATATATATATATATATATATATATATATATATATATATATACATATATATATATATACCTTTTTAAACTTAAATAACAGGATCATGTCACTTATTATACAACAATCAAATCTTTCTTTAAATCACTTATTCCGGGCCAATACATGGACAATTTTTTACATCAATCTAGCAAGGAAATTAAATACATAACACATTCGCAAACTATTCGCAGTTATTCACATTCGCAGTATTGCAGCTTCGCGTGGCCCCTTGCGAGAGCTTTAAATACATATCCATATACACAATGTATTCCCAATAAACAATATTCAGATTATAGGTAATGTACACAAAAACTTTTCACAAACAGAAGGTAGGTATATTTGCAATATAGTCGCATTTGAAATATATTTGAAAGTCACATCAATATCTTAAAAGAAGAGATCTCTTCCTTTTGAAATCTTGCAAGATGTTTTATCTTTTTCTTCAGCCATATCAATTTCTTTATATGTTTGCAGTTTTTGCAATTTAGCCTTTATGCTTAGCTTCTTCATCTATGTACTTTAGCTTAGCTCTAAGCGCAGCTGCTGCTCTTTTACTAATGTTTGATGCATGAGATGAATAAGGTTTTAATGTGATCTAGATCGTGATGAATGTTTCATACCGTATTACTCCACATGCACCACACACTTTTATACACAGCAGCACTAATGTCAAGGAGGGGGTGTGAGTTATCAGCGGGTACAAGAACCAGAACTTTATTAAATCAATGCCATGGGAGCGAGGGCGTGTGGAGCAGGGTTGTAAATGGCAACATCTATTGTCAGTCATTAACCCTGGTAGTGCTGTGACCGGGCACATGATGTCTTTCTTTACCATTCTGACAGAGAAAAACATAGAACACTGTACATCTGGTTAATTCGATCTTGCCTTTTCCCCGAATTTGCTGGGTCTTAATTTACTGATCGTAATCACATGTGATCGTTAAATCAAAAACACCCGTTAGATGTTAACACTTTGTCAAGCACGGCGCAGTACAGTATCTATCAACATTCAGATTTTGATTTGCATTAGAAGTAAGGGAGAAAAGGGGACAGGGAGGGTGAATTCAAATTGATACTGATAAGCAAGGAGAGCAGAGTTGGCACGAGCTGGTGTCTGCTCTCATCTCCAGTTTTGACGAATGAAGTCAACAATGGGCACCAGTCAGTATCAATTACAATTTACCATCACTAACCAGGACAGACATATAACTCTGCACTTTTAATGGCCGGCCACCTCTAATACCACTAGTACATATTCACCGCTGACAACACAAAGTCATTGATAGTATATACGTTGTCATGTGTCAAACACAAACAAGAAACAGTAGTACATAACAGAGCAAAAATGTGACATATAGCATACTGGTAAAGAATAGACTGTATCAATGATTCAGCTCAGAAAATGTCAATATATTCTTTACAGAGTCACAAAGGCAGCTAAAATGCTGCTACTCTTCCACCAAAGTCAAATACTAGAAAAATCTTGAAGGTTTGTAACTCACAAATTTTGCACAATCCTATGGAAAGCCGTTCTTGCAGAAAAGCCCTATTTAGCATGCATGCTAAATGAATTATGATGCATGCTAAATGAATTAGCATGCATCATAATTCATTCAGCATGCATGTAAATTCATTTAGCATGCATGCTAAATAGTGCTTTTCTGCAAGAACGGCTTTCCATACAATCCATCAGGCACAGTTGGAATTTAGGCGAAAATAGAACGCATGACTTGAACTCAGGCTGAATGGAAATTCCTGGGAGTGGCTGATTAAGGGTGTTGCACCCTCTTTTATACCCACTAGCCACTCCCTGCAGCCAATGAAAACCTAATACACAATAAGGCACACCAGCCAATCAAACCACACCACCTCTACAGCATGACATACACAATGCTGGATATTCACACAAAAAAGATTCACATATTTCTCAAATTGTGGCAGCACCAAGATAACTGCATGACAACCTTTGATATATATATATATATATATATATATATATATATATATATATATATATATATATATATATATATATATATATAATATATGTATATATATATATATATATATATATATATATATATATATATATATATATATATATATATATATATATATATATATATATCAAACCATTCCAGGGGGGAGGGGGAAGCGAGGTGGAGGACGTGCAAAGGTGTGACTCCAGAGGATCACCCGTGGAAGTACAATAATAACTAATTATGTCCTGACAACTATTGAGTGACATGGCATTACGTGTATATCTTTTTCCTTTATATAAGGCATGCACAAATATAGTTTTTAAGGAATAACTCTTTTTTTCACTGAGACACACTCGATCAACAAGGGATTTTTTCTAAACAAAGAAAAAAGTGGCATTATCTGGAATTACAAGGTTACTGGCACCCTTATCACAGAGCTATATATAAGGTAGATGTCACACACCAGAGGTCAGATACTCTTAATTGAAAACATTTTAATGGTGGCTATCTTAATCTGAATCCATAAAGGTTTGAAGGGCTGAAATCTGGATAGCCATATCAAATCAACCTGCATGGTAAAATAGATGAGCCTCTATATTTAAAGGTGGGAGGTCCAGCGAGGGGCAGATAAACTCAATGACTCAGTGTCTACCAAATAACTCTTTTAGATTCCTTTTAATCAGTAGGCTTTCTCCCCGGGGCTTTCTCATTTGCCAACGATCTGTCTCACTAAAGGTGTACAACCTGGCACATAACCCATGACATCCCTGAGGTCATTGTACATGTTTCCAAAAAAATACATCCATCCTGGGTTGCTTGATATATTCCTAAAGGTTGCAGCATATTTTGAAAGTTTCACAATGTATTTAACCAGGTGGAATGATATTCTGATATTTTGTGAAGTTGAATTAATATCATTTTGGCATGCCATAGAAATCGATCCATCTTGTATAGTTAACAGAGACTGCGATTCTAACAATTGTTCATTTTTCAACTTGATTGATTTCCAAGATGTAGTAATACAAGTGGTCCTGTCTGTGATTCGTTTAGTTTCCCACCTTTTCAACAAATGAAATCACTTACCTAGCTCTTTGTAGGTGGCCATCTTCATGTGTTCAAGCTGTTCTGAACTCCACGGCTTGTAAGAAGCACTGTTACAGTTGCTATGGTTTCACCGTGGTGGTTTAGCATTATTTCCAGGTACATGCTGCCAGTAACACTAAACATGTTAAGTAAATCATTTGTAGTTAGACACATACTTCCACTTGAATGGTTGATCACTTACACTCTTCCTTGTCAGAGTACTGATGTGAGGGCACTGTGGGATAAGATACCGAGGCATCCAGAATATTCATAACTCTGCGAGAGTTTAGTATATCCAAATCCTTGCTTATACCACAAATGTTGATCAACCGGATACGCAAACCGGCAGGCTACGGTGAATAGCCCAAATTTATGTTCTGCGCGTTGGTGTGCAACTTTCTCTGTAATGCAAACGATATGAGAGCCCTCGTTGATCTTTGTCTCCTAGTGACGTCACACTCAGGCGATATGTGGGACCCCTGGGATAGCCAGGTCTTCACTAGAGCACATATGGTAATTGCATGGTCTCTCGCTACCTATCCATTGCTTTATTAATCTTAGAAGCCAATACAGAACCCATGCTACTCCTGTACGAAACATATATTCTCATATATATCTCATCAGTGCTGCGGACAGAGTCTTCCATGTCACTCTATACACCCTTACCGCGGGTAAGGTCCATTTCAATGTTCAAGGCAGGGGTGCCAGGTAGGAAAGTGATAGGAAGGAAAGCACAATTTATTTTCTGTGTGACGTCACTAGGAGACTATAACATATTTTCTGCGGTAGAGGGGGAACGAAGAGATCATTTTAATTTTGTTTTCGTAATTTTTTTGCCACGTATGGTTGAAGAAGAGATTTTGTTGTTGTTGTTATTATTCCTGCTATAGACGGTGAATGGAGAGAGTTCTTTGTTGTAAACAATTTTGCCATAGACCATATGAGCGTTCTTCGGTGACATAATTTCGACATAGAAGGAAAAAGAACTGATTTCTTTATTGTCATCATTTCTGCCATAGACAATGCATGGAGACGTCTTTGTTGTCTGCCCCAGACGCCATAAGTGCTCTTTACTGACATTGTATTGCCATAGACGGCGAAAAACGAAATTTCAAAATTGTCATTATTTTTGCCATGAATTGTGAACGGAGAGATTTCCATATTGACATCATGTCGTCATAGATGGTGAAAAAAAATATTCATCTACCGTTATATGTTTTGCGATAAATGGTTAATTAAAGGAGAGAATTCCTTGTTAACATCAATTTTGCTCTAGACGCCACAAGTGTTCTTTAATGTCATCAATGTTGCCATAGACGGCGGACTGAGAGATCCCCTTATTAGTATTGTCATCATGTTTGCCATAGGCATGGCCCGGGGGGCACTCAGGTACAGAGAGGGGCCGCACCCACGTTACGTATTTCGCGGAAGAATGGGTCTTTTTTAAGACCTCCGCATGTCCGAGATTTTGTAAAAGAAGGGTATTTTTTTGTACCCAGGTACGAAGTATGGGGGTTGAAAATCCCCTTACAATCCATGAAATATACGAGGCTCTGACGCCGAGTGACTCCCGAAGTGACTGGGCTTCCTAGTCTGCTGCCGCTAAACAGGCAGAGGATTACCAAAGATTTAAAATGTAGCTCCCCTTTCATCCAATATCAGTGTTTTGATGAAAGAAGGGGGTGTTTATTTACTAGAAAAAGTCAGCGTTTCTTAAACAATAAGGGTGCTTTTTTGGCCAGAAATCAGTGCTTTAGGGCCTTTAGGGGTATTTTCAAATTATGATAACGAGCGTATGCACCCCGCTAACATACCCCCCCCCCCCCCCCCCCCCCCCCCGAGGCATGGAAAGGAGAGTATTCTTTGTCAGCATCAATTCTGCCATAGACTGCTTAAGAATGAATGGATGCTTATTAGCACTTCAGCCCACGTAGGCCATTCAGTGCCATGAAATATGTGTAAAATAATGATCCTTTGTTGAAAACGACAACAAAGCAGATCTAGTATCAGGTGATCTGATAATTAGTGAATAATATGGCCACTGACGTCTTTGGTAACAGCTACCCTTTCGATTCGAGCTTATAATTATGGCTCTTATAACGTAGGTCTTATATATTCCTAATTGGTAGAATCACTCTAATTGTCATGCTAGAATTCGAAGGGCGCTGTCCGGGGGCTGTGTACTAAAAAGCCCTTCTCTGCTTATGCCCCAGTCACACTAGGGTCCAACTATCGCACGATTTTAAAATCGGATCCGATTTTGCTAATTTTAAAATCGGAACTGGATGTGCCGATTTTGAAAATAAACACATTTGCAGTCACACTATTACGATTCATCAGAGCCTATTTTATTGCTAGAAAAATGCGTCAACAATTTGTTTTTATACTGTATTGAAATTTGTACATTTCCAAGTTTAGGTCCGACGTGCGTGCAAACGTTGTACGATGATCGTACGATGATCGTACAATGATCGCAAGTCAAAAACAGTGACTAGCGACTTTTCACAAACCAGTACCGACTTTTTTAGGCGGATCCGATTTTGTGTTTGGCCTAAAAAATCGGATCCGACGATCGCACTATGGGAGAAAAAGTCGGGCTCTAATGTGACTGGGGCATTACCATAAACATTCAAATTAAGGTGGAAATTATCCAAGGGTGTCATGTCATTATCCAGGTGACGCAGACAGGGATGAATGGGTTCAGGAACATGCACACTTAGACGACCATTATAGCAAATTGGCATAGTAATATATAGATATTGGGTTCAAGTTACGCCTGAAGACGTGGGTGGTGGATAATGTCAGCTGAGGCCACTGGTGTTGGGTGGAAAAGACGAAAACAACAGTGTTACACCACAGGTATTTGTATCCGTATAATGGTCCGAAAATTGGTAAAAATTGTTACTATAAAAATCAAATGATTATGGGGACGTAGGCCACCTTCTTATAAAGCCTGATACGAATTTTCAGGTTTATCCGAGCACTGCAAAGCGAGAAAAAAGACTTGAACGTATATTGCCAGGACTTGTCTAATATATATTCTGGCCTACGTCACCATAATCATTTAATTTTTATAGTAATAACTTTTACCAATTGTCGGACCATTATACGGATACAAATACCTGTGGTTACACAACACAATGATTTCAGTTTTCTATTTCATTGTTGACCTCGCCCACTATCGTAACAACTGTTAAAAGGAATTGTATCCATAACTTAAATGCGCTTTTCCCCAATAGTTGATCAGAACAATTTATTTATTTATGCCGGCTATAAAAGCCATTAAGACCTCTCCAGGCAGCTTTGTTGGAAACCCGGGGGGGGGGGGGGGGTGGGGGGGGGGGGGTGGGGGGGGCACTCAGGTACAGAGGGGGACGCCACACCCGCGTTACGTATTTCGCGGAGAAAGGGGTATTTTTTAAGACCTCCGCATGTCCGCGATTTTGTAAAAGAAGGGTACTTTTTTGTACCCAGGTACGAAGTATGGGGGTCAAAATCCCCTTACAATCCACGAAATATACGCGGCTCTGACGCCGAGTGACTGGGCTTCCAAGTTTGCTTCCGCCACTTGCTGCCGCTAAAAAACGCAGAGGATTATAAAATCTTAAGTTGAAATACGTGATCCCGTTTATCCAATGTCAGTGTTTTGATAAAAGAAGGGGTGTTTATTTAGTGGAAAAAATCAGCGTTTTATTAAAATAAGGGTGCTTTTTTGGCCAGAAATCAGTGCTTTAGGGGTATTTTTTAATTTTGATAACGAGCGTATGCGCCCCCCTAAATACCCAAGTGCCCCCCCCCCCCCCCCCCCCCCCCCCCCGGGGTTGGAAAATCTGAGTCCTGCAGCCCTCGCATGTGGGATGCCTTAGAATTGCCTTAGAATTTCCAACACAGCCGTCTGGCTTGATCTTACACATACATTTAATGTCTGCCAAACAATGAGTAACTTGCAGCACTGAGGTCCAGTTGAGTTGAGAATGGGAGGGGGATCTGTGTTAGTTTGAAGTACAACTGAAAGTGAAATTCTGCAGTCGAACATAGATGTGTCGTTGTTGTTACCCATATTGGTAAAATGCTATACACGTGTCATTTCCTTAGGAATTCGACCAAAACCAAGGGGGTTTCATTGGCATACCAACAAAGTCCTAAATTCGATTCACTTCCTCTGACACATGATCATTTTCCTAGGAATTTCAACAAAATCTGTTGTAGTGGCATACCAACAGAATTCTGTAAATCACTTAGATATGGCGTGAATTTTACATTATATAGCGCAATTACGGTACTGCCCTGGATAGCGTGATCTAACTATAGTGGTGGGAGAGCCCCACTTTATTTTTACCCACTTGCTTGCATGGTCAGTTTACAGCACAGGATATAACATATCATAAAATTGCAGTTAGCCACTAAAGATCAGGGGTCACTATACTTGACCTCCGGCCTTTGTTCTGCCCTTCAATGTGTATATTGGGCAATTTAATAAAGTCCAACAAAAAGTGCTGGGCCGGGGTGCTGGGATGGATTTTCTTTCAAACACAATCTGTTGACATGAATTTCATTCATTTACCAACAAAATCCTAAATTTAACCATATCTGTTCCCTTCAGGCGTGGAATTCCAACAAAAAGCTTCGTAAATGTACATGTTTTCGTTGGAATTCCAACAAAACATGTTGCAGTGCTCCAATTTCAATATGACTTTCGACTTGGTTTCAAAAATAGAATAAATGAATAACCAATAAAACACATTTAAACGCATGATAAATGTTACATTTTGGTTTGGACACATTAAACTAAGTTGGTTTTAATAAATGGTAATGAATTTTGAAGAAAAAAAAACGATTTTTTGGCGAAAAATAGCTTTTGTCACAAAGCTAGCTGTCGTATCTGACACAAAAATATGAAAAAGTAAATTTTTCTCCAGAGTAATACTGCATCAAAAAATGCCATTTTCTTATTCTCTCAGTTATGCCTAGCACCATTACAATCAAGAATATAATTTCTGAGGTCTACTTTTTTTATTTGTGTCAGATACGACAGGCGTGTCGAATACAACAGCTTATTTTAAGTATTCCCAACCCATTGATATTTAAGATGAACCTATTTTCAGTGGGAAGTACAAATATTTTTGAAACGTACACAGGAAGCAACATAACAGCTTGCCTGGTTGCAAGTGAATTCAGCAAAATAGCAAACAGGCAAGCAGAACAAGATCCTAATTTCCCTGCTTGGCAAGTAATATGTTGAGCAGAGTGCTCGCAATGTAACTCACCTTTGTTAAACAGAGTGGCGGGGCAAGTGGAAGTGCGGTGGGGCAAGTAAACTTTAGGGGCAGCTTGCCCTGTTCGGCAAGTAATGTTTTGGAACCTATGATGTACCCTGGTACATGGTCAATACCATGGGAATTAAAAAGGAAAGGCTTAAGTCCTCAGTCCCAATTTATATTGTTAGACTATTAATTCCCATTTGGATTAATTACCTCTTATCTAATGATTAAGTGCATATTAAGTGCAGTTATTCCTTGATAATTCAGGCAATTCAGGCAGTAGCTTGCTTTGATCTGCAAGCTACATGGGCCACTAATATGCTTTGCTTACTTTTTAGGCAGTGCTGCCACTTTTACTGTTTAGTTGGCACTCCATGTTGCGGCCAATTCGCAAAGTTAAAAACCACAAAAATACATTTTTTGTAAATTCGCAAAATTTACTCTACACAATCATTTGTGAATCTACAGTATATACCCTCAATAATTCTGATTCATTTAAAATCTTAATGTCAGGGTAGAATTAATTTCAAATATGCAAGATGTCTGTATGGCCAAGAAAATAATGTATCTTTTCATTGAGAGAGTTGCAATAAAATGTTTACTTCGAGAGTAATTGTGCTTTGTTAAATATCAGAAAAATTCAATTTGAGTAGATTTATGTGTAACATTTTCCATGCGCCTGTTGAGCGTGCTTGCGCCGGATGTGCCCCCCCCCCCCCCTAACTTGCTGTTATATCACTAAAAAGTGGAGAATCCCAGCTTTCCAATTACTAGTATATAGATTTTAGTGCTTTGTTAAATATCAGAAAAATTCAATTTGAGTAGATTTATGTGTAACATTTTTCATGCGCCGGTTGAGCGTGCTGATATATCACTAAAAAGTGGAGAATCCCAGCTTTCCAATTATATAGATTTTAACTCTGTAGCCCATTTGGATCCAGAGATATTGCCAAATGAAATAGACAAACTCCTCTGTTTAAGGAGCAATCCTTAGTTTGATCTGGGATTACTTCCCTTAAGGGTCAAATGAAACGTCCAAATTGGACTTCAAAAACCTCACTGTTTCATAATTTGGTCGTCATTTTTGGTTGTCATTTTCCCTTTATTTTGATCAATATTTTCATTTGTTTTGCTCTATCCAGAAGTTTAATGTTATGGTTTTCAGGCAGGTTGGGTGTCTACATGTCCTGCACCTATGACTTATATCGATCCTCTGATATAATGGACATATAGGCTGTATTCTAGGGATGTCGGATTATACTCTTTAAACCCCCACTGAAGAACCTTAATAGACCCTTGAGCAGCAAAAGCTGGGGTTCGATTATTGCTAACATATCCTGTTTGTAGAATATGCCACTTTTGAAATACTCCTACTAGAAGACTAGGAGAAGACAGGTACTGGAAGATACTAGGTCAAATGCTTTGTGAATTCTCTCCTTCCTGCAGTACCATAGTTAGGTACTTAAGGTGACCTAGGAACCAATTGGAGTTTATGGTCTGCCTATATTAGAGATAACGGTCTGGGCTATCCACACAGAAGCGCCTTATCACAAATAGTATACACACACAAAGCATTAAATGAATGAATAAATGGTTGCTGAAAGGCACATCGGCACAAGGCCATTTAGTGCCATAAAAAATAATGGTCCTTAAAGTTTGTTATTGTAGAAAACAATATAAAAAAGCAATAACTAAATAAAAATCTTCTAAAAACAATGAACAGTTTCCGATTATAAGTAGTGCACACAAGGTTATTTAGAAAGAAACTAAATTCTTAAAATGTGTCACAATTAAAAAAACGGACCAATCTCATATTAATAAGATAAAATGCTATCTGGAGGAACCTTTTCAAAGAGTTCCTTAACGGTATTTTCATTAAAATGTCTATTTCTGGTTTCAATAAAATCAACACAATCAAATAAGATATCTTTGACAGCCAAACGATAATCACACGGTACACATTGGAGAGGATCGTCCTTTTTCAAAAGGAAGCAGTGAGTCAAGTAAGTGTGACCAATTTGAATTCTTGCTAAAACATTCTCTTTACGCCAAATGATTCTAGAAACTCCAGGCTACAGACCCAGCTAAGGATGAATTTCATGTAATTTGTTCTTGACTGCTTCATCCCATTGGAAAAGCCATCTACGTTTTTAAAGGGCATTGATGTGTTTTAAAATCGCCCTTAGGAATCCGAATATTTGACTCCTCTCAAGAGACCAGCTTTGGCAGCAGCATCTGCCTTTTCATTACCTCTAATGCCAACATGACTTGGAACCCAATAAAATAATATTTTCTCTTGGGACTGTACAAGCCAATGAAGGCATTCTAGTACCTTGAAGACAAGAGGATGCATCCAGTATTGTCTCAAAATGGCCTGCAGAGCAGACTTTGAATCTGAGAAAAACACATAATTCCTTTCATGATCATCTGCCATCTCCACCCTATCAAGAGCTAGATAGAGAGCATGAAACGGCATAAAAATAGAGGACTCATCTGGAAGACGTTCAGTGGAAGAATAATATCAGTGTCTGCTGCTTCTGCAGTAGCCTAGATTTTTAGGCTGTCATATGTATGTTCTGTTATTTTTTACGCTACCTAGCACCAAATATTCTAGGTGGCTATAGTGGTTCATTTAGTTTACACTTATCTCACCAGGATTCAGTTTGATTAAAACCTCTTGAGATAGGAGCAGGTGGTGCCATCTATCTACATAGCTGGTACTACACCACACTGCTGGGTCAGCACAGAAGGGAATGCCAACCTTTTAGGGACTAGGAACCTAGTCTACTCTTGCAGCTTTATCTGAAATAGAGCCATCAGTGACGAAAGGAATCCTTCACCTCGATCATTATGTAGACTCACTTAAGTACAACGAAGGATCCATTTGTTATTGCCATACCTTGTAACATAAAAACTTGTCTTGCTCTTCTTTGTGGTCTGCGCTTACAAACACTTAGTTTATATGTTTATTATGAATAAAAGTCTCTTTACTAAGTGTTTAAGAACACGTAGTTCATATGTTGATTAGGAATAAATCTTTATCATAATACATGTATCTGTTTGTTGTATGCGATCTCAACACAATGTCCATATACGCTTCTTTGCGACATCTATGCAATACAATACGATAATTTGAACGCGAATTAACATGATGATCATACGGTACATGATGTCCATAAGACACCCACATGAAAGTAGTATGTGAAATATGTATGTTTGCATGTATATATATATATATATATATATATATATATATATAAATATATATATATATATATATATATATATATATGTATATATATATATATATGTATACACACCCATAAATAATTCAATTGATAATGACAAATGAATTGTCTTTATTGTCACATTCATACATAATCATACATACATTCCTCTGCTATATATACTTGTAAAGTAACTTGCCTCCCTTGTATGTTGTTTACTTATTTATTCTTGCTGCCCAACGTCAATTAAGCATTGAATTATATACTTGTTCAAGTTGTTGACAAGTCTTATTTCGAAATGGCGCCGCCCAAGCTGTACTCCACTCTACACGCAGAAATGCGATACCTACTTCCAGTTTCGCACCGATCGTCTTTTGGCGGCTATGGGCACTAGAAACAATCGTTAATAATTTAAAATCAATCGCAAACTTTGGAAATATAAATGTTTTTTCTTATATCAATAAAATTTACTTGGTGGCCGACTTTTGGTGAAATGTGTCCTTGGATGAATCGGGGGTGGTCGAATTTCCCCAGTAGTTATTTGGTAAATTAATTATAGTGGCCGCGTTTCCTAGGGCGGCCGGATTCCAGAGAATTTACAGTACTCTATGTAATTGTATACATGTATGTATGTATAAGTGCCGGTCTAAATTTCCTAGTATAATAGTAAACTGATTCCTATGTTGTATGATTCTACATTGCCTGTGTGAGGAGGAAATAAGAGGAATACAATAATAACAATAGGTTCATTGTTCTTCACACCATTCATGAGTTTATTGTGTATTCAATAACAATAGTATGGGTGGCAGTACATTATTGTGGTGCATCAGTTATACCCTCTAGGTCCCGCTGATAACAGAAAAAAAGAAGTCAAGAAATTTACTTGTAACGTTTCAAAATTGGTACTATTTTGTGAACAGTAAGAGCGTTTTTTGTCCTTGGTGTTTGTCTCAGCTAAGATACAAGCCCAAAAACTTCCTTTACAGATCAACTCATTGATTAACATTTCATTTCGGGAAATACTGTCTATAACAAATACATGATGTAGGATTTTCATAACAATGGTTATAATTCAAATGTATATCCAACATAACCGGTTTAAAAAACTTTGGTTTAAGAAACAATAACTATGGCTAACTCAACAGCATTACTAGTTTGGTAATACTCTTTCTTGAATACACTCACTAAGTCATATATTAGTTTTGGTTAAAAAGTAAAACAATATTTGCTAAACATAAGTATTATTAAAACAACCAAAAATTGGTTAGTCTATTTAGCTTGGCCCCATCCTAGTGCTGAAATTAGAAAGACATATCCACCAATCGGTAATGAAGAAACAAAAAGCCATGCTTTCTGTCTTGGAGACGAAGCAGGTTCTTGACAACTGGTCTTTAACAACAGGGTCCGAAGGACTGGATTTTCCATGCAAAAAATGCCGAGGTGGCAAAAAATAATTTGTTTCGCTTTTACACATGGTTTTTTGGTGATGCATGTCTTTTTTTAATACACTGTAACTCCGATAATAAACGGAATGTGTGCAAATTATACAGTAACTAAGGTAACCGTTTCCTTGAAAACAGATACATTACCCAAGGAAAAAATGAGATTCAAACGGTGTTTAAATAAACAGGTGTCCTGAAGGTACTGCGTTTTAAAAACACTGTAGCCATGGCAACCTTGTTCACCATGGCAACAGTTCCTAACATCTAGATTACTACTTCTAAGTTCAAACCTTTACTACACCCACCAGTAGTAGAAACTTTATTTCTATCGTCATAGCATTATACAATTGCCGTTTCCTTAGAAACCAACATCAATATCACTATAGCAACAACTAACTTTAACAACAATGCACACTTTCCTTAACTATGTACAATGACGATGGGGAATGTGAAACTACAGTTTGCATAACTTGGTTACCGTGGGAACCAGTCTCCATGGTAACAGAGTGCATGGGATTATCACAATAGAGGGATTAAGAAAAGCAAAGCTTATCTACCACAACCAGAGACCCACCTAACACACCAATATGCAGGCAAGTTGAGATTTCAGTGTAGTTTACTAACTTACCCAAATAATTCTAAATAGTTCGATCCACACAAAAAAGAGTCATGGCCCTCATTTCATACAGGAATACAACATGGGCTTTCCTATACATAGTAGTGCAATTCACTGTTGAGTGCAAACCAAAAATACAAACAAGTGATTGTAATTCTTGTGATTGATCCACAAATTAAGGATTTTGATAGATTCCATGACAATTAGCAGATTAAAAGTTTTCTTTTCTTTAACAAACACCAGTCTGGATGAATGGAGTACAGTAAAACACTTCACATAAGCATACCTACTCGGGCTAATTTGTCAATTTAATTTAACTCATTAACGATTGACAGCCCCAGATTTGAGTATTTTGTCATATTCTGTACATCTCACTCTGACCAAGTGTTTTAGAGTATACCGACTGATAAATTATTTATCCCACTTTTACCAGGAGGTACAGAAATTGCTACTTCAGTATTTTACAGTAAACTGACTGATAAATCATTTATCCCACTTCTACCAGGAGGTAGAGAAATTGCTACTTAAGTATGTTGTCATACTCTGTACATCACATTCTGGCCCATAGTGTTTTCGAGTACACAGAGCGATAAATTATTTATCCCACTTTTACCAGGTGATACAGAAATTGCTATTTTTTACAGCAGCACATCAAACTAGTAGCACAGAGAACACTTGTTAGTCATCGCCTTGGACGATTTGGCCGAATCTTCCTCTTTCTTGGAAGCCCACGGTTAGAACATCCGTCTACATACATCCCTTTGGCCCACTTCTATCAAAAATACTAAGGCCAGTCCAATTTGATTTTTGGTCATTGTCAGGCGCAAAAAAAAAAATTAAAAAATCTTTTTTTTCAAAATTCTCACTCTGGAGGACAGTTTTTTAGGATGTTGAATTCCGTGCGCAATGCATTATGGGCACGCAGACCTTGGAGCGGTGCCAATTGTTGCCGGTTTAGACAATGTTTGTGATAATTAAGTTTATTTTGAATGTTAAATATAGTGGCCTGAAAATGTAAAAAACAAGACCTTTTTGTGGGAGAGTAGGTAGTTTTTTCATAAAGGGTTGTCAGAATTACTTTGGCGTGAATTTAAAAAAATATTTTTTAAAATTCTGGAATTCTAATTTTTTTGAATTTGCCCAAAAATTGGTAAGTGATTCTGTAAGACTAAAAATATCATTGGACTGACCTAACCCCCAACACACAAGAAGGAAAGTTCTATTTTGTAATTTGAAAAGCAATCTTCCTTCAAACTCAATTAGTTCTTTTTCTTTACCACTACATACCCATAGAGAAAAAACACACATTCCCAATAGCTATTCCAAGTATTTTCAATTTCGCTATCTCTACCTTAAGTGTCAGAAAATGATTCCGAGCTTAGGAGGTACAGGGTCAAAGTTTCTAACATTAAGAGTATCATATTTAGCTTTGGGAACTCGCCAAGGCTTTTACCAACAATTCTTTACTTTTCGAGCGTTGTATTCCTGGTTGGAAAAATGCAAAAATGGCCACATCTTTAATATGACAATTAGCAGTTTTACACCAAAACCCTGTTTCTACTGGAAAAATGTTTCACAACCTTTATCAAAACAGCCTTTGTATTTACCAAATCAGTTAACAGTGTGCTTTCTTAGTAACAAATTAGTTTTACACAAATAAGGAGAAAGTCTCCTTTTTTGGCAAAAGTCACCTTATTTGGTAAAATTCTCCTTATTTGGTAAAGTAGCTGTTCTGAAATATTTTCTTACAACCTACAACCTGAAACCGCTATCTGATTCTTCCATGCCCCCCAAATTCCTGCATATGTAGTGCGGACATTTCTTATGGTTCGTTGTATCAAATTCAAATCCTTATTATAGTTCCTTGAATAAATTTCAAATATCACTTATGGGTCTGTGTCTCAATTTCAAAACCTATTTATTGTTCCTTGTCTCAATTTCAAAATCCACGTATAGCTCCTTGTATCAATTTCTAATCATGTTTATGGTTCCGTGTCTAAATTTCAAAATCCACTTATGGTTCCTTGTCTCAATTTCACAATCCACTTATGGTTCCCTGTCTCAATTTCAAATTCTACTTGACGTTGCCTAGTGATATGCAGTGTGTATCATATAAAGCTGTAGGTCGTATCTGTAACTTTTTTCGGGGCAGGGAAGCGTTCTAGGGAAGGGCGGGCAGGAGTTTTCCAGTGCAGTTACCGAATCCAACACGGTAGCCATTTCCATCACAGTAGCCTACAGGAGAAGAAGGAAAATGGTAACATGAAACAAGATAAAATACAGAGCGTTTAACCCTTCCAATGCTAAGGCTACTTTCGTCCAACGCACATGAACGCATATATATTTTTGAAAATTTTCACAACCCTGTCATATTGGTACTCATTGGATAGCCCTCGCACAGTGCTCTCAGATGAGCACCCATATCCCAGGTTTCAGTGATTTTTCAGGATTTTTGCACTATTTAGTATTGACAATTTAATTTAGCCAGCAGCAGCAAAAGGGTTAGGCCACTCCAATTTAATTACTTGTCTTACGAGCTTTTCTTGGAAAAAAAATCCTGTCAGACTCCAAAAAAAAAGAAAAAAAAAGTCATCTTTGGTGTCTTACGGACGAAAGTGGTTTTGAAATTTTCTGTCAGACTCCAAAAAAGAAAAAAGAAAAAGTGCAAGTTTTAAGAATATTCTTTGTAAGTGTGATTCAATCAACTACAGGAAGCTATCATTGCTGTAGTAGAGCCTCAGACTTGAGGAGGTATACCTCCCACCCTTCAGGTTACAGGGATTAATAGATTGATTGATGTTATTTAGTTGAGAGTAGGCTAGTAGAAACATATCGCTACCAGTCCTAGTTGTCAGACTCTAAAAAAAATAAAATAAATAAAAAAGTCACATTTTTCAACTTTTTTTTTTATTCCAAAATGGCTCATTTCCTACCTCCTGAGCACGTAAAACAAGTAAATAAATTGGAGTGGCCTTAATAACCCAAAACAATAAAAAGCCAAAGAACCTAACAGAAGTTTATTTTAAATTTTTTTCTTGCCAGTCCAGCAACTTCTTTTCAAGGTTCATTTTCATGGTGGACAAATGACTATGGTGGACAAATTTTGATCTTTTATGATGATAGCCAAACATTAATCACCTAATACTCAATTTTGGACACTTTGACATTACATTTTTTGGCATAGGTCAACCAAATCACACTCTGAGTTGCTCTAGAAAGTATCGTCTGCTACTCTCAAACTTTTGAAAAATAACTTGGAAATAAAGCAAAAGTTCACAAAATATATGAAGGAAGGTTTTTGTTCATCCTCTGATCAACAGTTCCCCTTTATATGTTTTCCATAAAATGCTTCTTTAAGTAGAATATTTCCAAAATTGTCAGGCCTTTTATGGCCGCTCTGAGTACAGATAGGTTAAAGCAAATGGCAGCATTTTCTTGAAAACATTTGAGAGGAAATTTTGAATGCAAGCCAAACAACAATTCTCCTTCAAATATTTTGTGAACTTTCGCTTTGTTCAAAAGTTATTTTCAAAAGTATGAGAGTAGCAGACGATACCTTCCAGAGAAGTGTCAATGGGTTAAAGCAGCTTACCTGACAGAATAATTTCATCTCCATCTTGAATAAATTTCCTAGTGATGCCGTGTCCTAGGTCCATCGGCTTCGTTCCCCTCCAGGATAACTCCAGCATAGAGCCGTACGAATCGGGAGTCTGTGAAAAATTAGGGTAAAAATAAACAATAAACAATCAACAATAGACAGACTTTATTACACTGATAAAGGATTAGCACCTTTAAAATTTTCACGATATGAAACAATATCGATATTTCCTTAATGATACAATATCTTAATGATATTGTTAACGATATTGTTAACGATATTGTTAACAATATTGTTAACGATATTGTTAACGATATTTCCTGCCTTCCAGCAACTTAAATTTGTTAAATCTAGCATTCAACTTCAAATATTTTACCAATTAATAGCGAACTGCCTTCATGTGGAGATGTCTATTTTATATTGGGAAGCATTCGGCATCTTAAAAATTTTCACGATACGATACGCTATTGATATTTCCTCAATAAACAGACCTTATTACATTGATCAGGGATTGGCACATTTAAAATTTTCCCGATAGGATACAATATTGATATTTCCTTAAAGATACGTAATCGTAATTATATTGTTAACAATATTTCCTGCCTCCCAGCAACTAAAATTTGTTAAATTTAGCAGTCAATTTCAAAATTTTCCCTAATAAATAACGAAATGCCTTCGTGTGGAGGTGTTCAAGTAGCAGTCAAGTCCATTTTATATTGTTAAGCACTATTGGTTTAACAAATCTTTAACGCTACCATAATTTTTCCTATTCAATATAGATATTTGTATTGTATAGCATACTAGTACCATTCCCTAATAGCATTAATGGCCAATATCATAAATGATGCAGGGCGAAATCAGAGAATGAAATGCAGAGGTCAGGTGACAAAGCCATATTTTTGTTTGTTTGTTTCCTGTAATGGTCCGAAAAAATAAAGTAGGTAAAAATACTTTGACTAGGGTCGATATTCTGCTTACTGGTAGGGCTGTGCACGAGTCCCGGGACAGCGAGCGCTCGACAAAGTCTCCAGATTGATGTTCATGATCTGCTGACATCGAGCGGTGAACTCGATACACCCCCCCCCCCTACCTTGTTTGAACCACTGCTTAACAACTTGATCCCCCCCCCCCCCCCAACAAAATACACACAAGCCTACCTTGGGCTTTTATTTCTTAGAAAAGACTGTGGCGCTAAGGCGGCCGCCATTGAAACTGCACTGCGATAGACACTATCCCGCGCTGTAATGCTTGGAAAAGTGTGGTGAGGGCCACGCTATGTATTTTACATGGTGCTGGTCCTGCCCTCACCACACTTTTCTAAGTATTACTGCGCGTGATAGAATCGAATCGAGAAAATCAACATTGAAAAAAATTGGTCATTTAATCGAATCGCAAAAAAAAGGCTAATGAGCACAGCCCTACTTACCGGTCCGCTTATAGTTCCGGACGCGAAGAGATCTCCAGGGTTGACGTTGCAGCCGTTGACTGTGTGGTGGGCTAGCTGCTGTTTCATAGTCCAGTACATGTTTTTAAAGTTGCTGCGGCAGATCGTCTGAGGGGGACCGCCTTCGTGGGCTGAAATAAATAAAGGATGAAATCCAGTGAAACCTTTAAATGCCAAGTATCGTAATCCTCCGTTTAACTGCATAGACCCCAAAACAAACCCCTTTTTTATGAATCTTTTTTCTAACCCACTATTGCTTACGATTTTCTCATGAAATTGTTGTCTGAATCTATGATACTTTTGCCGATATCTTGGGAATTAAAAATCATTTTGCAAAGGATTTGAAGGAGAGTTGTTGGTAGTAGTGATGGGAATCGTTTGAAAAATTAGGATCGATTAATCGTTCGAATTTGCGAACGATTAATCAACTTATAACGATTACTCATCACCAAATCGCTTGATGTTTCCTAACACCAGAACTACACAGTACTGGTGTTAGGAAACATCAGGAAGAAGTTCAAGAGTCAAGAATGGTGCAGCAGATATGAGTGGTTTAGTTTAACTTTGTTGTTTGACTGTTTTGTTGTGCTCGTGTGTGGCCATGTGCCGCACATGGCCACACAGTAGTGGACAAACAATAATCAGGAAAAATCGATTGTCCATTTCGCCGGTCGACTGATCGGAATTTCGGCCCAGTCCAACCGATTGCTCGACCCGGCGATTGCTCGTTACAACACTAGTTGGTAGTGCACTGAGTATCATTTCTCATTTAAATACTTTCCCAACTAAGCATTTTCCTGAAAAGGTCCACCTATTTGTCAGTCTGTTTTGGCTGCAGTGAGCTTCAATGGGTTAAGATTTCACCATAATTGTCAGGCTGCTTTCGGGCATTGTGAGCGTATATGGGTTAAAAATGCCTTGTCTGAATTTGAAACAACAATCACAAAATTTCTGCCTGTCTAGATTTCGCTATACTCAGCTTCGTTAAATCCTCACACCAACTACATCATTAAGTCTATAGTGTGACTGTCAAACTTGAGCTTATGGTACTTAAGTTTAAGGGCGACCTCTAGGGCAATATCGAATGAGTAGTCGTCAGCGTGTTTTAGGTAGTTGAGGGGTTTCGAGTCCTGATTGGTGTTTAGCACAACATAAGGCGACTAATATTTCAGTTCGCATACTCCGAAACCTAGCACAGAGAATTGATAATTTGAGCGTTCGATTAATCGACACACCAATAGTACTTACGTTTACGGGTGACCTTTAGAACAACATCGACAAGTAGTCGTCGGAGTGCGTTAAGTGGTCCAGTGGTTCAGGGTCCTGCTTGGGATTTAGCCCGACACAAAGGCAACTAACATTTGTTTGAACGCCCGGACATGTAGCAAAGATTCGATAACTCAAGCTCTCGATTAATCGACACACCAATAATACAAACCAATAATACTCACGTTTAAGGGCGACCTCTAGGGCAATATCGAACGAGTAGTCGTCGGCGTGTTTTAGGTAGTCGAGGGGTTCGGGCTCCTGTTTGGGGTTCGGTACAATGTGAGGCATGAGGGCCTCCATGGGCACCACCCACGGAGAGATGGTCGTCCCGAAGTTCTTGCCCAGGAACGGCCCGAGAGGGACGTACTCCCACTTCTGGATATCCCGCGCTGAAAGTAGAACAAAATAATTAACAGGAATCATCAATGAAAGCTACATACAATACATACTCTAAATCTACAGAATGTCATAATTAGTGCAAACTCTGTCTACAACTTCTCTCTGTCGGTTTCTTCTCCTCCCCTGTGAACCTTATAGAAGAAAAGAGACTGGCTTGCCAGTCTATAACGCCCCACAAAGGCTATACAGGGCAAGAGAGTTGAATGGACTCACCACTCCAGTCATTCATGAGGACCATGCTGAAGATGCGCTCGTGGGCTTTCTCTATGGGGATGGGCTCCCCCAGGTTGGTACTTACTTGCAAAAGAGACTGGCTTGCCAGTCTATGACCCATACACAGGATACACAGGGATAGCAGGGTCAAATGGACTCACCACTCCAGTCATTCACGAGGACCATGCCGCAGATGTGTTTGTGGGCTTTTCTCTATGGGTAGGAGTGTCATCAAACGTAAAATTTACCGATACAGTTATTGCAAAACTTTCCGCTGTTACCAATTTTTTTCCGATACTATTTTTCAATTGGATTTTTGTAAAATTTATTTATTTTCAATTTTTTTCTCCTATTTTGAGGTGAAAATGTTACACTTTTGAGGGCATATTCCCATTTCAGACCCCACCTACTTCATCTCCCCAGTAAGTATTTCATCAACCTAGCCGTTAACTTCATTATTTATTGTTTAGAAAAGTGGCAAACCCCCAGGAAACACAAAACTATGGAGGAATAGGGACATTTTGCCTCAAGTGTGACTTCCAGTTGGAGTAGTTTGCCGATTTGCAATACACGATACGATACACCACCTTGTACCGATACGATAATTGGCTACTTCGTTAAGCGATACAAATATCTGGGAGGTATCGATGACACTCCTACTATGGGGATGGGCTTCCCCAGCTTGGTGCTTACAGAAGAGACTGGCTAGCCAGTCTATTACAAAGGGTATACAGGAATAGCAGGGTTAAATATACTCACCACTTCAGTCGTTAATAAGGACCATGCCAAAAATGCTTGATGACTTTCTCTATTGGAATGGGCTTCCCCAACTAAGTACTTACAGAAAAGACTGGCTCACCAGTCTATTACCCCCCCACCCCCCCCCCCCCCCCCTAACAAAATAGACTCACCCCTCCAGTCATTCAGGAGGACCATGCCGAAGATGTGCTTGTGGGCCTTCTCTATGGGGATGGGCTTCCCCAGCTCAGTACTTACAGAAAAGACTGGCTTGCCAGTCTATTACGCCCCCCGCCCCCCCCCCCCCCCCACACAAAATAGACTCACCGCTCCAGTCATTCATGAGGACCATGCTGAAGGTGTGCTTGTGGGCCTTCTCTATGGGGATGGGCTCCCAAAGCTTGGTGCTTTCAGAAGAGACTGGCTTGTCAGTCTATTACAAAAGGTATAAAGGGCCATCAGGGATAAATAGACTCACCACTCCAGTCGTTCATGAGGACCATGCCGAAGATGTGCTCGTGTGCCTTCTCTATGGGGATTGGTTCTCCCAGCTTGGTCCCGGGTCCCGTGAAGAAAGCCATCTCCAGCTCAAAGTCCATCAGGCGGCAAGGACCATACACAGGAGGCTTCTCTGCAAAAATAACACAGTAAAATAAACATCATATGTAGAAACATTTTTTAATTTCAAAAACCCTACCAAATAGTAGGTTTTCTGTTTATTTTCATATTTGCCAAGCAACTGTTCATAATAAATTGTCTGCACTCAGACATATCATAATGCATAGTAAACAATTTTCTGTATGTCACATTGAGACCTAGAGATTAGCCTTGATTTTCATA
This sequence comes from Maea johnstoni, assembly GCA_963942565.1. Lineage (NCBI taxonomy): Eukaryota > Metazoa > Annelida > Polychaeta > Spionida > Magelonidae > Maea > Maea johnstoni. The sequence continues at coordinate 22,962,069 of OZ012701.1, read as the reverse complement.
TGCATATTCAAATTCAATAAAGGTAGTACAATCTTATATATTGTCATTGTTGTATTGTCTTTGAGAATGCCCAATTTTTTTCAAAGATATTCTCCTTGTCTAGTTATAGATATTTCATATGTAGAAACATGGTAAATTAATGTCATATGTAGAAACGCTGTAAAGAACATGTAATATCGTGCAAAAACATGACAAAATAATGTCATGTAGAAACCTGGTAAAATAATGTTGTATGCAGAAACGCAGTAAAATGAAGTCATATGTAAAAGTAATATACATAGATAGAATAATACACTGGTGGACTTGTCTGGGTTAAAACAGGAAAATAATGCCAAATGTTGAAACATGGAAATGTAGATGTAAAATAACATCAAATGTGAAATTAGGGTAAAATAAAAAAACAACTCAATTGACGAGAAAATTTCAAAAGAAGTAAGATTTAAGTAGAAATGATATCTTTTAAAAAGAATGAAATACACAACAGAAATTCTGGGGTATAACAATGCAAAATAATGTCAATCATGAAAACAGAGCGATATATTGTCAGATGTAGAAAGGAAAAATGATACAAGAAAGCATAGCAAAAATGGTTATTTCTCTTACATCTTTAACAGCTAGAGATTATAGGGTTTTGCAATTGTGCAAGTGTCTCAACATGTCTGGTCAATTGAATGCAGAAAACCTGCAAGTGTCTCAACCTGTCTGGTCAAATGAACGCGAAAAAACCATGCAAGTGTCTCACTTTGATTGATCAACTTGTCTGGTCAATTCAACACAAACAACCCCCCCCCCCCCCCCCCCCCAAAAAAAAAAAAACCCACACCTGCCAGTGTCTCAAGTTGTCTGGTCAACTGAACGCAGGAAAACCTGCAAGTGTCTCAACCTGTCTGCTCAAATGAATGCAGGAAAACCTGCATGCCTTCAACAAACACAAATGTCAATTATTACAAAATAGTTGTTTTTGGCTACTACGAGGAAGAGGATGAGAAAAAAAAAACACCAAATTCCATTCAGTTGCATATATAACATGAATGCTGCTGCGAAGTACACACCAGCCAGAGGGTGTGATCTATTTATGGGATTTGCCACAATCAGACAGAACACACATGGTACAAGTGGGGGCAGGGTATTGAGTGCAGTCACATGACTTGATGTATGATGTAAACAAACAGAGGATGTTAAAAATAGATGTTCTTGTGATTGGAGAGAAATATCTAGTTGTGAGTGAGTCAGTCGAGCCCGTAGATATGGGGTAAGCGATTTATGGGTGTATGAAGTAAACAAACGGAGGATGCTAAAAATAGATGTTCGGGTGATTCAGATGAAATATCTAGTTTGGCTATTTGTGAGCTGGTAGATCAGGGATAACAGTTGAGATTCTCAATAATCGGCTTTAAGAATAATTAAAACCTTTCCTTTATTATGCTCATACTCTTCCTATTAAAAGTAGATGGATTCCAATCCCAGCCAGGGCATGTGAGAAAGTTGCCAGTGACGAGTCTTTATATGTCAGAAGAAGTGATGATATACATAATTCAAAACTCCAACATCTATGATACCAAAAAAGGTTGCAAGTGATTCAAAGTAGGACTATGTTGAGATATACATATTAGTGCTGGGAATTGGTGGAAAATTTCAGCTCGATTAAGATTATAATCGATTAATATCAATGTTGATATATACCCACTTGCAAGTGTCCGATATATGGCTGATTACTCCTAAATTTTGCATGATAAATGATTATCACAATTATCTTTAGATTTTATGCATGGTCTTCATGGTAAATGTAGCCTGTTTTGAATGAAAACTTTGACCATGTGAGCTAGAAATTTTAAGCAAGATTGATAGATATTTTGTTTTCAGAAATCATGGCAAAATCGATTATACAGATTCCTCGTCCCAGCACTAGTATATATATATATATATGTGTTGAGAAAAAACAGTCACACAGAGAGGAAAGAAGCCAAAAAGGAAATTGACAATCAAAATGGAGCAGGGCTTGAAATTATGGTTTAACCTATTCATATCTGGAAAGTACACATAATGGATATATCATGATAATAAAGCAATATTTTGAAAGTACTTGTCAGGGAGGTAGGGGGGGGGGGGAGGGACAAATTAGATGTGTAGAAAACAGCAACAAAAATTCAATTGCAAATGGTCCAAATAATGTGTGTACTTATCACTAGTGATAGAACCAGCCTTAATTTGAAGCCCTACGCAGAGGCATATTGTCAATGGATTTAGTACCGTTAATGGACAAATCCTCGAGTTCGAGTTTAGAAGTGTCAACAGCTACTTCAGAGTCTAGAAATAATCAGCAATAGGCAAGATTTACACCCAAAGTTATAGCCAGCAACCCCTCAAAAATCACCCCTCAGGACACCCAAATTCTCTAGTGAGTAATTAATCAAAATGAAATTTTCAAACATGTATTTGACTTTTTCAGCCAGATATAAATACAATGACCTTGTATAAGGTTATTGTGCAACATATCACCGAGGGATATTCCAGAGCAGCTGGCAGTATATAGCGCACAAGCTCTAAGAACTGACACCTAACCATCTGAGCTAACTTGTCCTCAGTCAAGCCCTGGTGTAATATCTGCATTTAACAAGATCAATGTCAAGCCCTGGTCTTTAACAAGTGACCCTTAAGCCCTGTGATGTAACAGTATATGCCCGGTACAAGTTCCTGTCAAGCCCTGTTACAGTTTATGTCCATGACAAGTTCCCGTCAAGCCCTGTTACAGAGTATGTCCATAACAAGTTCCCGGCAAGCAATGTTACAGTGCATGTCCAGAACAAGTTCCGGTCAAGCCCTGTTACAGTGCATGCCCGGTACAAGTTCCCGTCAAGCCCTGTTACAGTGTATGTCCATAACAAGTTGCCGTCAAGCCCTGGTCCATAACAAGTTCCTGTCAAGCCCTGTTACAGTGCATGTCCATAACAAGTTCCCGTCAAGCCCTGTTACAGTGTATGTCCATAACAAGTTGCCGTCAAGCCCTGGTCCGTAACGAGTACCTGTCAAGCCCTGTTACAGTGTATGTCCATAACAAGTTCCCATTAAGCCCTGTTACAATGCATGCCCAGAACAAGCCCTGTTACAGTGCATGTCCATAACAAGTTCCTGTCAAGCCCTGTTACAGTGTATGTCCGTAACAAGTTGCCGTCAAGCCCTGGTCCATAACAAGTTCAGGACTGTCAAGCCCTGTTACAGTGTATGTCCATAACAAGTTGCCGTCAAGCCCTGGTCCATAACAAGTTCCTGTCAAGCCCTGTTACAGTGTATGTCCATAACAAGTTCCTGTCAAGCCCTGTTACAGTGTATGTCCATAACAAGTTCAAGTCAAGCCCTGGTCCGTAACGAGTACCTGTCAAGCCCTGTTACGGTGTATGTCCATAACAAGTTCCTGTCAAGCCCTGTTACGGTGTATGTCCATAACAAGTTCCTGTCAAGCCCTGTTATGGTGTATGTCCATAACAAGTTCCTGTCAAGCCCTGTTACGGTGTATGTCCATAACAAGTTCCTGTCAAGCCCTGTTACGGTGTATGTCCATAACAAGTTCCTGTCAAGCCCTGTTAAAGTGCATGCCCAGGCCATGCATGTCATTAAGCCAGCTGTTTCCTAATTTGTTAGCTAATCAATCTTGTTGAGTCAGCTGTGCCAGACATACACACTGATAGCGTGAACACTATGTATAACACACACTAGGAATTGGCACCTTTAAAATTTTCACAATATGATACAATATCTTAGATTAAGAAAATAATGGATATGTAGCGAAAGACCAATTACAATGTGAGCTATAGTGAAGGGCTGAACTCATGCCAGAGGTCACTGATCTGGCATCAGTGTGGGGTCACGAGGGAACAAGGACCAATCAGGGCTCTTGTATCATTTACATTACAGAGAAACTTGATTGCCTGCATCAACTGAACATCGCCGATCCAGATTTTGGGCTTTTAGTTGACACTGGTTGAGATGAGCCTGTTCAGGGTGACCGGCTGGTTTCATATCCACTTGTTTTATTTATCTAAGACAATATCAATATTTCCTTGAGGCCGTGATGCTGGTGACACACTCATAATAACCTATCTCCTTCTCTAGTTGCACTCTTGTCCCTTTTCTAACAATGGTTATCTAATCCCTGAGGTCTTGGTGTTTCAAATATAAGTTTTCTTTAACTCAGCTGCTTGAGCTGACCTGGATGGGACATCGTTTTCTAATTTGCAATGTTTTACCTCAAATGACAAAGACGAGTGATAATAGACCTCCACTGGTCCTACAGGGCCAGTAAACATAAGGGGACATACTTGTTTCCCCTAAAGAATGTCCCAAAATGTTTTTGAAAAAAGTGAAGATAAAATAAATATAAATGTTGTCAGTGAATTTCATGCAATGTTTTTTCGTGTTACGTTTAACAAATAATTTGTAGGACCAGTAAAACTTTTGCATGACCAGTAGATCCTAGGTGTTACAGGTCCTATGGGACCAGTAAAAGCCTCAGGGCACAACAGTACCCTACCAACCTTAAAGTAGTCAGGCAGGCAATTTGGACCCAAGATAAGATAGTCCTGTCAGGCATTCAGGTTGCCTGGTCAATTTGACAGCAATTACCTGTTACAATGAAATATTTTCTTAATTTTTTTTAAACTTAAAGTTTGATATCATTTCTGTCAATTTTTCTCGCCCATTTTATTTCCGCCTTAACCCTTTATGACTTTCCAAGGTTTCGGTCAACTATATTGTTATATATTCAAAAGATCCTGCTATGAATTCAATGAATGTACCTCTCAATTTCCATTCTAATGACAGATAGTCAAGTCGGGCAAGTTGAGGGCTTGTTCAGCTTGCCCGAAATGCCATTTTTCCATGATTAGATACTGTAGAATAGGAAATGATTTCCAGCATGTAATTATTTCGAATTTACTGAATTAGAACATCTCAGTATAATTAGATTCAGATTAAAATTTGCCCCCATCTGTGATAATGTGTAATAAAACTGTTCGGTAAAATTAAATTCGGACAGGTCATTTTTGGTCAAATTCCGTATATTTGCAACCTGTATTAATTTCCTATTCTACAGTAGTCATCACTATGGGACTATCTGTTATGTTGAGCCCTGAGTCAGTTGGCCATCTTTCTGAGCACCCTGCTCATTCAGACACAACAGGTGTTCCAATGTGTGACTGTAACTAGGTCAGATATGCAAATTTTAGGTAACTAAGACTACTTACTGTCATCTGGTCGCATTTGACCTTTAGGTCGGCGAATATCTGTTCCAGATACGACGATGGAGGATGCGCGACCATGGTAACCAACGGGGAGGTGTTTCCTAGCAACAGTCAAAACAAAAAGATGTTGTTACAAATATTTTAACCTGGAAATGCTCATAGAAGCCTGACAATTTTGGTGAAATCTTTAGGGTGAAAGCAAAGTTGGGAATAAATTTCAAGGAGAAATGTAAATCAGAACACGACCTACAACCTTCTTTCAAATAGTTTGTAAAATAATTCTGAAATCCTAAGTTATCGTCAAAGCTTTTGAAGATCCAGACAATAATTTCTCGAGGAACTCCTAAGTATTTATGGGTTAACCCTTATACTGGTGGTGGATAATTTGGTCAGTACAAAAATGATGAAAAAACCTGAAAAATGACTGAAACCCTGGCAAGTGGGTACTCATCTGAGAGTACTCAGCGAGAGCTTTTCAATGAATACCAAGATGACAGGGTTAAGATGCTTTTTAAAAATGTTTACGTCCTTGTGCTTAAAACGGAAGTAGCCTCAGAATTCAGTTGTAAACTCGAAATGCTCATAGTGGCCTAACACAGCATGACAATCTTAGTGCAATCTTTAAGGTGAAATCAAAATAAGGAGAATATTTCAAGGAGAAATGTCTAAGTGTCATAAGTATTTAACCGGTATTTTTTTAAGTATAAAAGTAGCAGACAATACTTTCTAGAGGACCTAGGACTGACAGTTAACCGTGTGACTTACTGGTTGCGCATTAGGGCGTTCTTAGGATCCCGGAACATCGTACCCACATTGGGGGTGTTCCTTCGAGGTACGAGAAGTCTGAATGAACTACGCAGCTCTTCAGGATTGAGATTAAACCTTGTGACTTACCAGTTGGGCATAAGGGCGTTTTCGGGCCCCCGGAACATCGTACCCACATTGGGGGTGTTTCTTCAAGCTATGAGAAGTCTGAACGAACTATGTAGCTCTTAAGGATTGATATAAACCATGTGACTTACCAGTTGGGCATTAGGGCGTTCTCTGGACCCCGGAACATCGTACCCACATTGGTGGCGTGTTCCTTGGAGGAATAGAAATCTGTATAATCGCCTGGAATACAAACAAAAAAAAATTAAACAATTAATCCCCAAAGTGACCAAAAAAGCCTGACAATTTTGGTGAGATCTTGAAAGCAAAAGTATAATCAGAAAAATATTTGAAGGGAAAATGTTAATCAGAACATTACTAACAACTCTCTTTCAAATTCTTCTTGAGTTTATTCTCAATTCAAAAGTTATTGTCAAAAGTATCTGAGAACTAGACAACAATTTATGTAGGAGCCTTTGAGCATCAATGGGTTAAAGAATGATCTATATTAATCTATTCAGCTAACAAACAGGTCAAAAGCTCAATAACATTTAAACTAGAAGGAAATGATAGTAGGGGTTCATTGATATGGTCCATAGCGATATATATCGATACCTCCCTTTCAAACAATACAGCCTTTTTTCACTTGTCATATCAATGTACATAGCAATATATCGAAAAAATATATAAATGGAAATGGACACTTGGAATAGAGTTTAAAGAAGCACATTGCAAGTATTGGTAGTTACACAGTCACCTTCTATCAGCATTTATCTACATTGACATGCCTCACTTTTCATAAATATACAACACCCCCCCCCCCCCCCCCCCCCCCCCAAAAAGGTTGCAATGAGATTTGATGTTGAATACTGTAGAATAGGAAATAATTCCGAGCATGTAATTAATCCAAATTTACCGAATTAGAATATACCGGTATAATTAAGTTCGGATTAAAATCTGCCCACCATCTGTGTTAATGTGTAATAAAACTGTTCGGTAAAATTTTTGGTCAAAATTCGGTATTTTTGAATCCTGGATTAATTTCCAATTCTACAACTTATATGGGCACAGTTACAATTTGGAAAGTTCACTTTTGGTCAGACTTTGGTATTTTTGAATCCTGGATTAATTTCCTATTCTACAGTGTATGTGCACAGTTAAACTGGCACCACAGTACTTACCTATGGTGCATGGCATATGCATGGTAACATTACTCAGTGGTACAAATGCCCTACAACACAGAAAACACCCCATCAAGAAACAGCACCCCAAAATATTACAACAATGCTCCAATATCAATTGATAAATCATTTATAGTATATATATATATATATATATATATATATATATATATATATATATATATATATATATATATATATATATATATATATATATATATACATAATGAATAAGTAAAATAGTTCAGTTACATATTGAAAGAAATATCAATGATAAGTAAAAAAATAAATTGATGAAATTTGATGTATGCTGAACAGCGATAAAAAACTTTCAACCAAATATCCAAATATGTTTCAAACAATGCCATATTAGAAAACATTCAAATACTGAAGGCTATATAGTGAAAACCATATACATATACAGATATAGCTCTTCCACAGTGTGCCCAAGTGGGTATTGCGTTTACATGAAATGACAATGAAAAAATATATAATTGCGCAATTGTTAATTTTTACATTAAGGTATTTGTAATCATATCAGGCCTCAACGCTAACTCAAAATGGTACTGGCCCTGTAGAACCAGTAACACCGAGGATCTAATGGTCCTGCAAAATTTTTACTGGTCCTACAAATTTTTCTTTAACATTAAAAGAAAAAAATATTGCATAAAATTCACAGACATTTATTTTTATTTATTTTATCTTCATTTATTCAAAAAATATTTGGGATATTCTTGAGGGAAAACTTGTTAATCTGAATGCCCCCAAATGTTTACTGGCCCTGTAGGACCAGTTGAAGTCTTCTTTTACTGGCCCAAAGCCATTTTTGGGAATTTCTACTGGCCTGGGGCCATAGGACCACTGTTAGCGTCGATCCCTGCATATCAAAAAATTGTAATTCATTTATCTTAAATTAACTCTCACCAAGACACTGTCAAGAAAACAAACAATAAGCACCAACTTAAAATTTGGTACTTTTAATCATTTTAAGAAATTATCTTTCGTTTATCTTACTCTCACCAAGATACTGTCAAGTAAAACAAATAATAAACAATGACGTCATACCACAATAGAAACAGGATCAGTAAGTAAGGTTGTTACATGCAACAAATTTGTAGATATAAGTCATCGTGTAATCCATATTTTAAACCATTTACCGTCAAAAGAAAGTCATTTAGGACTGCTATCAACAAAAGAAAATTGAAAAAATATTCTGGCACTAATACTGAAGAGGTATTGTAAACTTTGTGTCTTATCAAAATGCTTCAATTGAAGTTTTCAAATTATCCAGAATTGATATTATTTACTGAGGCCTAGAGGACTCATCTTCTTTTTAACCCTTTCATGCCTGGATATCGAGTCGTCTGGACCTTGGATATTTTTGAAAATAACTTTGGAATTAGTCATAAATTCACAAAAAATTTGAAGGAGATTTGTGGTTGAGATTTTAATCAATATTTCTCCTTCAAATATTTTCTGAAAATTCCTCTTGTTAGAGAGTTATCGCCAAAATAGTTGGGCGGTCTTAGGCGTTACAGGCATGAATGGGTTAAACTAACAATTGCTGTATTAGATCCTATGCTGTGCACAGTAATCTGTAACATACAGGCATACAGAGGTGAGTTCAAGATGCAATGAAAAAACAGTACAATAGAACAATAGCAAGGCATGCAAAACAGCCTCATTTTATTGCATTGTATAGTCAATGAACATATGAATAACATGAAAATCCAATTAAATTTAAAAAAAAAAAAAAAATTCCTTTAAAATCAAATTAAATAAAAAGAAATTGGTAAGAAAAATCCCTTAAGTATTTCCTACCTGTAAGGTTATAAGAGGGGGGATATGCACATAGGAATGGGTTTGTTGGATATGTCTTGTTTCAGCAGTATAGGACAATAGAATAGACAATAGATCACCCGCAGACAGTAGGTTGCATACAGTATAATAGAGAGAAGGAAAATTACGAAAATGTGAGCGCAATTTTGCGAAAGAAATCTCATATACAATAGCAAGTCTTGTGACCCTGTTTGTAATAATCCGCTACATGGTGTAAAATAAAGATAGAACTATTTATAATACTACTATAAATATTGATATGAGAAATCTAAATATACTAAGACAGCTAGCTATTGGCAATTATTGATTATTATCATTATAGTTGCTATTTTACCATATCAAACACTAATCTCAATTTTCAAAAAAAAGAAGAAAAAGTTGTCAAATAACCAAATAGTCTTCTCATGCATAAAATGTCTTTCCCAGGCAAATTGCTGCATAACAGAGAAGTGTTTTTGTGCACAAGCTTTCGCAAGCCTATCTCGCAATGAGGAATGATAACGTCACTCCAAGTTAAGGGAAAGTTGTAGATACAGTTAAAATGAACAAATCGCCAAGTATTTCCTAAATATTGCTTTTGATAGAAAGATATCACCAAAATAATCGGGCGGCTTTGGCTGATACAAGCATGAATAGGTTAAGGTGGCATTGACAAAATTTCCATTTCTCTTTTCTGGGGAAGTTGTATCAAATAAAAGTGTGAACTTCAAACTACCTATTGTCTAATCACAAACACACAACCCTAAATCAATGAGCTATAGTTAAACTATCTAGTGTGTGTACAGGTGACTGTGGATGGTGACTAATATTCAGAATCAAAATCAGGACACTCAAATGCACAAGGACTAAAGGTTGCCAGGCAGAGGCAGCACTTTGAGGACTTGAAATAGCAAAGAAATGAAGAAAAGGGCAAAAAACACTCGAAACTGGTGCACAATACGAACAACTGTGAATCCTCAGCACCATGGCAACATATGCCATGACAACAGGTGCCATGACAACGGTTGGCATGGCAACTGGAGCAACAGTTCCTACCTATGCACCATGGCAACAGATGCCATGACAACAGGTGGCATGACACCCGTTGGCATGGCAACTGGAGCCAGGGCGGGCCGCAACAGTTCCTACCTATGCATTAATTCATGATTGGATCGAAGGACCGGGTCCCAATGGGGGTCCTTGGGCGAGAGAATCTGTTTGAGTCGCCCGCGAAGTTCGCTCCACGCGTCGAAGCCAAGACCCATCATTTCATTAAGCGTTGGCTAACGACGAAAGATCGACAGAAAGAGAAAGGTTTTTGATGTAATGTCCGTCTCAGTGCAATCACTGGACACTGCACGGTCAGGCAGTACAGTGATGTGGCAAAGACAGTGTCGTGGATTTTAGGGGCACACACATATTACAATGAGAATGAGAAGAATATCACAATCATGAATATTGTGTTAAGAATGATTGAAGTGCACTATTTTGAAAGAGGCGGTTTGGTTGATGATGATGATGATGATAAAACCAGGGTTCGACTTTCCCAGGGGCCCGGGGGCATATGCCCCTAGATTTTGCTGTGGGCCCCTAGATTTCTCAGTCTAGGGGCCCAAAATAGTATTAAAAATAACCGGAAATACTGGTTTTGACCACTAATTTTTTATTGAAAGACCATTTCGGGCCCCTGGCCTGAAATCTAAGTGTCAGACCCTGAAAACTGGGGTGAGGTTATCATTTATCCAGAACAGCTTCTCAATGTGCTTTTAGTACTATATAATAAAACACAATCAAGTAATATTTTTAAAAAGTTAATCAAATTGGGCCCGCTTGAATCTTTCTTTGTTTCTTTTCCTAAAGTTGGCTGCAAGTTCAAAAGGTTATGTACAGTCAGCCGCGGAGAACGTAGGCATATCTCATCTTGACTCAGGCTATCATTGTTATCTGACGTGAAGATTTAAGAGACTAGATATTTCAGGATTTTTATCGATCGGATTATCGGCACATGAAATATGTCGATCCATTTATCTGATCTCTAATGATGACAGCCCTAATCTTGTTGTTTACTGAGAAATGTTTATTCATATTTCACAATGATAAATAAGTGATATCTACAGAAGATTAACCATGTATCTAAATGTATATAGACCCATATGTTCCTGGTGTCCCAGGTCTGTAACTCAAAAATCAAGTTCACCTTTTTAGAGGTAACTCTACACATAGTACCTACAAGAACTCTTATCTACATCCTATGAACTAAAATGTGATGAGCGAAGTTAGGAGATAAAATGTTAATGAAATGTTAATGATTACGATTAGTGAAGCAGAGCGCCTAGTGATGACAGGTGATTAATGCAATATTGGCACGAATGGCAGGGCTCGAAATTAGCTGTCCAGATCTGGTAGCCCAGGGGTCCTGTGAATTCTCCTGTGGCTTCCTAAAATTTCTGTAGGGAGCCCAAAGTTGCACTGGTTTCTATACACAATACCTTTGAGTAGCTTTTGAAGATGCAATTGGGCTCCCTGGAAAAAGTAACTAATTTCGAGCCCTGAATGGGGTTAGGAGTCGCTGAAACAGAACCATCACTTTTATTAGGAAAAAAACTGTTAAAAAGCTGAAAATAAGAATAAGTTATAGACAAAAGTTTCTGCTATTAATTGCTTTTTTAAACAATTGCATTAAGTTATGCTCCCCAATAGTAACGAAGTGTTTTTTTTTGCTGCGTTTTACATCATTGATGTACAGATAACTAGAAGATAAAGTGATAAAACAACCAAAGCAAAAGGATACAAAGATTTTAAAAAACATCTAAACCCTGTCATGTTGGTATTCATTGGAGATGAGTACCCATGTACCAGGATTTCAATCATTTTACAGGTTTTATGCAACATTTTGTATTGGCCAAATTAGTCACCAGCAGCATAAGGGTTAAAGTTTAAGTGAGCATTGATTCAACCCTTGATAACACCAGCAGCAAGAAAAAACATGTCTTTAACGGAGCGCACAACTGATTATGCCTTAAGACACATTGGAGAGAACGAACCAGAGAGAGGAAGCCAAGACCAGCATCTTAGAATACCCTGATTGCCTCACAGCTAGTTACCTTCAGGGTATGTGAGAAAGTTGCCAGTGACTTGGATGCAGTAGGTGTTTTTTCCCTGGTTCACAATTTCCCTCCATTCTAACAACTTTTTTTTATTTTTTATTTTTAGTGAAATTGATTATAAGTGAAATTCAAAATCCTTTTCATGCCAGAAATTTGTTTGAAATTGTCATTTTAAAAATTCCTCACAAAACATTAGATTGTTAAGAAGTGTGATTTTTGAGGGTTTGGGTGTCAAAAGGATGCCCAGACACCCTGTTAAGATTCAGATCCTGAGATTGATCTTGCTTCATCTCTCTGGTTTCCTTCTCTCAGAGTACAGCCAATCTGAATGAGAATTCAATCAATTTCAATTCTGTAAAAATCTGATACATTTCAAAGATCGGGGATATTCTTGTTAATAATTTTTCGCCCAATTTTTTTCTTTCAGGACCAGTATATCCTAGGTCTTACTGTTCCTTACTCGGCTAGTAACTTTTTAAGTTAGCGTCGAGGCCTAGGTGATTTTGCTTTAAAGGGCTTACTGGATGAAAATCTTGGAACAAAGGTGACGCATAGCTATATTTACTATATTAATCAAAATCGCACACAGTTTTCACCTATTATGAAAAAAAAACCTCATCAAACCATCCTTTCAATAAACCATCATGAGTTAAAACAAGTCATATAAAATTCTGATCGACCCGAATTCAAATTAGGCTGTACCAAATTCATGCAAACATTGACTACCCTACAAGCTGGACACTGTCTCCTTAACAACCATCACCATGGCGGCCAAGCTACCGGACCGACCAATGAAAAGAGAGCGTTTATTAACAGGTTAGCGTCTCCTTAACAACCATCACCATGGCGGCCAAGCCAATGGATTGACCAATTAGAAGAGAGCGTTTATTAGCGGGTTAGCGCGTGGTCGTCGTACCTTTCCATGAGCTCGTAATTAGAGCGAAGGTCAGGGTCACCGGGGGAGAGAATCTCTTTGATGTGGTGCCTTGCCTCGGCCCACGCCTCGTGGCCGAGCGCCATAAAGTCATTCAGGGTCGGCTAAAACAATGATACACGCCAAAATCAGGAAAAACATCCACGGGAAAAAATATAGTGCTGGGAAGATTTAACTTAAACGATAACATTGATTAATAAATCGTTTTGCCGTGGTATTTGATTGATCGATCATTAAAACATCAATAAAGATAGATCACTATAAATCGCTTTCTGAAAGATATAGAGCTGGGAAGATTTATCAATATAATCGATAAATTGATATGATTGATTAATCGATATAATTGATAAACTGAATTGATTATCAGCCATATATCTGACACTGGCAAGTGTGGGTATTTACATTGATAATAATCTATTAAGACTGATTAAACGATCGCGAATTTTGGACGATTATTCCAGCACATATTTTTAATCGAATCCCAGCACTAGAAAAATACAGGTGTACTAGTAACACAGTCAAAATACAAATACAGGTGCACATACTCAAATAAACTGTATGATAACACTCAAAATGAAAATGAGGGGAATAAAAATGAAATTGTTGAAATGAAAACAATATGACATGGACGCAAAAGACGCAATATGATCGCTTGATATCTAATATCATATTGTACATGAAAATTAGTGTATACAAAAATCAATATCATACTTAACTATCAAAATCATTAATATAATGAAAACAGATTTTTATATGTGGGCTCAAAAATAGAAGAACACATAAACCTGCAATTATTTTTACTTCAAATCTCCGGAGATAAAGTACAGATAGGATCTGTCCTGCCTGTCTTTTAGATAGACAGTTTCCAGGGGTAATCTCCTTTTTAGAATGGCAAACATTTCTCTCAAGAATATTTTCAATTTCTACTTTTTTGGAGAAATAATCATACCTCTTTATGACAATGCATCTTTTAAGACATGGCTGAAGTGTAAATTGCACTTTTTAATAAGATAGGCTATTAAATGTAGTTTTTTGTATCTAGAAGGATTATAAGAAGCCGAGTTGGTAAATCCGGACGGGCAGAAATTTTGGGAATTGCTGTTTTGGACAGGCATTCTTGAAATCCTGGCCTATATATAGACACTGGGCTGAAGATTGTTAAGAAAGTTACCAACATGATACAGTTTTTAATCAAAAGAAACTACTGTATATTCACGGTAATTTGGCTCACATATATATTTTTTTTAAATAATCACAATTCTTATGGGTTGTGGCGGCCCATATTTTATGAAAATACTGTCAAAGCAGAGTATCTGTTGTCCACATTTTGTGAAATAGCTACCAGCAATAGATCAAGGGTGGTCCATATTTCCCAATAATTATTTTTATATATAATTACAGTGGCCCAAATTGCTAGGGTTGTCTAAATTTCTGCGGATTCACGGTACGTCTTAATATTTTTTATAGTGGCCCAAATTCCAAGGGTGGTCAAAATTTTGGAGAATTTACAGAATGTCTTAGTTTTTTTATAGTGGCCCAAATTCCAAGGGTGATCTAAATTTAGGAGAATTTACGGTATGTCTTAATTTTTTGATGACTAAAGATTTCTCCTTCGATGAAATCATCAAGTCTCCTTACCTTTTGTAATACATCCCATTTATCGCTGAGAATCGGGCCATCGAAAAGATGTCGCACCTCCCCAAGGTCAAGGACACGATCGCCAATGGCAACGCCGATTCTATGCTGAGGCTGTAAAAGATAAATTACATGTAAATATGTTGCCATGCTGTTACCGATAACAATTCTTATCATTGTATCCAGTGTTTTTTTCTCAATAACATTCTTTAACCCATTCATGCCTATAGCACCAAAAACCACCTGACAATTTTGGTGATACCTCTTGTAGGACCAGTAACAAATAGGATCTACTGGTCCTGCAAAATCTTTACTGGTCCTAGAACTTTTCATTGACATATAACAAGTAAAAACATTGCATAAAATTCAGTGACAACACTTATTTTTCTATTTATTTTATCTTCATTTATCTCAAAAACATTTAGGGCAATATGCATATGCCTCACACTTAAATACTCCCACTTTCACAAGAGCTTTCTTTCATAATTGTACTTTAACGAGATTTCTGAAAACCTATCATGTCTAACACCTGTCATGCTGGTATTCATTTGATAGCTCTCGTTGAGTGCTCTCAGATGAGTACCAAACTACCAATGTGCCAGGGTTTCAGTCAGCATCAGCTTTTTTGCATCATTTTGTATTGGCAAAATTAGCCACCAGCAGCATAAAGGTTTAACTCCTTTCATATGGACATGTTTACAACAATTGAAAAACTAGGTTTTAAAGGCTCAATTCACAAAATGTATTATATATGGATATTGTGGGTGGAGTTCTATACATCTCATCAACATTTCCCCTTAAAATATGTTCTCATATATTGGGCCAAGAAAAAAATATTGTTTGTTTCCTGTAACAGTCCGGAAAAATACGGAAGGTAGGTTGCAAAAAAAAAATTTTTTTGCATTATTTCTTTGGTCAAAAATGTGTGTTTTAAGCATGTTTTACGTTGATTTGGAGTTGGAAGAGCGGGAAAAAAACTTTGGGGTAGGGATTTTTTTGAATAAAAACTTGTAAGGGTAGGGTTACAGGAACAAACTTTTTAGGCCTTGCTGTGCTCTCGAAAATGGTTGGAATGGTTTGGTTGCTACAGTCAATGTGTACATGACCTTGATTGACCTTATGCTGACACACGCGCGGGCGAGTGACCACAAAGCCCCTCCTGCTGTCTCTCAACCAATCAAATGGTCAGCGCTTATTCACAATAGAAATCTACACTATAGACGTGGCTTGTGGGGTTATTTTGGGAATACTTCGTCATTTTGAGATTTTTAAATATGTTGAAGCCTACATCTTTTACCTCATAATCAAATCAATTGTGAATGTCTAGGCAAGTACCAAGCACTTGATAGACCATGTATTACAGAAGCTCCCTTAGGCTTGCACGCAAGCATATCTATATTATAAGGGTAAAACGATATTACACTGTGAGAGTGCTTTTGTGATATTCGTTGCATCACTCATCAGAAGACCTTCACTCATCAGAAGAGAGAGAGAGAGAGAGAGAGAGAGAGAGAGAGAGAGA
Source organism: Maea johnstoni (assembly GCA_963942565.1). Taxonomy (NCBI): domain Eukaryota; kingdom Metazoa; phylum Annelida; class Polychaeta; order Spionida; family Magelonidae; genus Maea; species Maea johnstoni. The sequence continues at coordinate 22,945,765 of OZ012701.1, read as the reverse complement.
GAGAGAGAGAGAGAGAAGAGAGAGAGAGAGAGAGAGAGAGAGAGAGAGAGAGAGAGAGAGAGAGAGAAGAGAGAGAGAGAGAGAGAGAGAGTGAGAGAGGAGAGAGAGAGAGAGAGAGAGAGAGAATGAGGAGAGAGAGAGAGAGTGAGAGAGAGAGAGAGAGAGAGAGAGAGAGAGGAGAGAGGAGAGAGAGAGAGAGCAGGGGTGGGGGGGGAAAATAAGGTCACCGACCCAGCCCTAGTGCTGGGCAAGTTCAACTTAAAGGAGAGTTTCTTCTCAGATCAATGGCATTATTCCGGAGAGGTAGACGGGAGTATCACGAGGAAAGCGGCTGATCCACAGGAAAATCAATAATCAGCTGATATGGAGGACGGCGCTCGGAAAAAACACGCCAAACAAGAGTTTGACATTAAGCCTACTGTAGAGAACACTGTAATTTGACAGAAACAATACATTTTGAGTCTGCTTTTAACCCTTCCAATACTTAGGCTGCTTTCATCTAAGGCACAAGATGCAAATATTTCTGAAAACCTATCATGTCTAACCCCTGCCATGCTGGTATTCATTGGATAGCTCTTGTTGAGAACTCTCAGATGAGTACCCATGTGCCAGGGTTACAGTCATTTTCATTTTTTTTTTTTTGCGTTGTTCAAATATTAGTTACCAGCAGCATATATGTGTTCAACAGGATATTATCACTTGACTGTAGGGAATTAGCCAGGGACCTGTCTAGCCTGTCTTTAGGACAGGCAGTTTCCTGAAGACCTCCTTTTTGGACAGGCAATACCCTTCTAGACATATTTTCAATTTTGACTTTTTGGGGGGCTA
>OZ012701.1:22889945-22944737 GCA_963942565.1 Maea johnstoni | reverse complement strand
TATCATGATATTGGACCCTGTCCCTGGTATGCGTTTACACCTGAATGCTTTTCATCTAAAAAAGGTGTATAGATTAGAATATAAATAACTGATAGCGATTTTGTGGTTGCTTCCTCCAGTCTTAAAACAATTCTTTCTGTGATTCAATTGGACGCACTGTCCCATCTCATTTTTACTTAATATTCATATTATCCAAAGAAAACAAAATAATGTCAGCCGGCATGCACCTTCAACCGACGGCCAATGTCAAGGCTGCACACACTGTGCACGCCGCGCATGAATTAACCTAGTTTGGAGCTGACCGAATTTTTCTCGGAAAAATCGATAACAGGCAGTGCCAGAGAGCTGCAGCAGCCAACGAAATGTATGCGAAACGTCATCACCACCCCCACCAGGGGCTTCCGGGAAAATCCGCAATCCACTGAAAATTAAAATTCTTAATTGCAATCCCGTTAGCAACCTAACTAGGTCATCATGGAGGACCGATCACCACGTTACGGACGCTGGACATTCGTTAAAAGTCGTGCAAATTGGCGTCCTGCGAGAGACGCTGAAAAAGCCAAGGTCAACCAAAAAATTCGGCGAATGTTACTTACATTGTCCGGGGTCGAGAAAATCCCATATGGGAGATTTTCGATGGGAAAATGACTCTCCGGGGGTACGGGGATGAAAGACATGCTGCTTCGTCGCACGAGTGGATGCTTGTCAGCTGACATCGTGGCGGTTTTCGCGTTCACTCAACCTGCAAGGAAACCCTTCTTCAAAACACCAGCTGAAATCGACATGTGCCGAGCATCCGGGCACTTGGAGCTGTCACGGTTAGCAGGACGATTCCATGCATACATTAGGTTTTTCTCATATCGCCGCCCGTCATCTTTCAAATTTTGTAAAATGACTAAAAAACAAAACTCAACCTCTTCTCTGTTAATCACCAGTATATCAATAATTTTTGACTGACAATTAGGGATAAATGTGTTAGAAAAAAATAATGAAAATGTGGCTGCAATACAGCTTGAGGCGTGCGCAAGCGCAGTGATCACATCCGTTTGGTGTCAAAACACATTTTCTTGAGTTCTCTCTGTTCGTTTCACTAAGTTATCTGAATTCAAAATGCTCGTGCGTTGTAAATTCCGGCTTAACAGCCTGCGAGATGGAAAGAGGATATTGTCAAGTTTATTCCACACTGATAATGTGGTCACTGTCGGTACCCCTCAGGACACAAACAGTGCAGAATACCAGGTAAAGAGAAGCCGGGCATGACTCAAGTTCAACTGACAAGAAGAAAATTCAGAGTTCAGTTGTCTTGGAAGACCGGTTAACTAAAGACCTGCAGGCAAATTCCTGTTTAATCTGAGATAAAGGAAGAACTTGATTGCTTTAAAATTGAAAAATCCAACATTTATTTCTTAATTTTAAATGTATTTTGCTTTCCCTTGATGCCCCAGTCCACAAGGCTCAAACCCAAGTTGACATCATCATGACATGTTCTTTGCTGGCAGGGGTGTGTTCTGTTGTATCTGACCTTATAGTTGACTAACCAGCTGTGATGGCATCAAGGATCAGTGTAACAACGAGTTAAGACGTCCTTCGAACGAGGAGGACCAAAAGTACGTTCCTGTCTGTGTTTACGTTCATGGCAAGTGCGTAGTTTCGATTCAAGATGGCCGCCGCACCGCCAAGGGAAATCACGTGACCAAGCGCGAATATGCGAGATCACGAACTGTTCACAACATTCCTTTCCTAACTATTTTTAGAGAAGGAATGTCCATTATATTAAACCTGATCAAACCGGTGAGCCAAAATATTATCTATACCGGAAAAACCGGTGATCTCAACGAAATATTATCTATACCCGAAAAACCGGTGATCTCCTAAATAACCTGCACATATCAGGTGATCAACATGAATGTTATCCCAGATAAAACCGGGGAGCTACTTATTTCTGATGGCTGAGTTTAGGTGAGCGCGTTCAGCCTGTAAAGCTGATTTGCACTCTTAGTGCACCTATGGAGCACCACTTCTAACGGCAAATGCTTGATTTCCGCCACTCTCCGAGCAACCTGCAGAGCCATCAACGGGTCACTTGTTTTTATTTGGTGAGGTGCCGAATCCGGAACAAAGTACGGTGCATCTGTCTCCAGAATCAATAGGTGAAGAGGAAGATTCCGGATGAGCTCCACCACGGTAGCGTTGTTTCTGTCGGTACATGCCCCCGTCACACCGAAGTAGACGTTTCTAAACTTCTTCCTCCAGGCTAAGGCTTCTGATAGTGGATGAAGGAAACAATGAAGGTAGATAGGGTGGTCGTCAGGAACTAAAAGAGTGAGAATGCGCAAGCACTCCAGGGCAGCATTCCGTGTGTGCAAAACCAAGGGTTTGTTGATTCTAACAGCAATATCTACTTGACTTTTGAAGGCATACACTTGTTCCTCACGACTGCTTTGCCGTAACCCATGTTGTGAATAATCCAGCCCAGTTTCCCCCAATGCCAAAACTTTAGGGTGGTCCATGTAGTCTAGTATGTGCGTTCTCACACTGGAACTGTACTTCCTTGCCTTACATGGGTGACAACCAACAGCTGCAAATATGCCTTGTTCCTGCAGAATGTCTTCCACTCTCTCTCGTTTGAACATGAAGAACTGAGGATCACAGAATACCGTGACACACCTGGTAAAGGCCGGACAAACGTATCTGTTTTTCTTCTCCATATACTCGAAGAGAGTCCCTGTATGATGTTCATGGGCAAATAGCCGATCTAGATGGCAGTGAGCATCCATGTAAAACTCTCTGACAGTATCCTCTTCCGGTAGCATGATAAGAGAGGATTTGTTTGGGGTTTTCTGCAGCTGCATCGAAGCTTTCCGAGCGGATGAAGTTGATGGTTCAGCGTGAGAACCAGAGGACACTGACTTATGCATTGAAGCTCTACCAGCGGATGAAGTTGATGGTTCAGCGTGAGAACCAGAGGACACTGGCTTCTGCACTGAGGCTTTCTGAGCTGACGATGAACCATGAGAACCGGAGGCCACTGGAGCACCTAGAGCTGCTGAAGGTTTCTTGGCGGAAAATGTAACTGTACGGGTTTCGCAGACCGGATTCTTTTGTACAGTTCTTTGGCCAGATAGGAGACTAACTGAGAATGTCGGCAAAGATTTGATATTCTCAACTTTAACTGCCAGAGGCTTGGTAGGCTGACGGGTATGACAGTAACGAAGCAAGCTATGGATGTTTCTCCAATGGAGGAGGGTGGAGATTCTTTCCGGGTAACCAGCTGCTCTGTTCTTTAGATGGGGGAGACCTTTGGAGCGGTCATAGGCATCTAGGAGATGGAGCTCCTCTCTGCTAAACGAAGCACAATGAAAGGTGAGCTGGCGTCTCTGGATAGCGAGAAGCATCGCTTCTTCACTATCTACCTTCAGGCATGACTTCACTAAAGATACGAAGCGCTTCACGGCATCATCGAAACGGCGTCCATGCTTTGACATGTCGAAGGGTTCGCAGTTTCTTAGATGAGCATTGACGGCATACCACTCACACTTCCAACACGCGTTGAGAGGTTGTAGCTCCCAGAAGCTAGGGTTGATATGGCTGTCAATTACATGTCGTTTCAAATGACTCGTCCAGCAGTTGCAATGGAAACACTGCTGGAGCTTTGGCTTCGATGATTGCTGACCAGCTATAGCCGGTGATCTAATTCTTGATTCTGAGACTCGAGGCTGCTTCCCAGATGTACCAGTTCTAACCGGTGAGCTCTTTCGCTTGTAGGATGTGGACGCACTCGGGTAGTCATTTTCCACATCCTCGTCGTAATCCGGCACAAACATATGCTCTTCTTCCATCTCTGAAAGCGTGATGAAGACTCATAAGTCGCATGATTGAGAGGTTGGTTAGATGTTAGTGTTAGATGTTAACCTTCATGCGCTCAATTAGTCTTGAAAACGTGCGGGAACTCGTGCAGTACGCCCACTGCGTGTAGTTTGATTAACTGTCGGCAATGGCTCAGACACGGAGTATGTGAAACCTTGGGTGTCAAGGGCTGCTTCCCAATCTTCAAAACTTTCCTCGTCTTTATCACAGGAAGAAAAGTCTGGATCTGTATTCATCCAGCAGTACCACGGGTTGATTCCAAGTTCCGCTGCTTCAATATTTGAGATTTTACGCCATTTAAAGCAGTCTTCACATTGGACCCATGTGAAACTTGTTGTATTCATAGAAGAATCCTCTTCCTCAGTTTCTTGTACTGTTGTACCGGTAACAACCGGTGAACTAGATGAATTTTCACCAACTTCAGTCGGTAGAGCATTGTTGTCTGGAAGAACTAATTCTGCACCGGCAACTTACGGTAGATCTTGCAAATAACCAACTTGAGTCGGTGAACTTTCTCCCAGATGAGATGTTTGCGAACTATGCTTCTCTGGTCGGAAAAGGTCTTTGATACCATGAAGGATATTCTCTGAAGTATCCTCAGATGCGGACTCCTGTTCAGAGCTCTCCAACTTGTGTCTGGCTCTTCTCAGCCACAAAGGAATTTCTGTGTCATGGCACCTTTTCAGCAAGTCATGATGAAGAACAGATACCTTCTTCTTGCTTCTTACTCTGAAGAGTACAGGCGTGATAACTTCAGTTATCAGAAGAGGACCTATCCAAACAGATTTTAGCTTGCTACTGTGACCCTTTTTGGTGTAATCATTCCGACGTAGTACTATGTCACCCACTTCATAAGCAGTCTGACACTTGCTCGCTTTACTTTGACCCGGACTTCTTTGAACTGAATGGTATCCAAAGTCATAGTAGTTCTTCTGACGGAGCTGTGTTCCATGAAGAGCTTTCCGAACCAAAGTATGAACCTTGCGAAGACGTTCTCTTAGATTTCCTACGAAGTCGGAAGGTTGGATATCTTCAGATGGTTGTACGGGAAAAAGGAGTTCCACTGGATGTCTCAATTCCCTACCCAGCATCATCATGTTCGGACTGAATCCTGTCTGACGATTTGGTACAGATCTGATGGCACCTGTTAGCAGAGACAAATCTTTATCCCATTCCTTGTTGTCTGCGAGATAACAACGAATCATCTGAAGGAGAGTACGATTATACCTTTCGACTTGGCCGTTTGAACAAGGACGATATGGCGTAGTACGTGTCTTGGTAATTTCAAGAAGTTCACACACACCCTGGAATAAGGCACTTGTAAAATTACGGCCTTGATCGGTGTGGATAATTTCTGGTGGACCAAATCTTGAAATGATGTTGTCTACAACCAAACGCGAGATTTCTTCAGCTGTTTGACGAGCAAGCGGGTATGCTTCCATCCACTTAGTGAACTGACATACTACCATGAGGACATATTTGTTTCCTTTCCTGCTCTCTGGAAAGGGACCTAGGATGTCAAGATGCAACCTTTCCATGGGCGCACCAGCATGAAAAGATCCTAGTGCTGCTCTAGCTCTGACACTAGCTTTCTTCTGACGGTTGCACTGTGAGCAGGACTTAACATACAGATTACAGTCTATTCTCATTCTATACCAGATGTAGTTCTGACGCAAACGTTTGAAGGTCCACGTCATTCCAGGATGCCCGGATAGTTTGAGATCATGACAACGATGAAGTACTTCTTTTTTCAATGAATGAGGTACGATGAGCAGTTGACTTTCTTTCACTTCATCTACCCACCGATAGAAGAGAACCCCATCTTTTGCTTCTAGAAGTGGTTTGTTAATCCAGAAGTATTTCACAGCAGGCGATGAAAGTTGTAAGTCTGCTTGAGTTGGAGATTTCTTAGACTCAATCCATTGAAGTAGGCATTTTACATCAGGATCAGCCATTTGCAGCTCTCTCAGCTCAGAAGAAGAATATGTGTGAGTGATTCTCACAGCGAGATTATCATCATCTACTGCAACTTCACGTACCGTCAATTCCAAACCTTCATCTGTAATCTGTATACTTTCAGTGACATTTTCCCGTGAAGACCGGGTATCACCAACCAGAAGAATCCGGTGATCATCATTTACCAGTGCAGACCGGTGATCTTGTCCATAGTTGTCTTCCTTCTTCAAGCTACGGACCTGATGAACGGCCAAAGGAATAACGTCGTCGACATCATCTTCGAAGCGAGACCACTGTTGGTGAGCTCGGGTGCAAAACTTGCAATTCTCATCAGGCTTATAGCATGGAAGATCTGCAGGCTTACAACCAGCTCTGTAATACTGGCAATATGGAACTCTGTCAGGCATCCTTGAAAGCGAATCTGCATTTTCATGATGTTTCCCTTTTCGATGAATGACAACCATATCATATTGGCTAAGCTCTTCTAACCATCTAGCCAGCATTCCAGTTGGATTTTTGAAACCCATCAACCAACGAAGACAACTGTGATCTGTGCGTACATAAAACCGTCGTCCAAGAAGATAGTGCTTGAACTGCCTGGTGAATCTGACAATGGCAAGAAGCTCCTTTTTCGTTGTGCAATAATTGCGCTGAGAAGGAGTTAGAATGTAACTGCCGTAGCTAATCACCTTTTCCTCGCCATCTTGTAGTTGAAGAAGCTCCGCTCCTATGGCATCATCTGACGCATCTGTATCCAATACAAATGGCTCAGAGGTGTTTCTCGGGAATGCCAGACATGGAGCCGAAATCAAAGCGGACTTTAACTTTTCAAAGGCTTCTCCATGTTCTTGAGTCCAGGCGAATTCTGTACCTTTCTTGGTTAGGTCGTATAAGGCGTGGGAGATGTTGCCGAAGTCCTTCAGATGAGCCCGGTGATAATTCACCAATCCGAGGAACTTCTGAACCTCTTTGACTGTTGTTGGTTTTGGCCACTTCTTGATAACGGATATACTGCCTGGGTTCACAGATATACCGTTTTTAGTCACCAGTTTCCACAGAAACATGATTTGAGTCTGGAACAGGAAACACTTTTTTGGCTTCAACTTGAGGTTGTAGGATCTAAACCTCTTGAAGACTGTGATCAGATTATCAAGATGATCATTAAAGTCTTTTCCCAAGATGGTGACATCATCTAGGTAAGCCAATACCTCTTCCCACGTCAATCCACGTAGAAGTAGCATCATTGCACGCTGGAAGGTAGCAGGGGCATTGCAAAGCCCAAATGGCATGCGACAGTGCTCAAACAATCCATAACGAGTCAGGAAAGCTGTCTTTGGACGATCACTCTCCTCTATCTCAATTTGATAATATCCACTTGTCATGTCGAGACTACTGTAAAACTGGTTGTCTCCTAGTACGTCTAGACATTCGGTGATATTTGGAAGTGGATAGGCGTCCTTCACTGTCTTGTCATTCAGTGCTCTGTAGTCGATGCACCATCGGACCTTGCCGTCTTTCTTTCTGATAAGAACAGGTGGTGAGGCCCATTCCGATGAAGAAGGTTGAATGACACCTGCATCAACTAATCCATCTAGATGTTCTTTTTCCTCTTTTTTGAATCCCAAAGGTGTTCTTCTCATCTTCTGTCTGATAGGCTTGGCATCCCCGGTATTGATTTTATGCTTAACCGCGGTGAAACAGCCCAAATCAGTGTCGTTTTTGGAAAAGATATCCTGAAATTCGATCAAAGTTTTACCCAGCGCCACTGATTGCTCCTTTGACAAAGCCTTACAAGAGCGACCCCATAACTCTTGCAGATGGGTAGGCATAACTTCTATTTCTGCTACAGATGATATGGATCTGATTTGAAAAGAAGTTTCTTCCTCTAAATCCAGTTTGTCCCGGGGAACATTAGAGTTTGAATCCAGCGAAAACCGGAGATCCTCCCGTTTGATATCTGAATTCGGTAAAAACCGGAGATCTTCAAAGATATGATCTTTTGAATTTTCCTCCCGTGTATTCCGGGGAACATTGTTTTCATCTGTTTCCAGCAAGAACCGGAGATCTTTCGAAGAAGTTTGACTTTCTGGCTTGTCAATCTTGTCATTTTCAATAACCTCTTGAACTTCCGCTGCCTCTCCAATCACATGTCCTCGACGAAGATGTTGAAAGTGGTTTTCACCATTGAGAAATGTGACGGTGACAGTTCTTGATCTTTCCTGAAGATTATCATCTTCTGAAGTTCTGGTTAAGGCATGAGGTATTAGGATTTTCTTGTGTGGATACTCTGGAGCATTGATGGAATAGTTGGTATTTGGAAGAGCCTTGAACTCCACTTTGGCTGTCACAATAGAATTTGGAGGTAACACCACCTTGCGTGCCAAAGTAACTCTTCTTACTGTTGGTGTTTTTCCATCCTCATGAAGAATTGCTTGTATTTTCTCCCCACCTAAGGTTAGTACATTTCCCGAGAAATCTATTTTGCCTTGATGATCTGTGAGAAAATCTATTCCCAAAATACAGGCATCTGTAATTGGAGCTAGATAGGTATCCCACAAGTAATCAGTTTTTCCGATCTTGAGAGGAACTTTCTCAATTTTCTTAGCCATTATACTATCACCTTGTCCAGCCTCTCTAAGTCTAACAGTATCTGTGACTTGTAAGGACGAAAGGTGATTTTCAAGCAGTTTAGCATTCACTAGCGTGACCTGCGCTGCAGTATCAACAACTGCTTGAGTTTTTATACCACAGACGGTAATAGGTACAATCAGGCTAAGTCCAGCAGAAGTTGACCGCACGAAAACTTCTTTAGTTATCGTGTCAGCTTTGTCAACATTTCCAGTATAAACCGGAGAGCGATTTGTACAATTTCCAGCATTAACCGGAGAACTATTTACATTATTATGTACACGTGTTCCAGAATTGCTCTGGGATCTATTTATAAATTTCTTCCCAGCTTTAACCGGGGAACTAGATGCACTTTTGTACATCCCATTTCGGCCTTCATTCCTCATCTGAGCTGACTGTTGGCCGTATAGGTCAGCCCTTACTTGTTTAACTGCTCTGAGGAATTGGACTTCACTAAAGCAGACTTCGGAGAAGGACACTTCGCTGCTATATGCCCATAGCCTTGACAGTTGTAGCATTTGATGCGACTTGGAGAAGTTCTTACCGGAGACGGTGTCGGAGATGTTCTCGCAGGCGAACTGATCGGTGATGACGACCTCCTTATTGGTGGCGGAGATGACATTGATGGTTTCTTCAATGGCACCATTTTTTCGAATGCCGACACCAACTTCGAAAGAGTTGCCTGAATATCCGTCAAAACGTCTGGCTTGCTCCGATCTTCCTGTACCCTCCTGACAATAGGATCATCCTCAAAGCTTACCTTCCGGACTTTCTGTTTACCCGGATTGAGCATGGCATGATTGGATGCTGCCACACGGGTCTTTTCAACTGCATCATTCAAATCTACGGGAGATTGATTTATTGCAGTTTCCGCAGCCTCTTTGTTGATACAACCCTTAAAGAATATCTGCTTGATGATTGTGCTAAGCATGTCTTCATTGGCTGTCGGATAAGCTAGGTAAGCTTTCTGCATGATTCTCTTTCCGAAGTCATCAAGATCTTCTTCCTCCTTTTGACGCAGGGCGTGCAATTCTGACTGAAGAATTGAAGGAGTGTCTCTTCGTCCAAAGATCTTTAGCAGACGAGCAGCTACTATGGAAAAATCATTCTTTTCCATAGGTTTTAACTGTGAATACACATCTCGTGCTACACCAGTTAGATTTTGAGTCAGAAACATCAGTTTCTGAATATCTGACCATCCATAAAAGATGGACATCTGCTCCACCACTGCGAGAAAGGACTTAAAGTCATCCTTACCGTCGTAGAATGATACTTTTGGAAAGTATGGATGTTGACAACGACCGTAGGATTGACCAGCAGTAGCCGGTGAACTTGAACTGTACGATTGTACAGGACCAGTTAATTCCGGTGACCTTTCAGCAGGGGTCAGGCTACGACAAGAAACTGAAGAAGACCGCCGGGCTATAGGTTCCCAAAACTTCATAGCCCGATAGAAAATGTTATAGTCCCATTAAAAAACAAAAATGAGCTGCCACAGTTATCCTAAATTACACACACACAGTGCTTATAGTATTGTTATTCCTCTGAGCATGACCTAAAAATGTCAATCTTTTCTTATAGCCAGCCGGGCTACAAAGGCAAATATTCTTATAGCCCGTAACATTTTTCTGTAGCCTCGGGCTATCGGGCTAGTGTGTAACTGGACCCCTGCCTTTCAGTAGCTTGAGATCTTCTTAAATCAATCACTGGTGGATTCGGATCTCGATTGTAGGATGGTGTAGTCGACCTGGCATACACGTTTGATGTGTCGACCGAGGTTGGTTGAACTCGACTCGGATTGAACTGTTGTTGAGGTGGAGGCAACGTAAAATCTTCCTGCTTGACGTACATGGGACGATGCAAACTATATCCCTCTTGTTTTGTTGGTTCCTTTGGTCGAGCAGATGGAATTCGGTTTTCAATTTCACGCATCAGCTTTGACTCTATTGAGTGAAACATTTGCTGATTGGTTACTTGATCTTGTTTACGTTGCTCTTGGAGCATTGCCATTTGCTCCGTCATGTGCCTCAACAAATTGAGGACCTGAATACTTCCAGTACTCACTGCTTCCGTTGTTTTTTCACTTGATGGCGTTGGCGAGTGACGTACTGGAGGCTCTGGTATCCCTGCCGTATCTTTTGATGTTGGTTCTGATACTGTTTTGGTTCTTGCCCCTGTAGTGTTGGGAACATGGTCGACTGGGGATTCCACACTAGAATCCTCGAATTCATTTGGATTTTCATCTGTAAGAATTCCGTCGATTTTTAGCTGACGAAGTGTTGACTGCAACTGTGGATGCTCATGGAAATCTTTCCATGTAACGTACTGATGTAGATCATGTTTCTTTGAACGTATACGCTCAATGTGCTCAAGCGAGCGTTCTCCAATGCCATGAATGTGCAAAAGCTCGTCGCAGCTCGCAGTATTTAAGTTCAAGATTTTGTCAGCAGACGCCATTTTGTTTTTTACATACAGTGGACTTGAATTGGTGTTTGAGTGTAGATTAACCGGTTAACTGAACGGATGATTAATCAAAATACCATTGAACACGGTGATCAGAAGTGTATTTATTATCAAACCATCAAAAACGGTGAACTTTATTCAGTGAAACCGGTGATCAGTTAATCAGAACCATAGAAAACGGTGAACATTGTGTTATCATGTGTATTACTTCTCAAAACCAGCATTGAACCGGTGATCAATGTCAACAGGTGTTCGTTAACAATAAATACAAAAATCACATGCAAAAAACATTTAGTAAGTGTATAAACGATTGGATATCATTGCATGAAAGATTTATGTAATTGCATAGAGAAGATACATGATTTCTGTTTGACAGATGTCAATAACTAGTGATCAGGTTGGCAATGTAAAATTACTATGTAATTAATCACTAATTTCAAGCAAAATTTCGATCAAACTTCTGATTTATATCCTAAAGATCATCATAATGCACAATCAATTGGTTTTATTTCGATCCTGCATCCATTTCTGACGATTTTTTTAAGTTGAATTCAATCAGACTATGATTTTGAAAATTGCTCTAAGTTCATTTTAAAAAACAGCATTTAAAACAGGCGAACCACTGGATCGCAGCGCCAATGTTGTATCTGACCTTATAGTTGACTAACCAGCTGTGATGGCATCAAGGATCAGTGTAACAACGAGTTAAGACGTCCTTCGAACGAGGAGGACCAAAAGTACGTTCCTGTCTGTGTTTACGTTCATGGCAAGTGCGTAGTTTCGATTCAAGATGGCCGCCGCACCGCCAAGGGAAATCACGTGACCAAGCGCGAATATGCGAGATCACGAACTGTTCACAACATTTCTATCCGAGCCCTTTGATTGGATGAACAAGACACACCTCCAAACCCAACCCCAAGTGAGTGGGGACATGCATGGTGTCCCATTGGCCTCGCCACTAGGCATCACTATCCTATATGTAAATGTATGCCTAAACCTACATAAGGGCTTGTGGCCTACTGTTGGCCATTTAGTTCACACACTTGCCACACGAGGGGGCTGTACCGGTAGTATCCCAACTACCCTCCTAGCTTATGCCTCAGTGCCCAGGGGCGGATCCAGGATTTGAGAAGGGGGGGTTCAATGTAGTTCCGAAAAGTGACACTGGTGGCGCCACTCACAATTATTTATGAAAACACCACCAGTAGTCAACTGCAGAGAGCTAAAAATAATAATTTCATAAAAGATATAAAAAAAATAATAGTCTCATAAGAGATATAACAAAATCCATTATAGAGTAAGAGTGAAATTTTAATTGAAACGCAATATTTCATATAAATTATGATATGCAAAATCGGATTTGGCGATAATCCCCTCGAGCAGGATGTTCATCCACTCGGACCTATACCTGGCTGACACCAATCAGCCTGTTGCCTACTCAGGGCCTGGAGAAACAATAGACGTTGACAGAATTGCAAATTGCAACTGGTGGCCGAGGCAGGAAAAACAATTCGTTTTGATGTTTGTCCACAGGTGGCGTGGTGGTGCAAAATGACTCACCAGCCAGGGGGGGTTCGGACGAACCCCTCGAACCCCCCCTGGATCCGCCCCTGGTGCCATACATCCAAAAGGGATGACATCTACATGCCTTCCAGTTCGTTTTCAAATATGTTATGTTGCGAAATGAAGATTTGCAAAAGCTTGAAATCTTAGTAATTTTTATGCCATCTTCAGTAGCGGGAAAAGCTGGCTCAGTGGTGACCTCAATGTTCACGGTAGAAATGAATTACTCGCTTTTCCGTGAGTCAATTTTAATGCGGTGTAGATCGTTGTACTCGCCACAAATCACTCTTCAATCCATCTAATTCATTTTAAATGTGTTGCAATATGAATATTTTGCGAATGGTTGAGATCAATTTTCATGCCATCTTTAGTAGTGGGAAAAGTTGCCACAGTTGTGGACTCAATGTTTACAGCCAAAAAAAAAATACCCGACCCTCCGTTGGTCAATTTTAATGTGGTTTCAAATTCACAATTCATTCTACTTTCCCTTTCCTGCTCTTTTAAACCTGTAACAAAATGACGATTTTGCGACAGCTTGAAATTGTCTTAATTTTATGCGATTAATCTTCAGTCAATTAATGCTATGATGTATCTATTGGTCAGAACAACAAAATGAAGTCATCGGAAGCTTCGGGCTCGCTGTTTGGCTACGCCAGCATCATATTATTTTTTACTCTGTTTCAGGAGAACTATGGGAATATGGAGAAGCTGGTGGTGGACCTCAGGAACAACGTCTCCAGAATCTCTGCAGGTAAATACCAACTAGTGATAGGTAGGGCTGTCATTGGTACCGCCCGTATCGATGAATCGACAAAAAAACGTTATTGATTATCGATATCGAAGAAGGCACAACATATCGATTCATATGCAAATTAGGTAAGTAAACTATTTTTCAGGAAAACACAGCTTGAACAACACTTAAACTCCCCACTACAACTGAGTGCATCCATTCCATTTATCCTTGAATTCACACAGATGAATGTGTATTTGTTGGGGCTGTGATCAATAGGTCAGAAAATCACCCCACACGCGAATTACAACCATTCCTCATAAGCACATTGATGGTTTCATTCATCTTGAATGTGATTCGCTGAATTGAATCGAATCGGTAATATTTTTTTGTCGATTATCGAATCGATAAATATTTCTTATCAATGACAGCCCTAGTTATAGGAAGTGGTCGGATGATTAAGCGAGAACTTGAGCATTTGGTTGAGGTGAGGCCGACTCGACCCGTTCGAACGACATTTGAAATAATCGATTATTTCAAATGTGAAATTGCTGAATGATTTTGTGAAATTACGCAGCCAAAACATACAAAAACAATAGAAATTTTGTTAAAGTGGTCACGGAACGGCTCCGTGTCAACACTCAAGAGTAAACAAATCTATTGCGCCATATTTGGTGCACCGATTCATCAAGTGACACACCCTACACCGCATGTGTGCCTGGCATGTGCCGGTGCATGCCACGGCACAATAATGTTCAAGATCGTTTGCCTTAAAATTACGGCAATGTGCAAATATTTTTCGATCAATCGATTCAAAAAATCTCTTCGTATCCGAACCCTATTGATAGGACTCACCCAAATTTTGTGACTCGAGCGCTCGGCCGAATTTTAGACAGAGCGCTAGAGTTTTTCCGAGTTTCACAGGTAAGTGATTTAAAAACAAAAGCTGATACCGAATGTGTGCATGTGTAGATGCACATTTGCTCCAGACACAGAAGGCGTTTGTTTTGATTTTGTGTTGCACAAAAATGCTTTTATTTCATTATTTATTATACTATCTGACATCAATAGCGGATGAATAACACTAGAAGATGGAGTAGGTGCTTACATATAACTTTATTTCAGAAACGAGTGTGTTTTCAACAATTTCCGAGCGCTCGGTAAATTCAAGTTTAAATTTTTTGACTTGAGCGCTCGGATGGGGATGGAGTTCGAGCGATTACTCAAGCTTTAAAGTAATTGTACCATCACTAATACTAAACGGGATCAACATACTTTTTCTTATTAGATTTCATTTGCCTGGCAAAAAAATTAAGCTAGGTATTTTTTTGTACAGCGTGAATACTCATTGTTTAGGAAATAGAGATTGCTTGAGTCTTATAATGACCCAATACTGGTCCTGATGGTACTCTCTCCATCTCATATATCTGATTCTCTCTCTCTCTCTCTCTCTCTCTCTCTCTCTCTCTCTCTCTCTCTCTCTCTCTCTCTCTCTCCCTCTCTCTCTCTCTCTCTCTCTCTCTCTCTCTCTCTCTCTCTCTCTCTCTCTCTCTCTCTCTCTCTCTCTCTCTCTCTCTCTCTCTCTCTCTCTCTCTCTCTCTCTCTCTCTCTCTCTCTCTCTCATATGAATACTTACTCAAATCCAATCTAATTTAATAATACAGGTGAACTTGGATATGACAGACTCAATGTGACCAGGAAATTTGGTCCGTCATATGCAAAATAATATATGTCATATACATATGACGAATACCGGATATGCATAGGACTGGGACCAAGCGTATAGTCCGTCATATGCAAAAATCCGTCGTACAGTGGTCCGTCATATCCAAGTTCACCTGTAATAATAATAGCGAGCGCGCCAGCGCTGCTGCACGAAGTGCAGCTAGCGCAAGCGAACATTCATGTAACGTAGGTGTACGTACACATATGTAGATACAATGTATATATAATGTATATACAAATACAATGTATATATCTAATCTGTATGTGTACCAGAAAAGTTTTAAGGGACCGCTGAACGACCGGATGTGACGTACCATTGTGGTACATCCGGTCACGCATGCGTAAGTTTCAGGGAATTCTGGGATTAAGTATCGCCATCTACAGAGCATATTTTGCAGCCAGATCTATCCAAGTTTTGAACATTGCTTTGTCTGTCACGTAATAAACATGGACTGTCTCCGCTAAATTGTATCAACATAGCGTTTGTTTGACGATCAGGCACCACGCGCGTGATACAAAGTAACAAATGCTTACGCGACGTCATGATTTTACCAGCGCGGAAACAGGGAAAGCCACGGGGTAAAGCTATATGTTCACAGTAACAATAAATTGCCTTTCCATGGGTCAATCTTAATGTGGTTTGAATCGTCGGCACAGCCACGATTCATTCTACTCGTCCTGAGAATCTCTTTCAAATCTCTTAAAAAATGAAGATTTTGCGACAGGTTGAATTCGTAAGTTGTATGCCAATTCTTTTCGCTCAATCTATGCTATCTTTTAGTCAGCATGAAATGAAATCATCCGGACCTACGCCTTTCCGTGGGTCAATTTTGATGCGGTTTAAATCGTTGTAACCGCCACAATTTCTTCTACATGCTTCTAAATTTGCTTTTTAAATCTGTTGAGAAATGAAGATTTTGAGACAGGTTGAAATCGTTGTAATTTTTGTGCCAATTTTTTTCGCTCAATCTATGCTATCTTTTGGTCAATGCTTCTCAACTTGCTTTCAAATATGTTGAGAAATTAAGATTTTGCGACAAGTTGAAATCATCGTAACTTCTATGCCAATTCTTTTTCGCTCAATCTATGCTATCTTTTGGTCAGTATGAAAAAACATACTCCGAAACTACGCCTTTCCGTGGGTCAATTTTAAAGCGGCTTAAATCGTGAGAACCGCCACAATTATCTCTACATGCTTCTCAATTTGCTTTCAAATCTGTTGAGAAATGATTTTGTGACAGGTTGAAATCGTTCAATTTTAATGCCAATTTTTTTCTCTCAATCGATGCTATCTTTTGGTCATTATGAAATGGAATCATCCGAAGCTACGTTTCCGTGGGTCAATATTAATGCGGTTTACATTAGATCTGTCACAATTTCCTGTACATGCTTCTTAATTTGCTTTCAAATCTGTTGAGAAATAAAGATTTTGCGACAGGTTGAAATTGCTGTAATTTGTATGCCATTTTTTTTTTTGCTCAACCTATGTTATCTTTTGGTCTCCACCGAAGCTACGCCTCTCTGTGGGTCAATTTTAGTGCAGTGTAGATCGTTAGAATCGCCACAATTTCCTCTATTGTTATTCTCCTTCTCTTTTATATCTTTTATTTGCTTTTAAATCTGTAGCAAAATGAAGATTCAGGGAAAGGTTGAAATCTTAGTGAGTTTTATGACATCTTTAGTAGCGAGAAAAGTTGCCACAGTGATGGACTCAATGTTTACGGCAAAATTAAGTTACTCGCCAGGTTCCAAATTTCAAAACCTCACAATTCGTACTAGTAGCCTTTAACTGCTCTCTTAAATCTGTTACAAAATTATTATTTTGCGACAGGTTGAAATCGTAGTAGCGAGCGAAGCTCGCGAAAGGCCTACAGCCTCGCAATCCGTCAATTGAGCGTGTGTGTATATGAGTGTATATGACGTCACTATATGAAATGGAAATATGAAATACATACACGGACCCAGAAAGTTGTCACCGTCCCACGTGCGGGACAACAATATCGTCCAACGTGCGAGGCAACGTGCGGACGACTTCCGTTCTGGAGGAATCTTTAGTAGGTTAAGTAACGACCGATTTCATTGGTCGACAATGACGTAATGTGCAGTACAACAATACCAAACACTTACATATCAATCCATTGGATGAAATGCATGAATGCACGTGCGTGAATGAAAGTGGCCGCTTCTACATGTATATCCACGTTAAAACTTAATTTCTCGCCCGTCCGTGGCTCAATTCGAATGCAGTTTAGAACCGCCTGAATTCATTCTACTGACCATTGCGGTTTAGATCGATAGAACGGCCGGAATTCATTGTACTGGCCATTGAATTCTCGTCAAAATCAGTTGCGAAATATGAATGCAATTCAATTCTAATGCAGTTTAGAACCGCCTGAATTCATTCTACTGACCATTGCGGTTTAGATCGATAGAACCCCCAGAATTCATTGTACTGGCCATTGAATTCTCGTCAAAATCAGTTGCGAAATATGAATGAAAGTGGCAGCTACTACATGTATATCCACGTTAAAACTGAATTTCTCGCCCGTCCGTGGCTCAATTCTCGGCTCGCTTCCTCAGGCCATACCACGCCGTGGCCGCTACTAATAGTACTATATCCAAGTTAAAACTGAATTTCTCGCCTGTCCGTGGGTCAATTTTAATGCGGTTTAGATCGATAGAACCGCCAGAATTCATTCTACTGGCCATTGCATTCTCGTCAAAATCAGAAATATAAATTTTAGGACACTTTAAAATCGTAATGTTTTGTATGCCATTAATTTACGGTCAATCAATGCTGTATTTTGGTCAGAAGTAAAAAAAATGATCATCCAAAGCTTTGCTCGCTTCCTGGCCATGCCAGCGTCATATTATGATTACAAATTAAATATTATGGTCAGGGCCAAAAAAATGAAATCATCCGAAGCTTCGCGCTCGCTTCCTGGCCATGCCAGCATCATATTAATAATAATAATAAATTAATAATAATAATAATAACAATAATAATAATAATGATAATAATAATAATAATAATAATAATAATAATAATGATAATAATAATAATAATAATGATAATGGTAAACATTGTTTTAAGGAGATGGACAGATTCCTCTCTCTCTCATATGAATACTTGCTCAAATCTAATCTAATGTAATAATAATAAACACTTTTTTTAGGAGGTGGACGTATGGCCAAGGAAAGACATATAAAAAGAGGCAAACTGCTACCGAGGGACCGTATCAATGGCCTGCTGGACCCAGGGTCTCCGTTCCTGGAATTCTCACAGCTGGCAGGGTACCAGCTCTACGGGCAGGAGGACGTACCCGCAGGGGGTATCATCACCGGTATAGGCAGGGTATCAGGGTAAGTAGGCATACCCGCTTGGGGTATCATCATCGGTATAGGCAGTAGGGCTGGGCTCGATAAGCACGACATCGAGTGATCGGCAAAATCGTAAGATCGATGTTCAACATGAGAGGACATTGATTGCCAAACTCGATATGGCCCCCCCTACCTCCATTGTTTTCCCTACCCCCAAAATACAAAAGAGCCTACCCTATTCTTTAAAAAGACAGCGGCGTTGAGCCGGCCGCCATTGAAACTCCACTACGATAGATACTATCGCGCACGGTAGTACTTGGAAAAGTGTGGAGAGGGCCACGCAATGTATTTTACATGGTGATGGTCAGGCCCCCACCACACTTTTCCAAGCACTACAGCGCGCGACAGAATCAAATCGAGAAAATCGACATCGAGAAAAATTAGGCAATTAATCGGATTGCAAAAAAATGGCTGATGAGCACAGCCCTAATAGGCAGGGTATCAGGTTAAAAACTGAAAGGAAAAACTCATTTGTAGGACAAATCAGGGGGTATAACAGCTATAGGCTGGGTATCATGGTTGTAGATTTTGTACATTGAACTATTTACTTATTTGAAGATTTATAAATCATTCAAAAACTGCATTCTTCCTCTGATGAAAAACCATTATATTGAATACTTTTAAACAATCCCCAGTAGCGCTGTGAGGATTAATCAATCATTTTACCATGATTTCTGGTTAAAAAAATTGATCATTAAATCAAAATATCAATCATTTTTGAATATATTCTTTGCTCGTGACCAAAGTTTTATTGGTAACACCCTTCTGTGCGCAATTAATATTTTTTTGACTTTATTTTTCAGGGTAGAATGCGTCATTTTGGCCAATGACCCGACTGTGAAAGGCGGGACCTACTACCCGGTGACAGTTAAAAAACATCTCAGAGCTCAGGAGATCGCTCGCGAAAACCACCTTCCATGTATATATTTAGGTCAGTAGGTCAGTCCATCTGAACCTTTTGATACTTTCAAAAGTAACTTTGGAATAAAGCATAACTTTTCAAAACATTTGGAGGAAAGTTTTAGATAAAGTTCTGATGAACAACTCATCAAATATTTTCAAAATATTGCTCTTGTTAAAGAAATATCACCAAAATAGTAAGGTTTTTTTGACCGTACAAACAAGAATGAGTTGAAAATTCAAAAGAATGTAAGTCACACCATATATAGAGCCTAAATAATTAACATTTTCAGTTTGAATAAGAAAATGCTTTTTTTGTGCAATACATTAACCCTCCTGATCCTGAGGTTTGTTTCGTACAATGCTCAAGAATGTAAAAGAATTATGAAAAGTATCTTAACCAAGTCATGTTAGTATTCATTGAAAAGCTCTCGCTGAGTACTGTCAGATGAGTACCCAAGTGTCATTTCTCAGCTTTTTGTCATTATTTCATGTTGACCAAATTAGCCACCTGCTGCAAAAGGGTTGAATAGTGTCTGAAACAAAAATAAATCTTTAAAAAGTCAGTGAGCTAGTAATTGTTGACAGTTTGGTTTTATTTTCAGTTGACTCTGGAGGGGCCAATTTACCAAGACAGGCAGATGTGTTCCCAGACCGCGAACATTTTGGTCGTATTTTTTATAACCAGGCAAACATGTCTTCTCAAGGTATTCCACAGGTAAGTAATTACAGCTAGAAGCAGTGCTGGGACGATTAATTGATTAATCAATATAATCGATAGCCATGATTTCCGATTGATGTATCATTAAAACAAAAGATCGGTCATTTCCTCTGCTCACATGGTCAAAGTTTTCATCCAAAACTGAGTTAAATTAACCCATGAATGCTCACAGCGGCCAAAAGCAGCCCAATAATTTCGATGAAATCTTGTAGGCAAAAGCAAAGTTTAATGGAAAAATGTCAATTAGAAGATTATCAGCAACTTTCCTTCAAATATTTTGTAAAATCATTTTCAATTTTAATGTAATAGTCAAAAGTATTATAGATCCAGACGACAATTTTCTGAGGAAAACTTAAGTGTTGATGGGATTAATGATGCCCTTCACTGTTTGGGTCCTTATCTTTTACTTAATTACTAGACCCTAGTTTCTTTAGTTGATCATAGATGGCACCGAGGGTGGTCTTCCGCATTTGCTAGAGCCATAAGGAATTGGACATATCTCGCTTTGTCCACCTGGTGGGCAAGTATGGAACTAAATGAGGGAAGACCTATGTCCGATATTGGTATACTTTTTATGCAAGAATATAAAAGAAGTACAGTGGTTCAAATCGTACCTGCTATGCAGGAAACAGAGGATTAAAATCAATGATGACTTCTCCGAAAATCAGGAAATCCTGTGGTCTGTACCACAGGGATCTGTGTTGGGTGCACTATTGTTCCTAATATACATCATACCTCTGGCACAGCTAATCCGATCCTACGGTCTGAACAATCATGGCTATGCTGATGACACCCAGCTCTGCTTATCATTCAAAAAGACAAGTGATAACGCAATAGTCAAACGTGAAATCCTAAATCTTGAGAAATGTTTGTGTGACATTAGTGTCTGGATGTCTCAGAACAAGCTGAAACTCAACAATGACAAGACTGAAATCATTCTATTC
Source organism: Maea johnstoni (assembly GCA_963942565.1). Lineage (NCBI taxonomy): Eukaryota > Metazoa > Annelida > Polychaeta > Spionida > Magelonidae > Maea > Maea johnstoni. The sequence continues at coordinate 22,923,859 of OZ012701.1, read as the reverse complement.
GGCTCTAAGAAACACCTAGCTGAACTGAACATTAAGTCACTCTCTATAGCGGGGACTGATGTGTCTGTTGCATCTGAGCCTGTGCGGAATCTGGGAGCTATGTTTGACTCTCAACTGATCATGGCACCCCATGTCAAAAGTGTTGTCAAAAAATCTTGCTTTCACCTGAGAAATATTGGAAAAGCAAGACATGTGTTAACAGAAGATGCCACAAAAACAGTGATGCAGTCACTGGTGATGTCTCACTTGGATAACTGCAATGCTCTCCTAATTGGAATACAACAGGATTTGATTGCAAAGCTGCAGCGACTGCAAAACAGTGAAGCAAGGATAGTATCGAGAACCAGGAAGTATGAACATATCACACCTGTTCTCATCAAGCTTCACTGGCTACCAATCAAATTCCGCATCCAATTTAAGGTCCTACTGCTGGTATACAAGGCGCTAAACGGACTTGCACCTAAGTACATCAAGGAGCTGCTCTTGCCTTATAAACCCAGACGCCATCTACGATCAGAAGCAAAGGGCCTTCTGGATGAGCCTCGGACTAGACTCAAATTTGGAGATCGCGCTTTCTCCATTAGTGCACCGAGATTATGGAATGCGCTTCCACAACACCTGAAGGATTCTACATCGTGTCAGGCCTTCAAGAAGTGTCTCAAAACACACCTCTTCAGGCTCGCCCATTGAGGGGTTGTGGACTATAAACTCAAACTATGACAATGTGCAGCGCTTTTGAACATTTTATGAATGGAAAAGGCGCTATATAAATTCCAATTATTATATTATTATTAAGTAAAGAAAATAACTTGGTCTTGGGCCAGGCAAGTGCTGATATCTCAGATATTAATCAAGTCATCACCTGTCGTTTGTTTGTTTGTTTATTTAGGTTGCCGTGGTGATGGGTAGCTGCACAGCAGGTGGCGCCTACGTGCCCGCCATGGCTGACGAGAGTATCATAGTCAAGAAACAGGGCACCATATTTTTGGCAGGACCGCCGTTAGTCAAGGCCGCGACGGGAGAGACGGTTTCTGCGGAGGACCTAGGGGGTGCTGATCTACACTGCAGGTAATTATCATTATTATCATTATTATTATTATTGTTATTATTGTTATTATTATTATTATTATTATTATTATTATTATTATTATTATTATTATTGGTACAAAAATTGATACAAAAACATTTTCATTCACGATGTACCATTATTATCATACCTTCTTATTCTAAATAGTATCTCAAGAGACAGTATCTAACACTAGATGTTTTGATTACAGTGATTTTTGTATTTATGGAATTTGATAATTTGAAAACATTTCAGAAAATATTTATGGTCATTCATCTATGTATAAAATAGTGTTTCCTTTCTATACACTATTTGGTTATGTAATGGGTAAAAACGGTATCTTTGGGTACCTCTTTTATGCCATTTTTATGAAAATATGCCAAAAGCGTAATTAAGTGTTAATTAGGGCTGTGCTCATTAGCCATTTTTTAGGGATCCGATTAATTGACTATTTTTTTTTTTGTCGATGTTTTCGATTCGATTATGTCGCGCGCGTTAGTGCTTAGAAAAGTGTGGTGGGGGCCGGACCAGCACCATGTAAAATACATAGCGTGGCCCTCACCACACTTTTCCAAGCGTTACCGCGCGCGATAGTGTCTATAGCAGTGCAGTTTTAATGGCGGCCGCATTAGCGCCATGTTTTCTTTTGAGAAAAAAAGCACAAGATAGGCTCTTGTGAATTTTTTTAGGGGATTAAACGGTTAGGTAGTGGTTCAAATGAGGTTGGGTTAGGGGGGAGTGTATCGAGTTCGTCGCTCGATGTCAGAAGGTGGTGAGTATCGATCATGAAACTTAGTCGAGCGCTAGATTGAATTTTTGTTGCTTTCAGGCGATCAGGCGTCACAGATCACTACGCACAGGACGACCAGCACGCACTCCATCTGACGAGACGCGTTATTAAAAATCTGAATTACACAAAACAACCACCGGTAAGTCATGTTTTAGCCCTAAAAGAATTGTTTGCTTCCTGTAACGTAACACTAATCTAACAAATGACATTGTGACTTTAATCTTTTTTCAGCTTTTACTTGCTGGTAGTATTAATATAGGTTAAAATATAAATATCAGATCTGATTGTTTTAAAATTAACCAGCTGCATCCCTATTTATTATATTCCGATTTATGTTTCTATGATAAGATGTATAATGTATAATGTTATTGATGTGTATTTCATTTTCTCCAGGTTACAATAGAAAGTCCCGAGGAGCCACTTTACGCCCCTGATGAGATCTACGGCATTGTGGGCGATAATTTAATGAAAGCTTACGACGTACGAGAGGTAAGTGTTACTGTGGTTTTCCTGATGAAATATCTAGTAAAAGCTTACGATATACTAGATGTGATCAGGTGTTCCTGTTGTTTAAATGATGCGATCTACAAAATGTCGCTGCTGTGAGCATTCATGGGTTAAGTTTGATTTTTGTTAATGAAAAATGTTTTGCAATCTGGAATGAATTTTGAATCCTTGAATCCTTTTCTTTCTTGTATTTCATGGTAAATTTTTGTCATTTTGTGTTATCTTGTAGATCATAGCTCGAATTGTGGACGGTAGCCAGTTTGATGAGTTCAAGGCTTTATATGGTGAAACATTAGTTACAGGTATGTTTCTAACAATAATGATGATAATAATAATAATAATAATAATAATAATAATAATAATAATAATAATAATGATAATAATAATAATGATGATGATGATAATAATAATAATAATAATGATGATAATAATAGTATAATAATGATAATAATATGATATTAATGATAATAGTAATAATAATAATAATAATAATAATAATAATAATAATAATAATAATAATAATAATGATAATAATAATAATATAATAATAATAATTATAATATGATGATCATATTGATAATAATAATAATCAATATAGTAATAAATACATATTTTGAGTGGCGCTTGAATTCGCAAATTTAAAGTAGTTCAAATACCCTCCAGCAGGGCTGTAAAGTAACATAATTAGCACTCAAAATTAAAGCTGCATACAATACCCTTTCCTAACAAACCATCTTCTAAGACATGTCTGAAGTGTAGTTTTCCCTTTTTGACACAATAGGCTATTTGTCTGGTCTCAGTGTTATTGTATTATCTGTGTTGCGTTTCAGGGTTTGCTCGTCTATGGGGTTATCCAGTAGGAATCTTAGCCAATAACGGAGTACTATTTGCAGAATCTGCATTAAAGGTAAGACATATGGAATTTCAACTTTTAGTCACCTTTCCTGCCATATCGTGGCTAAGTCGTGCCTAAGGAGTATAGAATTTTGGTTTTTAGTCAATTACAACTGGCTAGTCTCAAATTAGCCACAATTGGCATAAATGTGACGAAAAAAAAATCACCTTTTCTGCCATATTGTGGCCAAGTCGCGACTAAGTCATGACCAAGGAGTATAGAATTTTGATTTTTAGTCACATTTTCTGCCATATTGTGCTAAGTCACGTCTAAGGAGTATGGAGTTTCGATTTTTAGTCACCTTTTCTGCCATATTGTGGCCAAGTCCCGACTAAGTAGTATAGAGTTTCGATTTTTAGTCACCTTTTCTGCCATATTGTGGCCAAGTCCCGACTAAGTAGTATAGAATTTTGATTTTTAGTCACCTTTTCTGCCATATTGTGGCCAAGTCGCGACTAAGTAGTATAGAGTTTCGATTTTTAGTCACCTTTTCTGCCATATTGTGCTGAGTCACGTCTAAGGAGTATAGAATTTTGATTTTCAATCACCTTTTCTGCCATATTGTGGCTAAGTCATGACTAAGGAGTATAGAATCGGCTGTCCTTCAAAATGTTTGTAATACCTTTTCTAATTTCTAAGTTGTCGTCAAAGTTGACCCTTGTCCTGCTGGTGGCCAATGTGACCAATATAAAATGATGCAAAAAACCTGAAAAATGACTGAAGCCCTGGCACATAGTACTCAGCGAGTGCTATCCAATGAATACCAACATGGCAGGGTTTAAATGTTTTTCAAAAATCTTTGCATGCTTTGGACAAAAGTAGCCTCAGCATTGGAAGGGTTAATTATCCCAGCAGGGGAGACATTTGTATTCGCGGGCAAATTGTAATTATTGTTATTTCAAATACTGACATTGTAATTATTGTTATTTCAAATACTGACATTGTAAATATTGTTATTTCAAATACTGACATTGTTGTTATTGTTATTTCAAATACTGACATTGCAGTTATTGTTATTTCAAATACTGACATTATAATTACTGTTATTTCAAATACTGACATTGTAGTTATTGTTATTTCAAATACTGACATTGTAGTTATTGTTATTTCAAATACTGACATTGTAGTTATTGTTATTACAAATACAGCCATTGTAGTTATTGTTATTTCAAATACTGACATTATAATTACTGTTATTTCAAATACTGACATTGTAGTTATTGTTATTTCAAATACTGACATTGCAGTTATTGTTATTTCAAATACTGACATTGTAGTTATTGTTATTTCAAATACTGACATTGTTGTTATTGTTATTTCAAATACTGACATTGCAGTTATTGTTATTTCAAATACTGACATTGTAGTTATTGTTATTTCAAATACTGACATTGTAGTTATTGTTATTTCAAATACTGACATTATAATTACTGTTATTTCAAATACTGACATTGTAGTTATTGTTATTTCAAATACTGACATTGTAGTTATTGTTATTTCAAATACTGACATTGTAGTTATTGTTATTACAAATACAGCCATTGTAGTTATTGTTATTTCAAATACTGACATTATAATTACTGTTATTTCAAATACTGACATTGTAGTTATTGTTATTTCAAATACTGACATTGTAGTTATTGTTATTTCAAATACTGACATTGTAGTTATTGTTATTTCAAATACTGACATTATAATTACTGTTATTTCAAATACTGACATTGTAGTTATTGTTATTTCAAATACTGACATTGTAGTTATTGTTATTTCATGTACTGACATTGTAGTTATTGTTATTTCATGTACTGACATTGTAATTATTGTTATTTCAAATGCTGACATTGTAGTTATTGTTATTTCAAATACTGACATTATAATTACTGTTATTTCAAATACTGACATTGTAGTTATTGTTATTTCAAATACTGACATTGTAGTTATTGTTATTTCATGTACTGACATTGTAGTTATTGTTATTTCATGTACTGACATTGTAATTATTGTTATTTCAAATGCTGACATTGTAGTTATTGTTATTTCAGGGAACACATTTCATTGAGCTCTGTGCCAAGAGGGGAATTCCGCTAATCTTTCTACAGAATATCACAGGTATTTCCCAACATTAGATAGTTGTTCTTACTACTCATCAATTTGCTGAACTCAGTGCTTTGCAATTATAGATATAGACTAGCTACAAGTGATAACTGGCTCTTTCCTTAGTGTCAATGATCTTACCCGAGATGATTTCATCGATGTTTAGTTCTGTACATATATATACATGTATATATATATATACATATATGTATATATGTGTATATGTATATATGTATATAAATGTAAATATGTATGTATATGTATGTATGTATGTAACTATGTATATGTACACATATATATATATATATATATATATATATATATATATATATATATATATATATATATATATATATATACTGTGTTATATATATATATATATGTATATATATATATATATATATATATATACTGTGTTATATATATATATATATGTATATATATATATATATATATATATATATATATATATATATATATATATATATATATATATATATATATATATATATATATATATATATATATATATATATATATATATATATGCTGTGTTCTGTTGCCATCAGGTTTCATGGTGGGGCGTGAGGCGGAAGCAGGGGGAATTGCGAAGCACGGGGCCAAGCTGGTGACGGCCGTGGCTTGCGCTAACGTGCCCAAGTTCACGGTCATTGTCGGAGGATCATACGGAGCAGGGAATTATGGGATGTGTGGACGGGCGTACAGGTAACATATGCTTTTTCAATAGGATAACTTAATGCAGGGCTCGACGCTAAGGGTGAACCTATGGCCCCAGGCCAGTAAAAATTCCCAAAAACAGTTTTGGGCCAGTAAAAAAAGACTTCAACTGGTCCTACAGGCACAGTAAACATTTGGAGACATTCTTGTTAAAAAAAATTCCCCCGAGAATGTCCTCAAATGTTTTTGAAATAAATGAAGTTAAAATTTATAAAGATAAGTGTTGTGGTGAATTTTATCCAATGTTCTTTCTTGTTATATGTTAAAGAAAAAATGTAGGACCAGTAAAAATTTTGCAGGACCAGTAGATGCTAGGTGTTACTGGTCCTACAGGGCCAGTATCATTTTGAGTTAGCGTTGAGGCCTGTAATGTATTTATATGTATATGTATTGTTTATATATATTTGTATGTGTATGTATATATGTATATATGTGTATGTATATATATATGTATGTATACAGGCAAGTCTGCTTAATCCGGACACGTGTAATCCGAATTTTCGTCTAAACCAGACAGATGGGAAGTAGGGCTGCATACCGCTAAGGGTGAAGCGGTACGGTACCATAACCGATATCGTCGAAACGATACACTATTTTATCGGTACTGCTATCCGTATCTTGAACTACGCTAAGTACACACTTAGCGTAGTTCCTGACATAAATCTAAAATGTATTTGTTGTCTTACAGGTATTTTAATTACATCATGTGATTAGATGTGAAAACTGAACAGTCGTACTTACGGCAGCCAAACCTTGTTAACTTGAATAGATCCACATTCTGCTCATTCTTGCTTGAAGGTACAATATATAGCGGCGATAGTACCATCGCCGCTACCATTAGTGTTGTGATTCTTATCGCTACTGCGTAGTGGCGCTGTATATCACTACAGCAGCACCACTACGCGGTAACAAAAAGAATCTAATGGCAGCGGCGATGGTATTAGGTTTGTTGCTATATCGTACCTTCCAAGTTTACAAGTTCGGCAACCGTAAGTATAACTTTTTACTGAAGTATTGAATGTTTGACATGGGTTTGTGTTTTGCAAAATACCGATAAGCATACCGTTAAAAATTGAAACGGGTATGCACCGGTATTTTACGAGACGGTATATATATATATATATATATATATAATATATATATATGTATAATATATATATATATATATATATATATATATATATATATATATATATATATATATATATATATATATATATATATATATATATATATATATATTTGTGTGTGTATATGGGTGTAGAATCAGGGCCTTAGGCAGGATTTAGGAACTTGGTACCCAAATCAGCCATTGTTTAATTGTTGGGCATCCTATTTTTCAAGGCAGACCGCAATATACTCAAATTACAACCATAAATATGTATTAATTTTAAAAAGAATTTTTGATGAAAAGGGAAAGATGGCTTTATATTGGTGGTCAATTTCATTTTTTTGTTTACTGTTTATTATTATTATTAATTATAATTGTCAATTTGAATATGTATTATTTTTCAGTCCACGTTTCATGTACATGTTTATTGCAGCCGGTTTAATAACTGTATTTGTATTGTTTTCCAGTCCGCGTTTTATGTATATGTGGCCCAATGCCCGTATATCGGTGATGGGCGGGGAACAGGCAGCGAACGTTCTCGTTCAGGTCAAGCGCGATCAGGTGCTCAGGGAGGGGAAACAGGTAAGATCACAGACGATATATATATATATATATATATATATATATATATATATATATGTATATGTATATGTATATGTATATGTATATATATATATATATATATATATATATATATATATATATATTTATATATATGAATGACCAGTGTTTTTTCCGAAATAATTTGAAAGAGAAATTTTGACTGCAACCAATCCTGAGACTTGCCTTCATTTATTTTATGAATTTATTAATAATAACAAAATTATTTCCATCGGTGTCGAAGGCGGAGACGACACTTATTTCAGGGATTGTCATGATTTTCATGAATTGTCAGGGCTGTCTTATTTAGTGCTTTACCTTGTATTGCACATGTACATTTTTATACCTGAATAAAATCAATCAATCTGTCCTACTGTATTGAATTTTGGCTAAAAATCCCCATTACAACTTGGCATCATATGTTTATGAGGAAAAATACAATTTGGATTCACAAGTTTAATTTAGACAAATATGTGACGATAATCTTTGTTGTTTGTTTTTAACCTTAATTTTGCTGAATATTTTATTTTTCTAGTGGACGGAAGAGGACGAACAGAAGATCAAGGTTCCTGTTATGAAGAAATATGAAATGGAAGGACATCCTTACTACGCTAGCGCCAGGTAAGAAATATTTTCTCTTTATCAAAACATGGGATGGGAGGACCTAATGTTAAGGAAGGAAAGACTTCTTATCTAAATATACTTTCGATTTTGGGAAAATTAGACTCCAGGTTCAAAGACCTTTTGTCCAGTTTTCAGTTGCTGTTATTTTTCCAGGTCATGGGACGATGGTGTCATATATTCAGACTTTTATAAAAACAACAACAACAACAACAACAATTACATGCTGTATATATAATACATAAAAACTTTCCTCTGTATTTTACTGTTTTTTTCCAGTTATGGGACGATTGTGTCATAAATTCAGAATTTCCTAAAAAAAACAACAATTACATGCTGAATCATGCTATATATATATTACGATAACAGCTAACTTCCTCCGTAATTTTACCATTTTACCGTTTTTTTCGGGTTATGGGATGATGGTGTCATAAAATTCAGACTTTTCTACAAAAATAAACAAACAATTACATGCTGTACCTTGCTGTATATATAATACATAAAAACTTTCATCTGTATTTTACCGTGGTTTTTTTTCAGGTTATGGGACAATTTCAGATTTTTAAAAAAACAACACAAATTCATGCTGTATATATAAAACGTGAAAAAATTCCTCCATAATTTTACTGTTTTTTTCAGGTTATGGGACGATGGCGTCATTGACCCTGCCGACACGCGAAATGTTCTCGGGCTGAGTATCAGTGCTTCACTTAACGCTCCGGCCAAGAAAACAACGTTCGGCGTCTTCCGCATGTAGGAGGAGAACGAAACGTAGAAACATTACACAGTGAAATCATGAATCATTTATGTCTGGAGAGCCAAGACAATAGAAAGACAGAGCCAAGACAATAGAAAGACAATAAGAAGAGACTTAACCCTTTCAATGCTGTGGCAACTTTCATCAATGGCAGAAACATGCAAGAAGTTTTGAAAACCATCTAAACCCTGTCATGTTGGTATTCATTGGATAGCTCTCACTGAGTACTCTCAAATGAGTACCCATTTGACAGGGTTTCAGTCATTTTTTACCACCAGCAGCACAAGGGTTAAATGGAGACAATAACTATTGTATGCACTAGGAGACATTACATGTTGAAATCATGAATCAGTCATGTCTTGAAAATAAAGACAATAGAAAGACAATAAGAAGAGGCTAAGAGGGATACAATATATATTGTATACTATAATTGTGTGCATATAAAGTTATGCGATCAGCTGTCTTTGTTGAGCAGTTTAATATTTGTGCATTGGTTTGGATTGACAAGCTATTATGTCAGCTTGTTGTCCGATACTAGAATAGTGATCGGATGTCCAAATCATGGTGCGCAGTTTAACCCATTAATGCTCACAGCGGCCAAAACCAGCCTGACAATTTTGATGAAATATTTCTTCTTAAAGCATGATTGGCAAAATATTTGAAGGAGAAATGCTGATGAGAACATAACCAACAACTTTCCTTCAAATATTTAGTAAAATTATCTTCAATTCAAAAGTTTCAGTCAAAAGACTTAGGTCCAGACGACAATTTCAGGAGGAACGCTTAAGTATTAATGGGTTTATAAATGTGGACTCCTGGGGTATCAAAGTACACATTAATTGAACTGCTGCAAAATCAACACAGTATACAGTATTTATATTTGGAGAGATTAAGTGATCTTGAGAATTTCTTTGATACCGGATGGCTAAGATGCTTTGTAAAAAAGTGAATAAAAATCAGAATATGTGAAAATTACATAAATGATATTTGTTAATACAAATGTGCCACCAACCAGTCCAACTTTTAACGAAAATCATGTTGAAATTTTGAAAAGGTTGAAAATATCTTGCATTTTAGAGCTATGAAACTATAATTTATCATAAGTCACCTTTACTGCCATATTAAGACTAATCATGAGTAATCAGTTATTAACCCTTTATTGGCCAAAACTACCTGACTATCTTGGTAATATCTCTTTAACAAAAGCAACGATTGGAAATTATTTGAAGGAGAGTTGTTCATTGAATCCTAATCTACAACTCTCCTACAAGTAGTTTGCGAAATAATGCTTAATTCCAAAGTTATTTACAAAAGTATGACAGGTCCAGACGACACTCGTCAGGTGGATCTCCAGGCATGAATGGGTTATTATGAGGAAACAGTGTTACCTGGGAAAAACACTGAAAAATTTAGAGTCATTGACAAATTTGTCACATGCCTGAAGCTAGAAAAGAACCCAGGAGCTTTGGTTGTGTTGAGAATTAGCAAGCAATATAACTTATATCACCGGTGAGGCATATGCATTAAATAATAACCGCTGACAGATTCAGAGTCATTGACAACTTTCTCACGTGCCTCGAGTGAGAATCGAACCCAGGATCTTTGGTTGTGGTGAGAATTAGCGAGGAGTCGAACTAGGTCATTACCGGTGAGGAGTATACATTACAAAATGAGGAGTATACATTACATAATATATGTTTGAATGTTACAAGGGAACAATGTACACTGATCAAAACAATAGAAAAGAACAAAAGTATAAATGTAAATAATGTCTTTGTTATTTATTTCTCTTCATTTTTACATTGAAAACAACATGAAAATGATTGCAAAAACTCACCAGTAGCTGAGAGATGGATTCAGAGAGGGGAAGTCGTAAGAGGCGTTCGATGGAACATCAATCACTCCAAATGGGGGTCTGATCTGGAGAGAACTAATTACCAACAGATCTGGCGATCTTGCCTTCTCACCCCCCCTCCCCCCCCCCATTCTCTCAAAGACTGGAAGTTACTACCCACAGCATATTGTGAAAGTGCAAGTCAGAGTTCAATATTCAATATCATACCGTTAGTCCATTCCTATAGCCCTAATTATTTTGCCCTAGTGAGATTACGTTTTTGATGGCAGAGCTTTTTCTTGGAAGTCAGAGTTCAATCATCAATCAGTATCATACCAATAATATACCCCTAATTTCCATGTCCTCTTGTTTTGGTGGAGGAGCCTTTCCTTCGAAGTCAGGGCTCGGTTTTCGTTATTATACCGATAATATACCCTTGCCTTGTCTTCCTTATAGTATAATATACTATGTCTAGGTGGGAGTACGTTTTTTCCTTGGAAGTCAGTTTAATGTCAGCTATCATGGGGGTACTAAACACCTAATTTCTATGTCTTCTTGGGATTACGTTTTTGGCGGAGGAGCATTTTCTCGGAAGTCACAGTTCAATCCTCAGTATCATACTGATATTATAACCCTAATTTTATTTCTTATTGGAATCATGTTTTTGGTGGTGGGCCTTTTCCTTGGAAGTCAGAGTTCAATATTCAGCATCTTATCGATACTATAACCCTAATTTTGTTGCCCTAGTGAGATTGCGTTTTTGGTGGCAGAGCTTTTTCTTAAAAGTCAGAGTTTTTGGGATTACGTTTTTGGCGGAGGGGCTTTTCCTTGAAGGTCGGGGTTATAATCCTCTAGGATGCCGTCTAAATGAGTATTCTGTTTCTTGAACTTCATGTGCTTCTTGCTGTTTTTCTTGCGTTTCTGGATCGGCATCTGAAACAACAACAAAGAACGTGTTCATGAATAGAATAAAAGGATGTCTGGGTATGTAGGGTAGGGCTGTCATCGGTATATGATTGAATCGGCCCCGCAATATTGCATGCAGCGATGGGACTGTCACCAGTCTAGAGAAACTTCTTGTAGACTGGAGACAGTCCCCAGTCTTATTTTAGCACATGTTGGGTGTTGTAAAGCGCAACAACTCACGTAGCAAAGGGACTGTCACCAGTCTAGAGAAACTTCTTGTAGACTTTTCTTATAATCACATGTTGTGTGTGGTAGCGCTTATCAGTAAATCACAAAACACATATGGCAAAGGGACTGTCACCAGTCTAGAGAAACTTCTTGTAGACTTTTCTTATAAGCACATGTTGTGTGTGGTAGCGCTTATCAGTAAATCACAAAACACATATGGCAAAGGGACTGTCACCAGTCTAGAGAAACTTCTTGTAGACTTTTCTTATAAGCACATGTTGTGTGTGGTAGCGCTTATCAGTAAATCACAAAACACACATGGCAAAGGGACTGTCACCAGTCTAGAGAAACTTCTTGTAGACTTTTCTTAGCACATGTTGTGTGTGGTAGCGCTTATCGGTAAAGCACAAAATACACATGGCAAAGGGACTGTCACCAGTCTAGAGAAACTTCCAGAAAATCAAAGCTGCTCACGCACACTTGCAATGTTTTTCTGGAAGCTTCTCAAGCGGCAAGCCAGTGAGCCAGGATTCAGAGACTGGGTGCCTAAATTTGGCAATTGTAAAACTTTTGGGCATACTTTTTTTCAAGGGAGAACACAATATATTGAGATTATAACCATACATTTGTATTCACTCAGTGAAATTAGGCATTAAGTCCTTATACAATGTCATAGGAATCGCATTGTATACAAATTAACATTTATAGGAAGTATCACCTGCACCACCGGAATGAAGTCACAGGCAACTTTCTCACATGACTCAAGACTGATGTTAATGCTGAAATATGACTACGCAATCAAGTACACTAGATCAATTTATAAAGCCTAATAGTTTATAGTTTGGTAAAATATAGCTCGGAAAATATCTGAAGAAGAAAGATCATTACCGAATCAAATCAAAACCTTCAAATATTTTGTAAAGTCATTTTCATTTCCAAAGTTATTGTGTAATGTATTGTAGATCCACACAAAATGCCAATAGGAACTCTCATGCATGGATGGGTGAGCCAGTTTCTCTTGAAATCGTCGTCTGTATCTTTGACACTTTGACCAATAATTTGGAAATCAAGAAGGAATTTACAAAATATTTGAAGGAGAGTTGTTGATAAAGTTCTGAATAACATTTCTCCTTCAAAGATTTTCTAACCTTTTCTCTTGTTTTATCGAAATTGTCAGGCTGCTTTTGGTTGCAGTGCGCATTAATGGGTTAAGCTTAAATTCATGAAATCAAAACATTGTCTTACCACCCTCTTCCCGCCGACGTCCTGCATGGTTGTGATGCCCTGCCTCTCCAGGTATTCGTCTATCTTCGCCTCATCAACTCCATCTACCGCTACGCCGCGCCACAACTTCACAAACTCTACAAAGAGGGAGGGAATCCGTTTTATGTTGCTTTCAACAGTTTAACGCTTCCAATACTGAGGCTACTTTCGCCCGAAGCACAAGGACTCAACAGTTTAACGCTTCCAATACTGAGGCTACTTTCGCCCAAAGCACAAGGACACAACAGTTTAACACTTCCAATACTGAGGCTACTTTCGCCCAAAGCACAAGGACTCAACAGTTTAACGCTTCCAATACTGAGGCTACTTTCGCCCAAAGCACAAGGACGCAAAGAATTTTGAAAACCATCTGAATCCTGTCATGTTGGTATTCAATGGATATCTCTCGCTGAGTACTATCAGATGAGTACCGATGTGCCAAAATTTCAGTCATTTTTCAGGTTTTTTGCATGATTTGTAATGGCCAAATAAGCCACCAGCAGCATAAGGGTTAGGTCATATCGCAATGAGATAGAAACCCAGACCTGGAAGAAATTCCTTTCTCTTTGTGCATAGTTCCAAGGGGTCTTTCAGTTGTGGAAGCACCATAGAAGGTCATTCACAATGCCACACATTTATATAGCGACCAGACCAACCCGGCTACGGGTATCCAGCCTGTGAACTCACACTTGGGAGCTGGGCAATGTAACCACTAGGCCACACTGCCCAGGGCTCAACATTAAGAGAAAACTTCATAAGCCCAGCAGGGCTAGCTACCGTAACTTTTAGTAGCCCTGAAATATTTTTGCTAGCCCTGATATTAATGACAAAGGAGGGCTTCATACTTTTTAAGTGCTGATATTCTAATTCTATCTAGCCCCTCAGGGCTACTCCCAGGTAGAATTTACTAGCCCTGACTTTCAATAACTAGCCCGGGGCTACGGGGCTAGCCCTAATGTCGAGCCCTGCTGCCACAGCGAATCCAACACACAAACTATACAACAAATACAACACCACTGTGATCATCTCAATAAACTCAACAATTCACAGTTTAAACGACATGACAGAAGTGATCTTCAAAAAACACACTAAGCATTGTAATATGAGATTATATGACTGCAGTGATTTTCCAAAACTCTTCTTAAAATAACATGACTCCATAATTTTACTAACTCTACATCACAACAAACTATAATACCACAGTGGTCCATGCTGAACATTAGATCTGAAACTGTATTAGTTGATCATCTGAATAATTTTCACAGTCTGTAGCAAGACACCAAACTGATCAAAAATCTTGATAAATGTTGATTTCAAGCAAGAAATTCTAAAATGTTAAAAATGTTTATTCAAAAATGTATCAGGATGCAACCAAATAGTTTGTGAACCAGAATGGATATAATACTGAGTGATTGAAATCTCAATACCTGGCCATCTCCCCCCAAAAAGACTCCTAAATACATGATTGTTGATATTCGATACGGAATGTATTGATATTGAAAGTACAGACACCAACATAAATTTAAGAATTAAGTTACCAAGCTGGGCAAGTAGTTAATGATTTTTACTTATCCAACATTTTTGCTTGCCTGAAATAAGTTATAACATATGCTAGAATAACATGTATTATTTATCATGGATTTGATGATTTGAAAACCATTTTCTTTTATATTTTGTTGCATTTTTTGCACATTTCTGGGTATTTGTGCCATTTTCTGTATAAAAATGTTTGGTGTTCAGAAAATCAGCTTGCACATTCTGGCAAGTGCAAACTAAAATGTAATTGGCCAAAATCTCTTTTTTTCAAAGATTCACTTGCCGCTGCATGTGTGCAAGTATTTTAGCCCTTCCATACTAAGGCTACTTTCATCCAATGCACAAGAACGCAAATATTTTTGAAAAGCATCTAAACCCTGCCATGTTGGTACTCATTGGATAGCCCTCATGGAGTACTCTCAGATGAGTACCTAAATGCCACTGTTTCAGTTATTTCTCAGGATTTTTGTATTGTTTTGGATTGGCAAAATTTGCCACCAGCAGCAGGGTTAGATTATATATACTTATGGTGATACCTGATGTAATATTTACCTTCATCTATAGAGTACTGGTAGCTGCTGTCGTTGTAGAACAGAATTTTTTTCTTGTCGATGGGCCGCGTAACATAAAGTATTCGGTCTCCAAGTTGCTGAAACACATACACCCAGAATGGAATGGCATGATGATAATATTAATTACAAAATAATAGAAAATGATAATAATGTCTACTACTACTACTACTACTAATAATAATAATATGATAATAATAATGATAATAATAATAATAATAATGATAATAATAATAATGATGATGAAAATAATAATTATGATAGTAATACTAATACTTATACTACTTATACCAACTACATTGAATAGCCTACTGTGTCAAAAAGGGCAATTAATACTTCAGCTATGTCAAGATGGTTTGTTTGGAAGATATTTTGGTTTTTGCCCCCAAAAAGTCAAAATTGAAAATTCTTCTTAGAAAACTGCCTGTCCAAAAGACAGGTAGGACGGGTCCCTGACTGTATCATGAAAATTTTATAGGTGCCAATTCCTAATACCGTAATTTCGCGTGTACAAGACGCACCCGTATATAAGACACACTCCTTGTTCAGGCCTTGAGAACGATGTATAGACCTTAGCTTTGTGTACAGTGCGCATCCCCTTTTCGAAAATACTTTGGCAGTTCAACTCCTCATGAATAAAGCTAGAAAACCAGTAAATAGCATTTTAAAATGAGTCAAATGTGACATCAATCTGACAGCAATGCTCATCACTCTGTGTCAGCGCCCGATACCAATAGTTCTAGGGGTGATTTTGATTGTAATCTATACAATATAACGGGGAAATTACAATTTGTAAATGCCGCGGCAAACAATGATAGGCATTGTCTTTGCCGCATTATAATAAGTCAAAATAACCTGCCTGTTTGGATGGATCAAGGTGGAGTTCAATTCAGGGTCAGCGATTTCGGATCTCCGTGTGGCCTGGGGACTCAATGTAAAACACCCTCGATTTCTAGCTTTGTGTATAAGACGCATCCCAGAATTGAGTGTTAAAATTTGTGTAAAAAAGTGTGTCTTATACACGCGAAATTACTAGTGGTGGGACGAGTAATCGGAAACTCGACCACTTGGTCACTGGGTCATGCGATCCGAGCACTCGAGTCCAGAAATAGAGCGCTCGGAAATTACGAGCTGATGACATTTTAATGACATTTTAATAGCAACACATGCGTCCGATGCATATGTGGCCTAGCGATGGCCAAAACTCCCAGATTTGCACCACATTTCCAGTAGTAAAATGTGTTTTCCTCAAGTCTCCGTGTCAAATGCGTACTACGCCATTTTCTGGTTCACCGATTCACACTGCCGCGGTACACTTTTATGTGAGCCTGGCATGTGCCGGTGTATACCGAGGCGCAGTGTTGTTTCAAATCACTCGCCTTGAGATCTTGTCAATGTGGCCGTAAAACTCGATATGGACTCGAGTTTTGGTCGTTAGATTTGCCGAGCGCTCGAGTTAATTTTCTAGGCCTAGTCCCAGCACTAGAAATTACGGTACATACCTTTAAGGCCTTGGCACAGTTTGGCACTGCTTCCTCCACATCTTCGAGCAGAATCCCGCCTAGACCTTTAAGATCGTGCTTCTCTAACAGTCGTAGGAGACCCTTACGATTTACGATGTTGTACTTGGGCTTGTATTTGAAATGGTCATTCTCGATAACTTCGATTTTCGGATTGTTCATCAATGCCTGCAAATTAGAAAGAAATGACAAAATGTTACTAAAAAATAATATTTATAATAATAATGATGATGATGATGATGATAATGATAATAATGATAACAATCATCATAGTAATACTAATAATACTAATAATAGTAATTTAATAATACAAATAATAATTATGACAATAATAATAATAATAAGGCCTAAAAAAAAATTGTTTGTTTCCTGTAACACCCCAGGAAAAATTAGGGTAGGTAGGTAGGAAAATGTTTTTATTTTAAGAAATCTTTTTAGTGATAAATGGTAGCCTCACAGTTGAGCTGTTCATGTTTTTCATTCGGAATACCATGTTTTTCATTCAAAATGTCATAAAAAGATTTCGGGTAGGGCCAAAAATATAGGGTAGGTAGGGTTACAGGAAACAAACAATTTTTTTTTAGGCCTAATAATAATAATAATAATAATAATAATAATAATAATAATAATAATAATAATAATAATAATAATAATAATAATAATAATAACAACAATAATGAAGCAAACCTGACAGGAAGCCATATTTATAATGCTACTTGCTTTTGTTTTCTTTTAAAGATTTTGGCCAACAAAAAGCAGAAAGCCGCCGTGTTTATATTCAGAGTTTGTCTTTACCTGGGGAATACCTCCATAGATTCTGCTGTGGGCCCTATATTTTTCACACATGGGGCCAAAAATAAATAAGTAAATCAACCAGAAATCCTGTTTTTTGACCACTGATTTTTATCAAAATCCCATTTCAGACCCCTAGCCTGAAATTGAAGTGTCAGACCCCAAATTATAACCGATTGTTTTTTTATGGCTAAGTGGAGGAGGTTTTTAGGTGAAAACAAATACATATATATATATATATATATATATATATATATATATATATATATATATATATATATATATATATATATATATATATATATATTTATATATATATATATATATATATATATATATATATATATATATATATATATATATATATATATATATGTACACATATACATATTTTGACTCCCCAACATAATTTTTGACTTGCCCGAAATAAGTTATAACATATGCTGGAAAGGCATGTATTTATTATCATAGTTTTAATGAGTTATGTATATATCACAAATACCCCAATATCCCCCCCCCCCCCCCCCCCACTGATTTTCCTCCTGCCTACCTCTGTGGCCAACCAGTGTTTCATGCGTTGTCCGACGTCTAATTGGTTCGTCTCGTCGAGGATCTCATCGATCGACAGAGGATGTGAATCGCCCTGCTGGTGTCGTAACTAAAACAGGCAAACACCGAAATGGAGAAAATTAGATTTCTAACACTATCAGCCACCAACATAATTTTCAGAACTAACTTACCTTGGCGGGCAAGTAGTAAATGATTTTGACTTGCCCGACATGATTTTTGACTTGCCCGAAATAAGTTATAACATATACTGGAAAGGCATGTATTTATTATCATGGATTTAATGATTTTAAAACCATTTTCTTTTCAGTTTTGTTGCAATGTTTGCATATTTCTGGGTATGTGTGCCATTTTCTATATAAAACTGTTTTGTGTTCAGAAAATCAGCTTGCCCATTCGGGCAAGTGAAAACTAAAACGTACTTGCCCGAAAGCCCTTTTTTCCAAAATTCACTTGCGGGCAAGTACTTATGTCGGGGCCAGAACACTATCAGGCAGAAATAACCATTGGAGAAAAAACATCCTCATAGGATGGATACCTATAAGAAGGAAACTGTATTACGCGGCAGGGACATAGCCAGGATTTAGAAACTGGGTGCCTAAAATTGGCAATTGTGAAATTTTGGGGCATCCAAATTTTTAGGGGGTACCACAATATTCTCAGATTCCTATCATAAACATGTATAAATTTATCAAAATAAGGCATGATATCCTTATAGAGTGTCATTGGAATTACATGGAGCTGAAAAAAGTCAAATTATATGTTTGAGATTGACATCTTAAGAAATTCCTCACAAAAAAATTTGGGTGTCCTGAGGGGTGCTTTTTAAGGGTTTGGGTGTCAAAAAAGACACCCAGACGCCCTGCTGGCTAAGATCATGTTACGCGGTATTGGTACCAAAGAAAAGGTACGGTATGCTAACAGTACTGTTCATGGTACTTGATTGCATTTTTATCAAAATAGTTATCAATACATGGTCTTAGGCCAGCAGGGTGTCTGGGCGTCATTTGGACACCCAAACCCCCAAGATCAACACTCAGGACAGCCAATTATTTTAGAGTAATTTTCATAATGTCATTTTCAAACATTGAATTGATTTTTTCAGCCCAATATCAATATAATGACATTGTATAAGGCCTAGAAAATATATAATTTGTTTCTTTCCTGTAACAGTCCGAAAGAAAATAGGGTAGGTAGGTCAGAATGATTTTTTTTGTTCAAAAATGTGTGTTTTATGATGATTGGGAGTCGGGAGGGCTGAAAAAACTTACAGGTAGGGATTTTTTGGAATAAAAACTTGTTAGGGTAGGGTTACAGGAAACAAACAACTTTTTTTAGGCCTAAGGGTAGTATGCCATATTTCAAAAAGTTAATACATGTTTATGGGTGTTATCTGAGAATGTTGTGTTCTCTCTTGAAAAATAGGATGCCAAAGGTTTTACAATTGACAACTTCGGGCACCCTGGCTAGGATCCTGTAATTCAACATATTTTATCAATAGATTTTCATTAAGTGTCAGACTGCTCAGACAGTGTTATCTAAATATCTTATTAAAACATAGGTGTGAACTCAAAGTTAACTCATTCACACTTCACGTATGCTTCTTTCATACTTTTGAAAATAACTTGAAAACAAAGCGAAGGTTCACACAATATTTGAAGGAGAGTTGTAGTTTGGCTTCTGATAAACATTTCTCCTTCAAATGTTTTCCAGAAAATGCTTTTGAAAGTAATACATTTCCAAATTTGTCAGGCCTGTTTTGGCTGCTCTGAGTGTTAATGGGTTAAGATCAAATGGGCGAAATAAAATGCTACAAAGTAGCTGAGATCACATACACAACTATATTTCTACAACATGAAAAATAGTAAGGTTGCGCTGTAAATCTAAAGGCTAGATGTTGGATCCACCAAGTGAAACTCATCATTAATATCATGAATATTCTAATTTGAATTAGAATTTTTTGGTTACATACCCAGGTATTTCAAATTCATAAATAAGTATATATAAGTACATGCATTTAAAACCCTACCAATACTGAGGCTACTTTCGTCCAAAGCACAAGGATGCAAAGATTTTTTAAAACCATCTATACCCTGTCATGTTGATATTCATCTGATAGCTCTTGCTAAGTACCCTCAGATGATTATCCACCATGTGCCAGGGTTTCAGTCATTTTTCAGATTTTTTTGCATCATTTGTGTTGACCAAATTAGCTACCAGCTGCATAAGGGTTACTATCATGATTATTCTAACTAAAATTAGAAATCTCTGGTTACGTGACCAATTATTTCAAATTCATAGATAAGTATTCATAAGTACATGTATTTAAATCACACTCACCTTCATAAATCTCACAATCTTGGACAGAACGCCAAATTTGAACTGAGAACTTCCTGACATTGTTTTATAATTGAGACCGCCATCGCTAGGGCCTAGATAGACAGACAGACAGACAGAGGTCAGACATCTAAATTATAAACAGTGTGCAACACAACCACTTGCCCCGTTGCAAGTGAATTAAGAAAAAAAAAAGCAATCAGGCAAGCAGAACAAAACCCTAATTTGCCACGCTCTGCAATAATGTTTTGGGCAGAGTATAACTCCCCAAGTTGTTTAACAGAGTGGCGGGGCAAGTGGATGTGCCGGTGAGGCAAGTAAACTTTAGGGGCAGCTTGCCCCGCTCGGCAAAAAAAAATGTTTTGCACCCTGATAAATTTTCAAAAATGATAATCGAGGCAAAATATTAGCAGATATCTTGATCATTGTTATCATCATCGTTGTATCTTCTTTTGAACGAAACTTCATTGTAATTGATAAGTTAGTTTGAATTAACTGTTGATTGATAATTATCGAAACTCTTTTCTTGTTTACATGTACTTTGTATTTTTTTATTTTATTTTTTTTTTGCTTTTTTACATTTGAGGAACAATTCAAAATCAAATCCTTTGTGAGAACTTCTAACAAATGAACAAGACCAGGATTTATAAATTAATTGCTTGTGAGGGTGTAATTGACAAGAGAAGAAATGATCGATCGAAATATTTCTCCCAATTAATTGGAAAAAGATATTATATCAATTATTATGTCAATAAATCGATAAAAGAATCACGTCTTTCTGGCATTGTCATATAATTTTTCTACATACATTGTTAGCCAACAATGATAAGAGATTTAAATAGAATCTCAAGTTTTCACTCAAAAATAATAAGAAAACTGAAATCGCTCAAGGCATACACTTACCCTTCTAAGGTTGAGATGAAGTCTTAGGTCCCTTTAAAAATCTTTTAGCTGGTATTTGATATTGTATCGAGAAACAGTACCTAGGGTTGGGAATTGGTTGCAATTTCATGCTCGATAATCGGTTGCAGCCAAACCGAACGGTTATAAATTGTAATTGGTTCTTCACACTTTTTAGGTAATTGGGTACTAGAGGACTTGTGTAGCTCAATTACAAATGATGGCACTTCCAACCTGCACCAGCATGATTTGGGATGGTACATGTACCTGAATACCAGTCCACGGTTCGTAAGCCCATTCATTTTCCAAAACTTTGAACACTCTAACTTCATTTCATTTTTGGAGCTTTGTTTCATAGCAAGAAATCTGACAACTTGCCGGTCATTTAGTTAAATATTTAAGGGTCGCCTTGTACGATTATTATCGATGACCAATTTCATAATCGATAAATCATTATAAAAGAGGCAACCCAGTAAGCGTTGATTATAATCGATTATCGTTCCACCACTAATGGTACCTATAACTATTTGTTACTGGAAAAATCTATAGCAAAACTTTACTGGCCATTTACGTGCATTTCAGGCATGCAAGGCTCAAATATATCATCTTACCCTTCGAAGGTTGCGATGAAGTCTTGGGTCGCTTTTTCGGCCGATCATCGGGAGTGGATTTCTTTTGTCGCTTTTCTACGGTCGGCAGAGAAATGGCCTTCTTCCTGAAGGCCTCTCTCTCTCGGAGTAGTGCTGGATCCATGTTGATTCTGAAAAGAGAAAATCAACTTTAACTGAGACTATGCAGAAATGGTGTGCAGGTAAAAAAAACCCAACTCCCTCTGTGTCTCTGTCTGTCTTTCTCTATGTGTCTCTGTCTCTCTCGGTGTCTCTGTCTCTCACTCTCTTACACTTTCTCAACCCTCCTCTTTCTCTTGCACTCTCTCGTTTCCTATAACGGTCCAAAAAAGGGTAGGTAGGGTCTGTAATCTTTTTTGATTATTTTTTTGTTCAGAAATGTGTCTTTTATGTATGTTTTATCCTGATTGGGAGGTGGGAGGGCGTGAAAAAAATTCAGGATAGAAATTTCTCTGAGTAAAAACTTGAAAAAAATAATGTTTTAATGCCTTAAGCTAGTGGTGGCTAATTTAGCCTTTTCAAAATGATGCAAAAAGCCTGAAAAAATGGCTGAAACCCTGGCACATGGCTGATGGGTACTCATCTGAGCATGAACTTTGAAATAAAATTTACTTGAATGGTTATCTACAGAAGTACAATCCTGGAATTGAATCTTTCTGGCATGGTAATTGGTGTTCATGGGTTTAATTGTAGTTGACTAGTTGGATTACAAGTAGACCCTGAGCAGTTTAATCAGTACAGTTTGTAGATTAGGATGTTTGTGAAGGTGTACATGTTAGGGAATTAGAGGCAAATTCCCTAACTTGCAACCAGCAGCATATCACTCAACAGCCAGGGTACGACTCCTAGCCCTGGAGTTGACAAGAACCACTCAAGATGTGCGTTCTGTGCATGTGCGCGAGCAACTTTTTCTATAATGTAAACAAATGTGAGGGCCCTCATTCGCCTGTCTCCTAGTGACATCACACTAAGGCGAGATTAGTTGTGTTAAGGACTTTACAATGGGTCCTATGGTTTACAATTGGGCTGTGGCGACCAATTCACATTTTATTCATCTAAAGTGTTTACAAACCTGTAGCAAGAGTGTGGATTGAATATAAACTCTAGGTGATGACTGTATCCTTAGATGAACAAACACAAGTGGAGTCGAAACCAACCGGTCAACCTGAACATGCTAGCCTTAACCAGTGTCAACTGATAGCCAGTATGTAATCCATGCGAGAGCCCTGATTGGTCCTTGTTCCCATGTGACCTCGCGCTGATGGTTTATCTGGTACTCCTGGCATGAGTCCAGCACTTAACTATAGGGCATATATATATATATATATAGTAATTGGTCTCTCGCTACATATCCATTCTTTTCTTCATCCAAGCTATATCTTATCTAGTACATGACATATAAATATTAATGAATGTTATTGTATATATACATTCAAATCCCTAATAGTATTTTTTACATCACACTATTCACAGACACAGTTATCTGTACAATCATATGCCCTTGCACCTGCCTGAAAATAAACAGAATTATGAAAATAAAGATGTATTGTGGTGTGTCTTGTTGTACTGTAACAGAAAAAAAATCATTAAAGAGAGTTGTGGGGGGGGGGGGGGGGGGACAACAAGACAAACACCACAATAAATCCTTATTTTATTGATTTTCAGACTGTTGCAAGGGCTATGGTAGAATTTTGTTTTTTTTAATTGAAGTTTTATCTGGCTGCAAGCCTGCAACCACAGGGACTTGTATTGTTGAGTGGCCACTCGCGAGTCTAAGGCTCTGGTATCTATGAAATAGAGCAAGGGGGGAAACGTATTAGGTGCCCCAACAACTATGTTGTCAAACTCCCACAAAAGAAAAATACTGAAACTCAAAACCTTTCAAGTGTCCATCCAACATACTTCAGACTCAGCTGATCCAAGGTTTTAATCCAATTAGTAGCGAGCGCGCCAGCGCCGCTGCACGAAGTGCAGCTAGCGCAAGCGAGCATTCATGTAACGTGCGTGTACGTATGTAGATACAATGTATATACAATGTATATATCCAATCTGTATATGTACCAGAAAATTTTGACCGACCTGATGTGACGTACCGTTGTGGAACATCTGGTCACACAGGCGCAAGCTTCTGAAGTCTGAAGGGAAGTCTGGGAAATGGACATCACCCTTTGCTTTAAGGGCATGTTTTGCCGCCAGATCTTTTCATATTTCGAGCATTGCTTTGTCACGTAATAAGTATGGGCTGTTCCCTTCGAATTGAATCAAAATAGCATTTCGATCAGGCATCACACGCAACTACGCAACAAAGTAACACCTCACTGCATGCTCACGCGACGTCGAAGATTATGCTGACATGGTGACGGTGGTGGACTATATGTTCACTGTAAATATAAATTTATAAATACTCGCTTTTCCGTGGGTCAATTTTCTTGCGGTTTGGATCATCAGAACCGCCACAACTAATTCTACCTGCCGTTTAAGTCTCTCCTAAATCTGTTTCGAAATGAAGATTTTGCGACAGGTTGAAATCGTTATAATTTTAATGCCAATTTTTTTTCGGTCAATCTGAATGCTATCTTTTAGTCAGTATGAAATTTAATCATCCGAAGCTACGCCTTTACGTGGGTCAATTCTAATACAGATTAAATTGTTAGAACCGCCACAATTTCCTCAACATGCTTTGTAATTGGCTTTCAAATATGTTGAGAAATGAAGATTTTGCAACAAGCTGAAATTGCTGTAATCTTTTAAAATGACAATTTTTTTCGCTCAATCTCAATGCTATCTTTTGGTCAGTATGAAATGAAATCCTCCGAAACTACACCTTTCTGTGGGTCAATTTTAATGCGGTTTAAATCGTCAAAACGGGCACAATTTCCTCCACATGCTTATCAATTTGCTCTCAAATCTGTTGTGTAATAAAGATTTTGCGACAGGTTGGAATCGTTTTAATTTTAATACCATTTTTTTTCGCTCAATCTCGATGCTATCTTTTGGTCAGTATGAATTGAAATCATCTGAAACTACGCCTTTCCCTGGGTCAATTTTATTGTGATTTAAATCGTTAGATCTGTCACAATTTCCTCTACATGCTTCTTAATTGGCGTTCAACTCTTTTAAGAAATAACGATTTTGCGACTGGTTGAAATTGCTGTAATTTGTATGCAATTTATTTTCGCTCAACCTATGCTATCTTTTGGTCAGTATGAAATGAAATCATCCGAAGCTACGCCTTTCCGTGGGTCAATTTTAATTTGGTGTAGATTGTTAGATCACCACAATATCCTCTACATGCTTCTCTTTTAAATATTTTATTTGCTTTTAAATCTGGAGCAAAATGAAGATTCTGGGAAAGGTTGAAATCTTAGTAACTTTTATGACATCTTTAGTAGCCGGAAAAGTTGCCACTGTGATGGACTCAATGTTTACGGCAAAAATAAATTAAAATCGTAGTAATTGTATGCAATTAATCTTATGGTCATAACAAAAATGAAATCATCCGAAGCTTCGGGCTCGCTTCCTGGCCATGCCAGCATCATATTATGTTTTAAGGTGAATAAAAATGATGAGCTAGAGTGCACTGAGAACTGCATCATTGATGAACATGGTTTCCCCCCTTACCAGTAAGGGCTGTGACTACATACAAGTGGCACTCAACAATAGGGGCATTTCACAAATTGCTCCGGTTCTACACGGGACAAAACACAGACTTCGGAGCTAAATAGCTTTTAAA
Source organism: Maea johnstoni (assembly GCA_963942565.1). NCBI lineage: Eukaryota > Metazoa > Annelida > Polychaeta > Spionida > Magelonidae > Maea > Maea johnstoni. Next base: position 22,897,866 of record OZ012701.1, on the reverse strand, counting down.
TGGAACTCATTTCAATATATATTCTCGCAACAAGCAAATATTGACAATTTTCTCTATTGAAATATATATTTATAACAAATATTAAACTAATACTTTTGCCAGAAATTAGGAAAAACCTCTGGTTCTACACGGGACATCGAAGTGAAGTGACTTTTTGATAGCGTCATTACATCTTAAATTCCTCTTCTTGTAGAAATCACATGATAATCAAATTACATTTGTATGAAAGCAGTGAAACTCTACTTCATGAATCTGTTTCTTTCTTGTTACATTCTCATTCAAATTCTAAGAAAACATAGTTATCAATGAAGAAGGTGGGTTCTACACGGGACGGTTCTACACGGGACACTTTTCACTTATACTATTTCAGTACTTTTCTAGCCCCTAGAGCATAAATAAGAACTAGTTTAACAAGAACATAACCTTAATCCTTAGAGTTAATATGAATACACTCTTCTTAAAGACAAGTTAAGCAGATCAATTTCAATAAATCAAATTTGCTTTTCGATAGCTTCATTTCATCTTAAATTCCTCTTCTTGCACAAATCATATGTTTATCAAATTACATTTGTATGGCACCAGTGAAACTCTACTTCATGAATTTGTTTCTTTCTTGTCATATTCTCATTTAAATTCTAATTAAACAAAGTAATTGATAAAGAAGGTGGGTTCTACACGGGAAGATTCTACACAGATGTCCCGTGTAGAACCAGATTGTCCCGTGTAGAACTTTTTTTAAGGTTCACATTTTAAAGACTTCCATTTACAAGAAATGTAAGAGGAACATGTCAAAATATTTCTTTCTGTGTGTAGGGAGAAGATTCCAAAAGGATCTGTGATAGGTCTTCTAGATTTCAAGAAAAATAAACTTTTATATGAAAAAAAGTTCTACACGGGACAATGACAATTTTGATATGCATCTAAATTACTCATTTGATTAATATTTCATTTGAAAAACGTTGAAACAAAGTAATGAAGGCTTTTGTGATGCATTCATGAAAGTTCACACACTTTTTTATATCATCTAATTGGTTTTTCAGGCACAGATGTCCCGTGTAGAACCAGATTGTCCCGTGTAGAACTTTTTTTAAGATTCACATTTGAAAGACTTCCATTTACAAGAAATATAAGAGGAACATGTTGAAATATCTCTTTCCATGTGTAGGGAGCGAATTCCAAAAGGATCTGTGATAGGTCGATTCTAGATTTCAAGAAAAATAAACTTTTATATGTAAAAAAGTTCTACACGGGACATTGACAATTTTGACATGCATAAATCACTCATTTGATTAATATTTCATTTACAAAAAAGTGGAGACAAGGTAATGAAGGCTATTGTGATGCATTCATGGAAGTTACTGATGGATAAAATCAAAATTGAAGAAAAAAATAAATATAAGGAAATGTCCCGTGTAGAACCTTAGAAGACCAAACACAAATGGAATGGAAACCAGCCGGTCAACCTGAACATGCTAGCCTCAACCAGTGTCAACTAATAGTCGCTAATAGGTGCTCTGGGCACCCCCAGCAGGTGGTGGAGATAAGGTTTCTCTGTAATGTAATCGATGCAAGAGCCCTGATTGGTCCTTGTTCCCACGTGACCTCACCCTGCTGCCTTATCTGGTAGTTCTGGCATGAGGCCAGCATGTAACTATAGGGCATATAGTAATTGGTCTCTCGTTACATATCCATTCTTTTCTTAATCCAAGGTAGGTAGAACCCACAAAAATGTTTTTTCAAAGTTCAATTTGCTATATCTCGCTAACTAAATAAGTCAGGAAAAGGTTTAAAATGTCTACTTTTTATGTTCAAATTTCTAAATCATGATTTAATGCTTTTGAAATTCAACAAGCCACTTCACTTTTTTGCTGAAATGCCCCAATACAAGCCCCTGTGGCTGCAACAACTCAACTGCAAGTCTCGAATGAAACACTCGTGTTTAAGTAGCAGCCGCTATTCGTTCAAAACAGAGCATGACCCCTTACCTTTATTCTAAATCGGTGTTAACTGTAAAAGCAAAATACAGCGTTATCGGACTCGCTGTAAGTCGCAAACAGGTGCGGAAAACCTTCCCAGCTTGACAACACGGTTTGGATAGAGCGGAAGTACAGGGATATCCTCCAAATGACGTCATAAAGTCAAAGCGAGGCTGGGATTTCCTTTTTTTGCGTTCGTTTACTGACCCAGCGCTCACTCGGATAAGTTACTCGCGTGATCAATATCTTGTACAGTCAGTTGAAGGGAGTGACTCATCCCTAACACCGACCGAAGTAGAGTTCTACAAAACAACAGACTCCTCACAGGGATAATACTAGACCCGGACCACCAGGAGCTCCAGATTCTCCCCAGATCTCGTGCACAACTAGAGGAAATCTCACGTGACTTCATCTAATGATCTATGCTCTACATATCAAACGTAGCGCATTACCGTCATTTAAGTCAGGGACCAGAAAAATGTACATATAGATACTCTGATTGACTCTGATTTACTTTAATTAGAACTCTCAAAAATAATCAAGAGAAAGTTTAATTCTAATGTTATTTTATATGTCCCATACCAGGGGTGGATCCAGCCCTAAATTTGACAGGTGCCGAAACTGAAAATGGCCAGGCAAAGGCTGGCACCGGGCACCGTAAGTGCTCGGCATTAGCGGCCGGGGGTCTGGGGGCCGTTCAAGGCCCCCAGAAGCCCAAGGGGTTTCGATGCGCTGAGATGCATTCTCAGCCATTCCTGTCACTTAAAATTATAAATTCTAATGACTTACTTTTCAAGAAATTTCATTTTATCTCAAGTACTTTTTTATCAATCACTACTGATCTTTGAAATGGGTTTCATAATAAAAGGGTCGGAAAAAGGAAGTTCCCCTTTAAGAATAAACCTGCGGTTCTGATGAATTGGCTGCATAGCATTACAGCTAATGGTTACTAGGTAAGAAATAACCTAAATCATCCATTAACTAATGAATTTGGAATAACGTTTTTATCACTTTTTCTGCAATATTGCTGCTAAGTCATGACTAGCCAGTGGTAAGTCGTGGTGGGAACCATATATATAGTACTTAGCGAAAGCTTCATGCTAACCCTAGTCACTTTTTATAAGATTCACCTGGTGGGATAATTGGGAACTAACCTGCCAAGATGAAATGATTAAGGCAAAAATTCTTTAATATAAAACCAGATGTTTAACCCTAATCCTAATTGGTTAAGGTTGAATACATACCTATATGTTTTACCCTAACCCTAGTCACCAACCCATTAAATCTACTATAGCTGTGAGCTTAAACCTAACCCAGCTGATAATGTCACCTGGTGACCTAATTAGGAACTATCGTGACCATGGACCACTCTTGAGTACTTTTTACTAGTTTGATTAGTTCAGTGAGCATACATGATAACAGTCATAATGATAAATTGATAAAGAAATTAATTCATTTAAATAACCCTAACTAGGATTAGGGTTACATATGTGACTGCATGCTTAACTCTAGTTACTTAAATAAGAGATTCGCCTGGGGTATAATTAGGAACTAACCTGACCAGTGCCCATCTGTCACTGATTTTCAGTAGTTTAATATTTCTGTCAAGCTTGATGATATTAATTATTGATATTATCATTATTATTATTATTATTATTATTATTATTATTATTATTATTATTATTACAGACAATGTTGTCGTATTAGTCTGCCATTGTCATGTTTCTGAATAGATTCACCTGGCTGGTGAGATAATAGTGAGCTACCGCGTCCAGTGACTAATTAGGGTCATGACTAAGATGACTCCACTTGTGCGGCCTGCCGTGTAATGACCTCCTTCACTTGCTACTTACAGCTTACTTAAATAAACTCCTAGCCTGAGCGCGAGTAAAATCGTGGAGACGGCTAATTACCTGCCAGACTTCCTGGTTGGCGTGAATGAGCAGCCTTGTTTACATGTGGGCGGGGAATGATACTAAACTCCAAGGAGTATACTATCTCTCCCGGCACCTATCTATCCTTATCAATTCCATTTAGAGTGCTGGCGTGACCAACTGTATCAGACGGCCTGCCACAATGTGGTCCCGGCTGCAGGAACCACACGGTAACTGGTGAGTTGACCGTCTTAGTAAGAGTAAGTTACTCTTCCTAAATTCCCAAATCCATCCGTCCCAGACGGATTTGACTGGTGCCAAACATCCAGTTTTTGAAATGAGCGGTGACTTGTCACCGGAACCACCCGTGTGGATCCGCGCCTGCATACAGCTCCTAGATAGGAGAATACTATCCTAAGAAGAAGAAGAAGAAGAAGAAGAAGAAGAAGACTAAACGGGTTTCTGGCTTTAATACATGTATGAATATATATTTGTGTGTGTGTGTGTGCATGCATGTATATATATATATATATATATATATATATATAACTATATATAAATTTGTATATATATATATATATATATATATATATATATATATATATATGTGTGTGTGTGTGTGTGTGTGTGTGTGTTACAGTAAGAGTGTCAAACCAGGGATTTAGTCAAATCCCTAAAACTTTCAGGGATTTTGTCAAATCCCTGTTTCACTCAGGGATTTGACTGAATCCCTGAAATTTCCAGGGATTTGACTAAATCCCTGAAAATAGGAGGGAAATTTTTGACTAGTTTACTGGACGCATCTCGGTGCTTCCTTGGATGGTTAGTTGAGTGCTACCTGAGAGAAGTAGACAGGGAGTGGGCACTGGTCATGAATCATCAAATTTCGCTGCCTCTCACTATCTGACCTAGATAGGATGATATTCCCCAGCCAGCCAGTGCACGCTTACTGCACAGATCACGTGACCAATACAACCCCAGGCTACAGCGCGTAGCCCGAGGCGCAGATGCCGTAGAGGCTAGCATGCAGTACCTATGGGGTTGCGGATCAAGGGGGAGTATTTCTCTGGTGCTACATAGGATTCCTGACTATCAAAGTAATGAGGCAGGCGCGGATCCACACCAGTTTGCATCGATGCACATGCATCAATCAATTCTGAAAGTGCATCGTTTCATATCAAAGTGCATCGGTCAATTTCTAAAGGCATCCTCTATCATCATCAATTGCACTTCCGACTCAGTGATGCATCCCGATTAAGTGTGCACCAGAGACAATGAATGCCACTCTATTCTCAACGGCAATCTTCATATGTGACTGAATATCGTCTAATAATTCTTGTTTTGTCAATTATGAATGGTTAAATGGGTTTGAACGATTGTGATTCTTTTAGGAAATCTGTGTATCTATTCTGAAACCTTGTGTTTAGACCCGAAATTGACACATTTTCTTTATGATCAAGCCCCTGTAGGGCAACAAACATACAGACCCTTTTGATGAGATTTTGATGAGCGTTACATACAGAAATTGATAGTCTCAAAACTTTTCTATAACATTTATTGTAAGAAATAAATTAAATATATCTCTTTTCTATCATCGTATGCTCATTGGGTTACTTTGTGAAGCTAGGGTCATTTGAGATTTTTTATATCAATTAGAGACGACGCACTATTACTCATAATCAACTTTGAATGTTTAGGCTATCACTGGGAAAAGTAAAATATTTGCTGTTAAAACGGCTCCCACAGGCTTGCTCACACTCTTAAATAAAGAAAGAAACGGACATGTAGCGAGAGACTAATTACTATATGCACTATAGTGAAGGGCTGGACATACCAGGGGTCTCTGATCTGCATCAGCGTGAGGTCACGAGGGATCAAGGACCAATCAGGGCTCTCGTATCATTTACATTAAAGGGCAAATGCACCATCAGGATGACTTAGGTTTGAAATGAGCGTATACATGTCACCTTTCAAATAAGACCATCCACAAGTCTGTCCTCCTCTGCACTCCTCAGTTATGGCTTATTAAAGTGGGTAAAAACCATGCCTGTGGCTTGCAATGGAGGCTTCCATTATCTGGACAGGGCTACACATTTTAAGCACCAACCTCTGATCGGTCAAGAGATAGCACTGGCAGGAAGTCACTACAGGGGTCATTATCTCAGAGTAGAAGTGAGGTATATTGAAGACTTCTAAATGTTTCCATTGAATGTTGGATAGATCTCTAAGACCCCTAACTAAAGATATGCTAAAACTGTCATGAAATGTACCCATAAAGCCGGATATTAGGGTAAATCTATCCAGAAATGACTGAAAAAGTAAAACTTGATGGAACTGTTGCTAACAAAACAAATGCCTTTACTAAATGGATTTGACGAGGCAAATTTATGTTTGGCTTATCAGCTGATAAGGAAAAGGGCTCTTACATTTGATTTGTGTTGGTGCATAGAAACCATTATGTCCAAATTGCTGTGAAATACACATGTGCTGATGACTTAGAGGAAATGGTAACACCTGTGAGTCAGTAAGCCGGCCCTCTTGGGAATTGAGTCTAGACAGGGCCGGATTACTCTGTATATCATTTTACTTCCTGTCACCAAGATGATGATTTAGAGTCTTCAAATGCATCTTAGAAGGGTGGCCTGAACATATGACTGAACATTACTAGTTTGTTGTTAATAAACCTTGTTAAGGAGAACTGCTATGGCAGGGGAGAGCTTATACCAAACCCTTTTGAAAATGGTTTGATTTGACTGTCATATACCCTAGGTTTGTTTAAACCCTATAATAATCCAATCCCACAATCAGGTACAAGAGTCAATTTGAGTTTTATCTGTACAAAAACATATCTATTTAGTAAATCAAATGCTCCAAAACAATGACAGGTCACTCATTCATAGCTGATAGTGATAGCCCCTCCAATTACTTAAAGAAGTTATTTCGATTGCAATAAAAACTCTGATTGGTAGAAAATAGAGTAGTGTTTGAGTACAAACAAATGAGTGCATTTTTGACCATACATTGTTTGTCTGCGGCTTTAATCACTGTGTAGGTTTAATCATATATATTGAAATGACTTCTTGCTGTTCAAACAAATATAAATCTGTGTGCGTTTTTCTGCTCTTTTGGTATGGCTGTCATCCACTAAATTCTGCTTTTTTTCTTAATTATCCCATTAGTCTTGCCTGCATATCATCCAAGAAGCAGGATGCCTCAAAGTGGTCCTCACATACTCTTTTAAATATGAAGCAACTTTGAAGTTCCTGACACTCCAGTACCAATGTTGTGGAGCCATTGTGCTGCTAAATTCCTTTTTTCTGGTTGTATGTTCGGCTTAGGGATTGTATAAAATCTTCTTTTGTCACTAAGATTCATGTCAGTCATATTATTACATCCATATGCTGCACACAGCACCATGATTTATGAATTCCCCCAACATGAGTAGGAGAACTGCACAGACTGTACTGCTCTCAGGCACCAGAGCGGAGCAGTGCCTTTGGTGCTAAAAATATGACATGATAGGTCATGTGACCTACACAAAATGGACGCCCTATGGTTTTGGCCAGGAAGCACATGGCTTCACAGAAAATTGCAATTTTCTCTTCAACAGATACCTGGAATGGATTTGTGAGTTGGGCAATTAACACATACCATATGGCACTACACGTTTCGCACAAGTTATCCCAATGGTGCATTTGCCCTTTCAATAGAAACCTGAGCGCCAACATGCGCAGAGCACGACTTTGGTTTCATATTCACTTATTTTTATTTATCTAAGATACAATCAGGGGAGGTTATTGGTCTTTCCTCATTATGGAATTTCTAAGTCACAATCGCTTCAAATTAACATGCATTTAGAGTATCTAATTTAACAGATTTGTCAGAATGTCATATTTATAGAAGACAAAAATCACATAAACTGTGATAACAAATGATAAAGTTATGTAAAATACCCACATGAGGAGACTTGAGAACAAGGTTACCTGCTAAAACCGTGAAATATAGAAAGCCCCCCGCCCCCCCCCCTCCCCGCGGCATTTAAATGAAGAAGATATGTGGCGACCATCAATA
>OZ012701.1:22885164-22887245 GCA_963942565.1 Maea johnstoni | reverse complement strand
TATAATAGGGTATTTGCAAAAATCCTTTTGCAGATAGCAATGGGACTGTCATACGTAAGGAATCCTACTAGTTCAATTTGGCACATTTTCAGTATATAGGAACATATGAGAGCAAACAATCCACTTAAGAAATAAGGGAACTGTATCTCTTTGCTGCATGTATGTCATTGCTGTACCCATACCTGAGATGACCACATACAGTTAATCCTGCCTTGTCAGAGCACATGGTTTCCTATCAAGTGAGACACAAAGGTTGCCATGGCTCCAGTCACATGGATACACAGAGTCAGCGCTAAGCCAGAAGCAAGGAATGGCCTAAGAGAGTCCTTAATGACACAGCAGCTATTAAAATGTAGATGTTCTACTTTAGCTCTTTTTTCAAATACAACATTAAGGAACTATATAAAGTATCCCCACTATATAAGCCTTTAACAAATGCTATTATCTGTTGTAACTGCAACTATGGCTATGCTGCTCTAAATGCTGCTACTACTACCACTACACTACTACTACTACTACTACTACTACTACTACTACTACTACTACTACTACTACTACTACTACTACTACTACTACTACTACTACTACTGTGTATGTATATATATTCACTAGGTCTCTTGTCGTAAAACATTCATACATCAAGAAAATATACATAAATGTGATACATGGTAATAACAATATGCCATGAGAATGTGACCACACCAGGGTGCAATTTCCAACCGGGAATGAGAACTTAAAGAAGAAAGCTACAAATATCTAAAGTTTGACATTTGGCTAAGATCATTTTCATTCTACGCCCAGATTATGTCAGACACAAATATGTTACCCAATACTTTTATGTAATAATACTAATAAAATAATAATAATAATAATAATAGTAATGATGATAATAATAATAATAATAATGATAATAATAATAATAATGATAGACATGATAATAATAATAAAAATAATAATAATAATAATAATGATAATAATGATGATGGTAATAGTAGTAATAATAATAGTGATAATAATAATAGTGATAATAATAATAGTAATAATGATAGTTCTAATAGTAACAATGTACTACAACTACTACTACTCCTAATAATAATGATAATGATAATAACGATAACAATACTAATGAAAGTAATAATGATATCAATGATAATGCCATTTGTACAACACTTTATTTAATTTAAACCTTTCATAACTACTTAGCCTATTCACATATCACATTTTATAAGCTTGTAGGATTTGATGATATCACCCCTATTCCTTAAGCATCTTTGGAAACCTTTTGAAGGAAAAATGTCACACAGAACCCACCTAAAAGCTTTCAAGTATATATTTCTCAATGCATGCTTAGTTCAATAATCTTAGTATGTAAGTAGTTGCAGTAGGTAACTCCTTACAGTTGTAGATACAAGGGTATTTGAGTGGTTCGATAACCCCCAACTCTTACTGCCTGTCGAATTTTCTTTCTAAGAATTGCCATTTTTCATATAAATTTTTTCAAGAAGTAGGTCTTACTTTCCAATATAAATCAATAGAAAAACCATAATAATCAGTACGTTATTCATAATACTGATTATCATGGCATCAAGAACGTTTAAGCTGAGGCTTCCCTTATATGAATTGCACAAAATTCATATTTGGGTGAGAAAAGGTATGTGCATAGAATATTTCCTTTTATCACTAAGTCCCTTCAATACTTGTATCAGTCAACAATACTTTCAATACTATCATGATTTTAAGACGATTTCTTAATGCCCATCTCAATGACTCCCTGGCAAAGAAATTAGAGTTGTAAGACTACTCATTTCACTATTTGGAATTTTGAAATTTTATTTTCGTCACATTTATGCCAATTATGACTAATTTCATTTCACTAATCACAAAACCTATATCATGTAAAAGAAAGCTAATTCATGATTGTAGATTTATGTACAAAACAGTAACAGTTTTAAATATATGTTCATGCTTCAGTGACGTCATCCAGCGACTGGTAGATTGAATCATCAAATTTGGGTTATGTATTGTGGGCTTGTGGATTCTCATCTCCTTTGTTTCCCATTACAAACGTCCCTTCTTCTTTT
>OZ012701.1:22817664-22882664 GCA_963942565.1 Maea johnstoni | reverse complement strand
TTCGTCAGCTGCAATATGGCAGAAATATTGAAAAAGTTCTATATTAGTCCTTCCTTGTATACTATAGGAATAATAGGCTGGTTAAATTTAGTAAGTTGGAAACTTTTGTCACCAGTTGATATTACACTTACATAATCAAAAGCTACACATTTCAAGAGTTAACTATGAAATAAGCATCTTTTCATAGACACTGTTAATTGATTGACCTAATCAAAGATAAAACCACCATCCCTTACGAATGCTACAGTTTTGCCCACTCCATCCCTCGATGCAAGGGCATTCCCCAGTCACATGCGGGCGGGGCCACTTTGGTATATAGGGGGTGCACACGTTCATTATCAAAATTTAAAAATACCCCTAAAGCACTGATATCAGGCCAAAAAAGCACCCTTATTCTTTTAAAAAGCTGACTTTTTCCAGTAAAAAAACACCCCTTCTCTTATCAAAAAACTGACATTGGATGAACGGGAACATACAATTTAAGATTTACGATTTTTTAGATTTTATACTCCTCTGCCTGTTGAGCGGCAGCAGGCTCGTAAGCCCATTCACTTCGGGAGTCACTCGGCGTCAGATCTGCGGATATTTCATTTATTGTAATGGGATTTTCACACCCCATACTTCGTACCTCAAAGAAAGCAATCTCATAAAAGGGGAGATTGAGTATAAGATAGATGAAGAAGTATTCTGGACTGATAGCACTGTGGTTCTTGGATACATAGCCAATAACTCCAAGAGTTTTCATGTCTTTGTTGCCAATAGAGTGCAGAAAATTTGAGATCAAACAGATCCAAAGCAATGGAGACATGGGAAAACAGATGGAAACCTAGCTGATAAGGTGTCAAGAGGCCTCACTGCAGATGAGCTCGCTAGCCAGTTACTCACAATGGCTAAAGGGGCCTGCCTTTCTATGGAAAACTCTCATAGACCATAAAAAAGTAAACAAGAGAAATCATGCCAGTAAAGAAATTAGCACACTTTTCAAAGAAGATGGCATCAATCAAGTTGGTTGCAGGATAAGACAATCCACCTACTCAAGAAATAAATATCAAGAACCCAATGAATCTGCCCATATATCACCATATTACAGAGTTGGTGACCGGTCACTTTCATGAAAAGAGTGAACATCAAGGACATGGTGTGACCAACATCATAGGATACAGCAAAGCTGTTTCAAACGTAATCCATAAGTGTGTCATATGCGGTAGTCTTCGAAGCCTCCCACAAAAACAAAAGATGGCTGAGCTACCTGTGGACATATTTAAATCATCGACACCATTCACTTATTGTGAAGTGGAATTTGTTGGGCCTCAAAGAAGGGTGCAAATAATTGAAGAGATATGGATCTCTGGTCACATGTATCGCATCTAGAGCTATTCACACCAAAACCACCAACTCCTTCGAAACCGTTTCTTTCATCTATGCACTGCATCTAGTTTTAGCAATATAAGAGTGCCAATTTTCCAACTGAGGTGTGATCAGGGAACAAACTTTGTTGGAGCTTCAAATGAGCTCAAGGAAGCCCTAACAGAACTTCATCAAAACCACGTCAGACAGCTTTAATCAGAAGTGAACTTGACCACTTCGAATTCAAGCTTAATATTCCTTCAGCAAGTCACATGGGTGGTGTATGGGTGGCGTCAAATATGCACAGTGTGCAGCCTTTTGGCAGCCCTCATGGATCATGCTGGATTGCAGCTTGATGGTGAGTCTTTAAGAACTTTGATGTGTGAAACTGCTGCCAATGTCAACAGTCTTCCTTTGTTGGTGGACAATTTAAATGATCCAACATCTCTGGCACCCTTGATGCCAAATTACCTGTTGACGATGACAATGAAGTCAAGTGTACTGTTGTCTTCGCCAGGTAAATTTCACAGTGCTGTCAAAAGCGATGGCACAGAGTTCAACACCTGGCAAATGAATTTTGGACAGGTTGGGGGTCTGAATATCTTCAGAGCCTCCAAGTGCACAAGAAGTGGGCCTAAAGTCAAAGAGACATAAAGGTAGGGGACATAGTCATGATCAAAGATGAGTCAGCATAGATCAAAGAGGTAGGTGACTTATATTCTGTTTATGGAGATAAGCTGTATATTTAGAGGTAATGGTACTTAGCATTTGATGCTAAGTAATGTCAAATCTGCAATTGCTTCTAAGTAATCTAATTCTTACTAAACTAATGAAGGTAACTTTTCTTGGGCTATTGCATACAGTGAACGAATGCATTGAAAGCTCGGATTTCTAAGTATCAATTTGCATATTGTCACTTTTTTGTAACTTTTGTAAGTGGGAATGAATGTGCTAGTGTAGACTTATCCAGTTTACTTATTGCTATTTATTTTGTTGTAGTTTTCACATTGTCTTGGGTTATCCTGAACATCTCAAGAGATATTGTGCTATGAAGTTGTAAGCCGTTACACAGTGACAATAAAACCTCATCTAGACACCAGCTGAAGCCTTTGTCCTTCGTTCCTAGCTGCCCTAAAGTGACTCAAGTGACAGCAGCTACATATACTTTTTGTCAACAACTGATATTACACATTTGAATGCTGTATAAACTGTATACCATGCTGTGTCCATTGGACCTTTGAGACAATAAAAAAAAATTCAAACTTTGAAAAAGTCTGATCAATAAATATCGGTATATCAAAAACCTTGGTAAATCAACAAGATTTACAGTAATCGTCATATACAAGTTCATGAAGTATTTCTTGCTTTTAATGATTGCCTGATGTTGTACTTAAAAGGTGTACCCACGATTTATGGTTTTCAATTGTTGTTTTCCTTAATTCATTTAGGAACAAGCTGAACATGTTAACTTAGAAAAGTGGTTCATATTGAATGACAGATAGAATTCTACATTGATTATGCAAATGACTTGGACTACATACATACATACATACATACATACATACATACATCACTTATGGATAATCTAAAAAAAAAGTATGCCATGAGTAAATTGTATAGTGTTCACCATAACGGAAAAGGGATGATACAAGAAATACAAGAAGTAAGCAACGTCGTTACGTGTTCCAAGTTTGGTGCTTCAATTTGTCAAGTTAAACTCTAATACATATTTCGAAATTATCCATACTTTATTACTTGAATGAGCTTTCATGCTAGTAAGACGACTTCAATTTGTTCCTTGCTGTGTGGCTTTTTATTTAAATCATAAAGGGTGTTCAGGTTGTACTATTCTCATTTCAACATTTAAGTCTTTGAAAGTTCTACTAATGCAGAGTTATCTTATTTTGCGGCAATATAAGACATTAGCCTACCTTGGCTACAATCCTCTCCATACCAACCATCTTTACAGTCACAATGTTCGGTCTTTTGATGACACGTTTCAATTTTGCAGTTTTCTGGGCATTTGTCATCAGAGTTTTGCGCATAGGTACTATCTGTGCATGCTACAAAATCGAATTATTGTAAAAAAACAGGTAATTGCCTGTAGACAAGATGGCCATTTAGTTCGATTAAAATCTTAATAAAGTGCTATTTCTAAGTCACCAGTATATTATCAACATAGAGATGAAAACGATTACAGATATCTTTTAACAAATCGCAAAGGGGCAATATTTATGGATATTTATAGATGGTTGTTGATATGGATCAAACGAAATACACTATTAGTAGTTTACGTCGATGCCAGTTTTTCGTTTGGCTTAAGCTGATTTTATGAATAAAAAAAGTTTTATTGGCAGAAATCAAAATGATACGTAAATACTTCGTAATGAATTAAATCTCTCCGGACTGGAGATCAGTACAGAAAGTATTAGAACTTTAGATCTTTTTTCATTTTTGTTTTTTAGTTTATATTCTTATCTCGGACAATGAGTCAAAAACTATGTTCCAGGTTGATACTGGATGTTCAAAGTATAGTAGTAGAACTATACTATAAATCATTTCAAAACGTGGATGAATTCAATTGCCAAATCTAAGTGAACTACCTGACACACACTCCAGAGTAGATACAGAGCTGCACAAGTGGTCTTGAAGGGTTCGCCTACAGGACTGGGGGTCCTGCCACATGTACTAAGGGTTCATACCTGAAGGTGATCACCATGAAGAAATATTCCCTAACACATAACTTAAAAATACTCACCTGAACATGCTGTCTAGATGGATCTGCCTGTAGGACTGGGGGTTCGTGCTTGAAGGTGATCATCTAACACATAACAGAGTACTATCTAACACATAACCTAGATATACTGACCTGCCCATGTTGTCTTGAAGGGTCCACTTACAGCACTGGGGGAAGGGGACGCTGCTAGGGTCCTGAGGACTCCTGCCTGAAAGCGATCACCCTGAAGATACACTATCCCTAACACATATCTTCAATGTACTGACCTGCACATGTTGTCTTGAAGGGTCCACCTATAGGACTGGGAGGTCCTGCGACGAGTCCTGAGGACTCCTGTCTGAAGGTGATCTCTATGAAGTAATAATTCCTAACGCATAACTTCAAAATACTGACCTGCAAATTCTGTCTTGAAGGATCCGCCTACAGGACTGGGGGTTCCAGCCTGAAGGTGATCACCCTGAAGTAATACTCCCTAACACATAACCTAGATATACTGACCTGCACATGCTGTCTTGAAGGGTCCACCTACAGGACTGGGAGGTCCTGCGACGGGTCCCGAGGGCTCCTGCCTGAAGGTGATCACCCTGAAGTAGTATTCCGTGTCAACGTCCAGGTTCTCCACCATGATGGAGGCCAACCGGTTCCCGGTGTGGCTGATGGTATGGCCGTAGAAGATCCACGGCGAGTCCGCAGGATAGGCGCGCCGCATCTGCAGCTTGTAGAAGGCGATTGGTTGTTCACCCACGTCCTCCTTCTTTGACCACTGTTGCCAGGCTATGGTGATGTATCTATCCCTTGCTTCTGATTTCAGCGGGGCCTGACTCAGAAACGGGAGCACTGCAAGAATAGGACCACATGTGAAATATACAGCTTGTATAGTTTTAGCCACAAAGAAGGGAGAGGTGCAACACTAAGAGATAACAATGTTTTTTTGGCATTTGTTTGATATAAAAGTGTTGTAGCTTAGGCCAAATGAAAGTGATTGGCTAAAAATGTGACATATATCTTTTTCAACCAATCGAAACATTAGAGAACAATTGAACATATGAAATACATTATTTATATTTTGAAAATTATGTAAAACACAACCACATATAATTTGTCTGAAAATGTTCTCGACATTTTACATGAAATTAGCTCAGCACACATGCCCTTTTAACACTTTCCTCGGAAGTTAAAGTCATAATATAGTACAGTAAGTCTGAATAAAACTATGGGCATAAATGGGGGAAATACCCAATATGTGACTTTTGGCATATTATGTGAATTTTGTAAATTTCACAATACTCTAGTGACATTCCATATATACAGATGTACAGGAAGAACTTCCTCCTAAAGCATATATCTTAGGTCTGTATGATGTACCAACAGGATATTCTACTTACTGGTTTGACAATCAGGTTCTGTGTAGTTGGGATTACAGCCATTGGGGCAGGCCCCGGTAGCTTTGTCACATACAGTATTATTGAGACAATTGCACTGCTTGGCACAGGTAAAGTTACCTGCCCGGCACACTGAAACAGAAAGGCAGGTAATTTCATAAGTATTTTTTCGATTAGATATTCAAGGGAAGATGCAGCAGCCATGAATTAAATAAACTTTTTTGGCTAATTTATCTTCCAGGCTATTTTGGCGATACCATTCCGATAGGACCAATATTTATGGGAGCTATTTGGCGAGGAAATGTAGATCACAACCAAATCAACAACTCGCCTTCTAATATTTTGTGAATCAATGCTTTACTTGCAAGTTATTCTAACATGTTGTTTATAGTTACAGATAATTCTTTTCGAGGAAAAGCTGGACATGAATAGGTTAAGTATGTTACCATATATGCAAAAGTTGTTTTAGATCATAATGACTTCATAATGTCTTTTTTTACTTTCAAGAGCATTACGCTTATACATACCTTAGCCTTCAGCTTCTAAGATAGTCTATAAACTTCACCGCATACACTACGTGAACAAATTCATAAACCTCATCAAATTCATAGAATATTTTTCTACTGTAATCTTGGGATAAATAGACAGCTGTTATTTTATTTGGGTGTGGTCACTTAGGAGTTCAATTGTAGTCCTGACTTACCGTAGACTCTGATTTCGCAAAGGCTTAGTATGTGCTTGTAGGAGCGAGACTTGAGGAACAGATAGCGGCCCTTGAGAGGTTCGTTACACCCGAATCTTAGACTTTTCTTCTCATTGCCGCGGTACAATTTACACAGACTATTGCTGTCCTTATTGTTGTAGTTACCAAGCAAAACATCAAAATTGCGCAGTTTTTGCACATCTAAATAAAAAAGGCAGAATATGTTCAAAACCCGCACAGAAACCTCCTACCTTAACCACTGCGTCAATAGAGACACAAACACACTCTTCTATGCTCTATGAACAACTTTAATCTAAAGATCTGCACAACTCCAACCAAAACAAACAATGAAAGAAGACCAAGAGGATAATGAGAAGGAATAGCAGAGTGGTGCTGCCTTCTATACACAAACAAGCAAACTAAATCCTAGTGAACACCAGGTGCTGCCATCTGCACACAATGCACCATCAGAATGATTTAGATTCAAAATGAGCTTATACCTGTCACCTCTCAAATAAGACCTCCCCCAAACCAGTCCTCCTCAGCACAACTCAGTTATAGCTTACAGAAGCTACCAAGTAACAGACCTGAGGCAGCCATATTGGGGCGTCTATGTATCCCATGATCCACTCTGTTTTTGGCATCTCTTAAGCAACTTTCTTATTGAAAAGGTGACATGTATAAGCTTATTTTGAATCTAAATCATTCTGATGGTGCATTTGCCCTTTAACTGAGAGTCATTGGAAATGAAGCCAAGTGCAACACTAAAACAAACTGCCGTCAGGTGGCGCTGGGATGGTATGACATGATGATATATTTACCATATACCCATGATAGATGTGTATAGGTATTTCTATTAACAAGTCATGAATACTGCATGGCCAAGATTGACCAGTGGCTTACAGTTGGAGTGATAGCAGCAATTACGATTGTTACTAGGTTTGCATTTAGAGTTCTAATACTTTTGATGAAAACTTTGACAACTGAATCAATTATACCAGGAAGGTTTTATAACATTTCATGATTTTATATGACAGACCTGGTAAGATTTAGTTATAACAGTCAGAGACATTCTTTTCCAAATGACAGTTTTATCTTATATTATCCATATACACTGCTCTGACGGCCGTTGTGGCATACGGCGCCGCCTCTGACTGCATGCTGTCTCTCACCATTACCTGGGTTCGAATCCCGGCCTGGATATGTGAGAAAGTTGCCAGTGACTTGGGGTTAGGCAGTGGTTTTCGCCGGGTACTCCAGGTTCCTCCATTACTTACAACTGGCTAGTCACGAATTCGCCACAATTGGCATGTGACGAAAAACGAAATTCCAAAAAAACAACAACAAAAATTCCCATACACATGACTTGACAATAGAACTTTCAACAACTAGAGACTTACTTGATTTTATATAGTAGACTTGGTTGACGGTGCCCTTCAGCCTACAGTTGCCAAGAATCTTCATGCTACAACTGCGCTTATCCTTGTTGTAGATAAAAGCTTTGCAGTCCGGCCTGGCATCGCAGACCCTCCGACAGTCGGCCACGGAGCCTGACACAGTTCCGTTATTCAAATTAAAGCCCTTACAATCTTTCTGATCTTTCATGTAGTAGTGGGTGTACTCTGAAAAAAGATGCAGTTGAGGACATTGGCTGGCCAGAATATTGAGTACTGGAGTATGATGTTTTCAAGCAAAAAATATGTTGATTTTTCATCGGCAACACACAGATACGAGTGTGAATAAACACGTTTGATACCAAAACAATTTGTATAATTTATACAACTTATTTTTATTACATATTAAACTTTCAAAGTTGGTCTCTACCCTTTGCCTGTCAATATAAAAACAATTTCAACTGTTCAACTGAAAAAGATTTCAACTGTAAGTGAAAAGAAGGCTTGCATCATCATTAAAATTACAGATATACTCAAATATGTAAAACGGAAGGAGTAGGCTGCTTGAAAATAAAACAAATTCGTCAAGTGATAAATCATCATGGTTCGAATAAAAGGAAATTAAGAAAATAAGATTTGTTATCGGATTTTTTATGAAAAATTATTTTAATAAGTTCTTTTGACCTAGTATTTAAATAGAAATGATTTCAAATATAATTTTGCAATGGTATTTCAAGTCCTTGAATAATTACCAGAAAATTACAATATTTTAATATCAGTTTATGTTAAAGAAATCAACAGAGCTAATAACAGTTCATTGATAAATCAGTCACGTCTTTTAATGGGAATAGCTCGAAAGACAGTCCCACCCAGGGACTTTGCCTGGACCCCTCCTGCCTGTCTTTAGGACAGGTAATTAACTAAAAACCTCCTGATAGAACAGGAATTGATGTAGATAAGTAGCTAAATCAGGATGGGCAGAAATTTTGAAATTGCTGTTTTGGACAGGCATTTTTGAAATCCTGACTTAGACCCTGCTCCCAGCCCTTCATTGCGCCATAGAAATGATAGTATGCATCGGTCAGTTGGGTCAATTAAATAGGGGAGGGCCTAATATGAGCTGATGATTGATACAACACCACAGGCTTTCAAGAGTCAGTGAGTGTGAGAAAGGGTAAATCTCCATAAAGGGCCTTCCTATCTCTAACCAAGGTCTACACAGTTAGTTGAACTAACACAGGTAATCCAATCTGTAAGATGTCCTCGTGTTGCCTCGCAGACCAACTCGGCTTTAAGGGATGAGTCATGAGAGTGAGGTACAGAATATGGGTTGGGTATAGGAGACAAAGTAGCTCAGTTGGGTAGGTGTCAGACTAGTTATCAGTAAGTCGCTGGTTCAATTCCCGGCCGGGGCACCTTGTTCTGTCCTTGGGCAAGAGAGTTGATTCCATATTGCCTCAGTCTACCCAGCTGCAAAATGGGTACCAAGCATAAGTAAGGCAGTGCTTAGAGCTTGTGTGCTATATGCTTCCAGCTGCTCTGGTATATCCCCCAGGGCATTGAAATGGTTTCCCTGTGTACAGGCCTGCTAGGGGAGGAAGGTCGTGTGAACATCCCGGTGGATACAAGACTATAAACCGAATACCTTTACCTTTACCTTTAGGTAGGAAGATAGAAGGTAAGATGTCTTCATGTTGCTCGGCAACCAACTTGGCTTTGTCATGAGAGTGGGGTATAAAATATCAGTTAGGTAGGAAGAGAAAACCCTGGTTATTACATAAAGAGAGAGATCCTACCCCAATGTTAGTCCAATGAATCAGCCTCCTTCGCTGGTTGTTTTTTTATATATGTTGATCCTATGTCCAGCTCTGGAGTCTAATGAAAGTACTATTAAAACAGATGAGCATCATTCCGCTGAGATTCTCGGCGGAACAAAAACGGCCGCAAAAAGTACTTTTAGTTTTGAGTTGTTTATACTAACTTGCGTTTCCAATGTCCTTGATATGTATTTAAATAATCTGTGTGCTTCCTCGTCAATGTCGTACCTTATTAAGCCGTTTCTGAGGCCTAAAATAGGAAGACTTCTAGAAACGAAGTCGAAGGGAAGACATCTTTATTTTTTGCAAGACTTGCACGTGAGCAGTTGCATATAACTCCGAGAATTACGGAATCAAAATGAAAAGGAGTATATAGTACAACTTACCGAATTAAAGAACCACAACAATACAAAATGATATCATTTAAAGGAAAAGTCACGTGAAATTCATATTTTTTTAGTGTTTTTTCTCACTACACTGTTTTATTTCTTTAAAACTTTCCGTTTTTAACGAATTCCGAGAATTACAATCACACGCCGTAACGATAATCTCGCGAGAGACCATGTGACCACGTTTATTCAAAATGGCTGACACAACATCGTCTGCACTGAGATAACAGTAAGTTTAAACGAACTTTACCTCTTAAAAGCATTAAAAAGCATTATCAGACGTGTTGTGTGCGGCGGACATGGTTTATTTGAAGGCTGCTAAGTAATACTTGGCAGAGGACGTCGGGGAAAACGAATAAGTAAGATAAATCAACGTAAGTGTTCTCAGAGCCGAGTGCTCATCATGAAAGACCACAATTGCAATAAACTTAAGGGTTGTGAAAACAGTCAAATCTGGACGGAAACTTTGAGCCACCGATCGTTTATTTTAAATGAACTACCCCAATGTGGGTACTGGTAGACCCAATCCTTTTAATACTTGCTTACATTCCCTCTCTCTGAGACGGTAAAACAGGCTCAAATAGAATTAGTAATACAGACAATATATTGGCATGTGCAGATAGAGATAATTCTCCAGGAAACAGCATTCCTTCACTTCACATCCTCCTGTACTGATAATAGAGGCGGCATTCACACACATTTTCGCAGCTAGATATTCTTACATATTCTCCCTGTCTGGGCTAGTCATTCGGAATACTATCAGTACAGTTGTTTTTATAACTGTACCAATCAGAATAGAATATATACTCTTCAGTCCTTCATTTTCACTTAAACAGAGCTACTAATTTACATTATTACATATCTTTGCCACATAATTTTCCTTTGTATTTCGTCTACAAAAGCTGCTGAGATGAGCAATCCCTTTCTATTTTCATTCATCAGTGTTACTAATATGATCAATAATCATGCATTCATTTATTATACCTATTTCTGCAATGAAACCACGGGTAATACGTCTAGAGCTTAGTTCCCTCACCCTCCTTTACAAGTTTTATTATCTATAATAGTTACAAATTCATCAATGAATTATGGCTTAATAAACATATTTATTTAAAAAATATCACCTATGATAGTAAGTTGCTGATTTGTATTGACTTTTACTAGACAAAACAAAGACAGATTATTTCTTTTGAAATATACAATGATTTCATTGATCAACCAGTGTCTTATAGCAATGAAGAATCTCTTTTTCAGGCTTCCTGATTCAATCAATAAGCCATATCATATCATGTCAGAGCACTGTTGGGTTTATCAGACAACCATTTCTTTTTCCGGCAAGAGAGATAGCTTTGCATAATAGGCTATTGTTCCCTCAAGTTTCCTGCATATCAGCTTCCAATATCCTTGACAAACTCACACCATAGCCACCACAGGGAAGATTTCTGAATACCACCAAAATTGACATCAAAATTCTTATTCTTTTGAACAATGGTTCTTTCACATCTTATTGGAAAATATAAACCCACATTTTTCTTAGATATTCTGTTAAGTCAAGTTTTATATTCTAATAATGTTGCAGTTAACACCAGTTAAGGTATAAAGTTCTGGTCATAGTTCATAAACAGTTCTTCATTAGAGTTCTTCATTTTCAAATGGGTTTCTGTTACGCCTGTAAGTACCACAGTCGGTCCCTGCTTCATAAAAGTCTACGTCAAGGCAATGTTTAATGATTCCTTCATTCCATTTTTTTCTCTCCGAGCTTAAATAGTTTCATTCTTACAACATCACCCTCACAAAGGGGTTGTAAATCCTTTGCTGACCTGTTGTAGTATATAGCCTGTTTATCCTGACGGACTTTCAGTTTGGATCTTTCAGATCTGATATCAACACGACAAAGTTCAGGTAGGCTAGCAGCAGTTGGTAGTAGAGTCATGGTGCGTCAGCTTAATATGCGTTGAGCAGAACTGCTATTTAACCTAGTGTAGGTGTAATTCCGTAGTCAAGAATTCTTCCAGAATCCTTGGCTTTTTTCAAAAGTCGTTTTGCTATTTTACCGCCGAATTATGCCTTGCTATTGGATTGTTGGTAACCTGGACTGCCAGTCAGGTGATCAAAATCATAGGTTTTTGCAAAGTTCTTGAATATTTCTGAAGAGAACTGAAGTCCGTCGCCATCATCATCATCATCATCATCAACATTTGGTATCACACCTATAACATGCTAGTGCAGCCATGTGACAGATGAACATCCCTGTATATACATGCATTGTGAGTGACAGAGATATACCTTATACCACCAAGTTGCCAGAGGAAAGGTCTGGCACACAGCAGGACATCAGTCACTAGATATCAGTGGTAAGTAAACACATCTGATGATAGACACCGAGTCAATGTCAATGCAACAGTGATGGGAGGAAACGACAAACCAGGGCTAGGGTCAACTGAAGAGGAGTTACGTCCAAAATTGATGAGGTTCCCTTTAATTAAACTATGTCAAAGACCCGATTTCAATCATAACACTTTGGTTCCTGTTTTTTCCACCAATCCTTTTGAGGGAGAATCACTGCAAAACCATCGGAAAACCAAATTTCTATGGACCTAACTATGTTGAAACATAATATATTCTATCAAAAACAACTTGCAACTTTTGTATCCTGTCCAAAAATACTTGAAGAATCAGAGATTATTTCTTAATTTAGTTTTTTACATTACTGAAAACCTGATCGTATTCACTTTTTACAACGTGGATAAAATAAACATAAAATCAGAATATTTCACATATTCATCTGATAGCCAACCAGGTCTCTAACATCAATATTTTCTATGGATTTAAAGAAATCTTTGGTAAAGCCACTCAGGCAGCCTTACTCAATGGAACTCTGGGCTGTCTCTTAGAGTTGTTTGTTTCATATCCAGGACTTCAGTTATAACTCTCCTTCACTGGCATCGCTCTTTAAATGCATTATCCCTAAAGAAGCGGTACTACGTCTCATTAAGTAAGCCTATACCAACCCATCAAAACCTTCAACACTGACTGGCATCCACCGTTGTCACTCTGATACACTCATGGCAGCTAGGGAGTCATATAACATACCAAATAAAAAAATAATTTGATTTCGCTTAACACACTACCTAATCCTATTATACAAAGATTTAGGAAGTTTCCTGGGGAGTCAAATGTTGGATATCAATAGTAACGAAAATCTGTCAAACTTCAGGGGTTTAATTCAATTTATTATCAGGGGTCAGCTAGCCCATTTTCAGGAAATTAGAGTCCCTAAGAAATATTTTGAGAACAATTCCGCCAATTTTCTCTATTCTTTTAGTGAAACCATAATCGAACTGCATTATAAGATATGGGAATAACAAATAAAACACCTGAAAATATCCATTCTTTTTTAACATAAAGCCTTGATCTGGCGGTAAACCAGGCTTTTTTATCTGAGAAGTCTCACAGTCACGCACACATTCAAAGAGGCATACGCCCCTTATTGATGAACCCTGAGCTTCATGAACATATATCCAGGGGTCGTCTTGGACGTAGAAAAATATACCAAAACGCAATAGCAACTTACCATTGAGGTCGATTTCTATGTAGCTGACTTGGTACTCCTTGCCGAGATCGAGGCCAAGCCAAGGGTAGTCGTCTCTGTTGGTCTGCATGCAGGTTTTCCGGCTGCCGTCCACGGCCCGATGGGCGCCAAAGTCCACGGGCAACATCCCATCCCACTCACTGTACACAGACGACTGCCACGCGTACGACCCATTAGCAACATTATGGACTGTCGAATGCCCTAACACTGAAATATGAAGAAAACATGTGTTAAATATTACACATGCACGTATACCGACGCATGCCACGCGCATGACCACTCAACAACATTCTGGACTGTCGACTGCCCTAGCACTGGAATATAAAGAAAACATGTGTTACATATTACACATGCACGTATATCGACGCATGCCACGCGCATGACCACTCAACAACATTCTGGACTGTCGACTGCCCTAGCACTGGAATATAAAGAAAACATGTGTTACATATTACACATGCACGTATACCGACGCATGCCACGCGCATGACCACTCAGCAATATTCTGGACTGTCCACTGCCCTAACACTGAAATATGAATAAAACACGTGTTAGATATTACGCAGGCATGTACTCAAGTCTAAATTGAAATACACAGACATAACTCCATGCAAGTACTTATTAGCTTCCGTTTCATTTCAATGCTTATCTCACACTAAGGCATCAGGTAAGTCATTTCGAATCATTAGCTTTTCAAAATATAGTAATGAGGATTTTGTTTGGTACGGTTAGTACATCTATAAATACCCACCTGTTGTGGTAAGACTACTAGACAATAGTGATGCGAAGACAAAGGGAATTCTCATTTCCGATTATACATACTATTGGGAACCCTCAAACCATTTGTACAGACAAGGATCATATCTAATACAGACGTACATAACTTCTAGATTAAGAAACTGTGTAGACTACTGGAATCATAGATGTATGAATATTTGAATTGATATCATAAATGCATATATATATATATATATATATATATATATATATATATATATATATATATATATATATATATATATATATATATATATATATAGCTGGGATCTCTATGTACCCTTACCAAATGGAGTTGGGTATCCCCTGGAAAGCCAGAAAAAGGCTGGGATTTCTCAGCTACATTCGGTTAGGGTTAAGGCACAACTAAGACATGGATGAAGAGGGGTTTCAAAGGTATTGATGACCCCATTCCCTTACACCTCCAAATCACAATACAATCCATTTTCCTTAGCTTAGATTGCCACCATACTTTCAATTAGAGCACAGAAAACTAACAAATACTCCACAAAGAATGCAACCCTGGAAGAACCCCTAGGACATGATTGTTAGTGAGCTAGCAGAGAGTGAAGATGCACCTCATGGGGTGGGGGTCATCAAAGGGAGAAAATGCTGTGGTCTTCCATGGTGCCAGGAGGAGTGGTCAGGGCAGGATAGCAACCTACAGCATGGACCTAGTCCTAGGATAACCAATTTTACATGGTTGACATGAAAACGTCGCCTGCCTTGATTTACTTCTGAGATTCCTGCCCAGGTAGTCCTTCGTGTGATCTTTCCAGACTTTTAATTACCAGTGTGACCAGAATTGATGCAGCCTATCACCAGCTACAGAAACTAACACATGGATATTAAGCAAAAGGAAGTGACCGGAACAGTGAAAAACATGGACCGAAGTCAGACATTAGAAGCTGAAGGTGAAACAAGACCAATGCAACACTATACAGTGCCGATATTTAGTTCCTGCACTAAATGCGTGGGCAGTCCGGGCAAAACACGACTTCATGCCCCATTGCCACCAAGTTTCCTGGGCATAGATGCATGAATTACCTACAACTGAACGTAACTTTGATTCTTAAGCTACGGTGTGCTTATTTCATTTCATTGAAATGTAATCCATGGGTGTTTGTACAACCAGCCAATGGCAGACATCCAGTCTGTACTGTACGTATGCAAAGTAGAGAAAGCTAGGTAATAACAGCAACACTGCAGCTGCAGGAGCTCGCAGGCCTAGCCTGTTAGCATAACGAGCTTGGCTAGAGGCAAATGAAAACGTTTCCATAACATAACCAATGCACTCTCTGGTCTTGCCCATAAGCTAATAGAACTTTCTGTGTTTCATCCTAATTGTATGTATTATATCAATGATCACACCAACATGGGGATATGATCTGCTCTCTGGTTTATTTCATACTATTGCCACATGGGGAGTTGGACAGAGGATTAAGCAATGACCACACTGGCATATCAAATATAAATTAACAGAATTTGGCCTAAGGGGTTGACCTTTCTGATATATCACAGCGCCATCTATCCAAACAGGATGTCATTTACAACCAGTCCTGGAAGGAATGGGAAACCAGGACTTTTTCTCCCCAAAGCCAGAGCATCATTGTTGCTATGGTTCTAGTTGATGATACTTGACCATATATATTCTAAACATAGTTCTGCATCGACTGCTATGTGTTAAAAGAGATTGTTATCAATAAGCATTTTAATCAAAACACTTATCACCCAATCAAAGGCACATGAGACAAATGGGGTATGTCTCATATGCCTTTGATACAGTGCATACATATTACATCATAAGTTAATCTCTAAAGAATACCTCAATCAACGCAAATTGATGACCAAGGGAATCTATTTTGCCCTATTATGTCTGCTAAACAGGCTCAGTCTGGGAGGTGCAGAGATAGGCATAGACTGATTATAGACATTAGATAGGCACTAGTGCTATAACAATCATCGTACCGAGACATAAAACAAAAGTTCCCACATAAACACATATCCATACAGACATAAGACTCACTAGTACACCATTTAAATAACGACCACCCCAAAAAGGAGGCATTTCGTCTATGAATCTGGTAGTACCTCCCGTTAAAAAAAAGATGCATATAAGATTTCTTTTCCTTATCAAGATGTATGTCTCTGGAACTCACTAAACTAACCAAACTCGAGCTTGAGAATGGCGAGCTCCCTTCACTCTTTCAAAGCACAATACTTAAATGATTAGTATGCAAAAAACAGTAATATACAATGGAATGAAAAGGGGGGAAACAAACCAAACATTTACACTTAATGTGTAAATAATTGGCCTAAACCTGCATAACAAGTCAGTGTTAATATACTAACCCAATGAACAGGGCAATGTATCAAGAATCATGATGGCACATTGTGGGTGTGTCAATATCAAAACAATCACGTTAAAACTGTATATATAAAACGAAGAAATGTTGATGCATCCGCAGGATAAACATTGGACTACAATAGTAAAGTAAATGTTTATCTATCAAGCTAAATTGATAATAAGTAAACGAGGACTGTAATACTATCATGAAACGTTGAAATCCAGAATACTATACTGATAATATATATAATATAACATATAAAGATTAACTGTAGTTTTTCCTGATGGTGTTTCAGGTTTGTACTCATCACCTGCTCATGTGCATAAACATTCTCTGTTTTGGTATAGTTAACTGTGTTGATACATCAATATTTCTTCACTGCCTTTCTTGATGTTGCTTCAGATGTATGTTCGAGCATCACTTCATTGACCATAATTACGATATTAGGAAAAGTGCATTTTAAGTGCATTTCAAGTGCAATTTCATTATCATATTCTTTTTAGTGATTGACGTTTTCAAGCCAAAGAAGGTACAGCAAACGTATAAACACAAACGATTATACCACATGTACACGGTGAGCTACAAGTAATGACATCAAAGTAGAGCAAACAAAAGTAAACAAAAGGAATAACATGCCTGACAATTCTGGGGAAATCATTTGGCCGAGAGCAATTTGTATTGGGGGAATTCTTAGAAGGAGAAATGTTTATAAGGTTATTACCGGTACTAACAACTCGTCTTCAAATAATTCTTCAAATAAGTCATTCTTGATTTTCGAGTATCTGTCAAAGATTCGAAGATTCAGATGACAATTTGAAGAGTAGATATTAACCATTAATTGGTTTAGGAATATTGTAATTGTTCCAGCCGAATCAGGATGCTGTCCGTTATGAGCAGTTGACACTATTGTTGTGCTTGTAATTTGTATTTGTTGTGTTTTTTATCTGGCATGATCACTTTTCAGAAAAATATTAAATTTTCTCTTCCTACCTTGCATCGTTACTCTCTCGGTGATTCTTGAAAGAAAGAAAAGGAAAAGCATCATTCCTGGCTTGGCCATGTTTCCCTGTCTTTCATTCATCCAAGCATGAAGTACTATCTCTTTTTTTCTTCGCTAAATAGCATCAACGTGAAGACCTGATCTCTGGCTGAATAACACAGCCTGATTGAGTAGATCTCTGCTCGGCTGTGCAATCTTTGTGTGACGCAAGCAGAGAGGTTTCATTGGCTGAAATAATATTCCCACACTGCGCATGATGACATAATGACACAGGACCATGCGTTATATAAATGACTATTGATCCATTTGCATAAGAGCAGATCTACTCAAAATTGTTTAAAAGAACCATTTTATTCAAATCGAAACATGCATTTCAACATTTCAAAATATATCAATTGGACAATTGTCTATTACACTCACTTTTCTTTAATATATCTGATGTTTCCAACAGATTTTCTATATTTGGCATCAGTACCATGTTAATTGGCACTTCGCATATAGGGGTCGATGCCTTTTGATAAAGTCTGCCTGAAGAGGTAAAGTAGAATGTTATATCTTATGTAATTTAACAAATTGGAGGTAGGCAGAATTAGTGTGAAACATATCACAAGCACATGTATTGTTAGCATGTAGTTAATCATAAAAACTTGGAAGGATTAAATAAAATGATTTAAAATAGGCTATGCCTTAATTGATGTTAACGAAAGGGGTGATGTCAGTTCTTTGCAGCAGTCCGGCAAGATTGACCTCAATCCTATTGGCACAATGAACATGCATTAAACATACAAGATACAGTTTAGGTTTCATCATAACCAAGCTCTTTAAGAATGTTGGCATATGTTTGAAGTTGTACTACTTATTAAGCTACCATGTGGACAGCTATTTGGGTTTTCCGTTTTGCTGCAAGTTATATTTGACCGTTTGCAATATGGTAGTTGTCGATGGTACTGCAAATGCTGGAATAAAATTGGGAAAACAAAAATGTTGAACTCTTCGTTTTAGATCATTATATTATTACATGATATTTGAAAGCTCAGTTCTGGCAGTCTTTGAACTTTCACCTCTGCTGATTATAAAAGCCTTAGGAACCAATGTGCTGTAAGTGGTATTTCGCCCCCCATTATATATACAATGCAGATGTCACATGGGTCGAACTATGTGTGTGCGATTAATCTACATAAGCTTTATGAAAGTAATGAAAATAGTTTTTGATCCTGTTTAGTATCGAATGTGCTGTAGTACATGTATATTCCTCTCATCCCTGTGCATATAGTTAACAAATCTTCCAAAGTGTTCCATTATCTAACGTTTAGTTTATGCTTTCAATATTTTAACGTATTGCCAATCCTCCTGAATACAGGATTTGAGAGAGCCGACGTTCTATATACCACCACATATATAGGAGTTATTGTATGGTCCTATTACTTTGATAGGATGTGTTATTCTCGAAAGGTTGATAATTGTAAAACCATGTATCTGTTTTGGAGATTCATATAGTAAGCATTCAACGCAAATAAATCACTATTTCCGATATTGGAAAATCATTTCCCTTTGTCGAAAATTTATTTCCCATTGTTGTAAATTCAGCATGAATTCAAAAATATTTTCCATCATCGGAAATTTATTTTCCAATAATGGAAAGACACTCCTATTTTCCGTTAATGGAAAATCATTCTACTCTGTATCAGCTTAACCTTTTGATGGCATCTCAACTTCAAAATATCTATACAGCACAGTCCTATTCACAGTGTAAAGTAATATATTCATAACTTTATTGTTATAGTTTGCAATCACCTTCCCTCTAAATATACTTGGCTTGAGTGTTATGATAAGGTGATTCTTTTAAACACAACATGACTATATATATATATATATATATATATATATATATATATATATATATATATATATATATATATATATATATATATATATATATATATATATATATATATATACATACGATATTCATATTGTGGAAAACCTATGGTTATCATGAAGGCATAACTTTACATCGCATGTGATGTAGGATAACAGGTACAAGGAGTAGTTCTGAAGACTGAATAAACATAAAAACAGTCCTTTCAAATTGTCATTTACTTATTATCTTTTTTTTGTCAATACGTTAAAATAGGAATTTGATTGTGGTACTATTACAAAATGCATTGCCACCATGATGGTAAAGCTGGCTCTAGAATAATGAAATCATGTAGAGAGCAATCCTTACACCGATGTGGTTTTAAACTATACAATGCAAGAACCATTCACCACTGGCCTCTTCTTGCTTAGTGCATGTGCGCTAGAAAACTCCCTTCTTTCCAATTAATGCTCCATGAAGTCTCCTCATATCTGACTGCATTTTTTTATTTACCAGGGTTATATTTGAGCAAAGAGATAGGGATAAAACTTTGAGCTTCGATTAATTCCTCAATAAGGTCTCATTGAGTCTGTCTGCCTGTGTAATACATGCTTAGCTTTTTGTGTCATGGTACATGAAGTCATATATAAAGACACATACAGACAAATACTATATATATATATATATATATATATATATATATATATATATATATATATTTATATATATATATATATATATATATATATATATATATATATAAATATATATATATATATATATATATATATATATATATATATATATATATATATATATATATATATATATATATATATATAAATATATATATATATATATATATATATATATATATATATATATATATATATATATATATATATATATATATATATATATATATATATATACATATATATATATATACATATATATATATATATATATATATATATATATATATATATATATATATATATATATATATATATATATATATATATATATATATATATATATATTTATATATATATATATATATATATATATATATATATATATATATATATATATATATATATATATATATATATATATATATATATATATATACACACACACACACACACACACACAAACAGCGATGGCTAACTGCAGCGACTTGGACAAAGTCATCAATGTTCCATTGGTTTAGAAATTTATTTGAGGTCGCCATTGATTAATTCTTGATATTCTCTCTTGATTTGTTTTCTGCAAGTAGATTGAAAACTACTTCTCTTCAGAGTAAAGCTTTACAGGAGGTAAGATAACTTTTCTAGAACTTATTGGTGAATAAAGGCAGAAAGTGATTCAATTGAAAATAGGGTTCAATTTCAGTTATTGGAAAGTCCTTCTCCATTATTAGAAATTCATATTCCTTTTATTTTCCGTTATCGTAAAATAAAGAGTTGGAAGTGCATATGTGAATGTATATGAGAACATATATCAATATGTTTAAGTTTAAGGTGGGTGTGTATGTTTAAGTTCACACATGATTATGTATAAATAAACATGTGAATATGTATCAGTTTATATATGATAACGTACTATTAAATACATATATCAAGTACTCATAGTATTTAGTTCTTATAAGTATGTTAACATGTGTGAACATGTTTAAGTACATAGTATTATGTGGATATGTATATGTACATACTTTCTATGCATAGGTACGTAGTCAACAGTACCTTCTCTGCTCTCCTCTCCTTCTTCAATGTGTTGTACTTACTAGGTAATTTCGTTTACTCATATATAATTACCGTGTATGTATATCCATATTTCATATCTACTGTTCTTTTACACACTAGATTGCATGCCAGTAAAAGCCACAATTTATTATTGATGTGATAGTTTGCATTCCCATTATCTCTTATTATCACTCGTTACATTTCAAGCCATTAACGATATGCATTGAAGATGGTAATTAACTTACCTGTGATTCCTTGGTAGACCATGCAATTTTTGTGTTTCTGGTGCCATGATGGTCCTCAAACTCCGTCCCATGATTCGTCCAGGACTCCGCCTTTGCGCCTTTTTGCGCAAATTATAGAATATCTCTGCCAACGATGGGCTTCACAACAAATGGATAAGGCATCAACCCGGGGCATCAACTGCAGCACTGCGGTACAAACATAATGCGTAGACGTAGACGGAATGATCAGGTACATGACCAGTGTTGGTCACGCACCTGCTTTTGTGTCTTTTAGGTACGTCTAACGGAGCATGCATGACCTTACATAAGTGTTTATGTTTAGGCCCTGCATATTTTTCGTATAGAGAGGATGATTCCCACTCCAACAATAATGAATTTAACAAATGTGTGTTTGATTTCGCAAAATCGAGTTGACCATTCCAACATATATACACAACTTTGTTGTGCAAAAAGTAATATCCCAATCAATGGTCATGATAATCAGATGTGACTGCACAGGTGTTCTATTTATCAGGACAATACTTTATATAGTAAGGATCCAAACCCCAAATAATGAATTTCACAATTGTTTCTTTGATTATCAAATCAGGGTTGTTGTTCTTTTAACTTCGCAACTGCTGCTTTTTATTTTTCTGCTGGTATTACATATTTTCATATCATAAAAATATCAAATCTCTAGTTTACTTTGCTCACCTTTGAAAAAGGTTGATCAGTTCAAAGTAAACTGAGCCCCAAACGATCATAAAACTGTTGAGTGTACTGTCAATATTTGCTCTATATTCTTCCATGCACATTTGTCGATAAAGCAGACTCTTAATAGGTGTAGTAGAGAAGTTCTTTCCTTCTTGTCCTTTTCGATAGATTATTTGTTTTTTGGCCATAATTCTTTTGTTTTGATCTTTTGACCAAATATTTTGTCAACATTTGGAATTCTTATTGGTACACCTAGACATGTCTGAAGCCAACTTTCAACATTTCTCCAAATATTAGAAACTATTGTACATTCAAAAAGTGCATGGCAGATATCTTCTGAAAATTCTCCGCAATCTGGACACTTCTCTGAATCTTTTATTCCCATTTGGAATAAGATTCTTGTTTGTGATCACCCGACTATGTAACACTTTGAATTGAATGTATCTCGTATATGAACTTTCTTGTGATTTCTTTAATGTTTTAAAACCAAGTTCTATTTTTCTATTGGAATATCTTCATTTAGATTTTTGGACCATTTTTCCCTGATAGTTTGGAGTATTAGAAGATCGTATTGCATTAAGTTATTGTAAGTGGTTGCAGAGGCTTTAATTCCATATCCTGTCCTTTGTATTGAAAGAGGAAGCTTAGGTGCGACAAATGGAGTCATTTTCCTAAGTTAGTATGTAAATTCATGAAATTGTGTCTTCCCCAATGGGCATAGTAACATTCATGGAACATTCCAGGAATGTTTCACTGACCATTTAAAAATGATTATCTCATAGTTCAGAATAATAATTGTATGAATGTTCAGGTGAGAATGTTCATAGAATGTTCAGAGCTGAATCATTTGGATTTTGAATGTTGTCTGAATATTGGAAGTTGTCTGTGCAGTAGAAGCACTCGGCAACAGTTCCTATATTATGATATATGCAATATCTGAATCTACTGTTTATATAATGTCAATCAAGAACATTCCAGGAATGTTTAGACCTGAAGGTTGCAGTACTGTTTATTATTGGTGCATGACATTCAGATCGAAATGGAACATTCATATGACATCAAATAAGAACATTCCAGGAATGTTAGGACCTAAACGTTGCTAGAATGTTCATATTTTGTCCAGAATATTCCAACCAAAATTGAACATTCACATAACATTCATGTAATCTTTGTGCCCACTGGGTTAGTTTTACATGGTCTAGGTACCCAGTGGGCACAAATATTACTTGAATGTTATATGAATGTTCAATTTTGGTTGGAATATTCTGGATCAATCATAAACATTTCAGTGAGGTTCAGGTTATAACATTCCTGGAATGTTCTTATTTGATGTCATATGAATGTTCAATTTTGCTAGTAATGTCATGCACCAATAATGAACATTCCTGCAACCTTCAGATCTGAACATTCCTGAAATGTTCAGGTTTGACATCATGTGAACATCAAATTGAGATATTCCTAATTCTTGAAAACTGAATTGTTACCAAGTGCATCCGCTGCACAAACAACTTCCAATGTTCTGACAACATTCAGAATCAAAATGGTTCATTTAGCATTTAGCTCTGAACATTCTATGAAAATTCTCATCTGAACATTCACACAATTATCATTCTGAACTATTGGGGGATCATTTCTAAATGTTCACCCAGACATTCCTGGAATTTTCCATGAATGTTATCGAGCCCACTGGGTAGTTACAGTCACAACCCTTAACCTTTAATTCATGTATTTTCATTAATTCTCCCTTTTCAGTTAAGATATCAGATAATGTGTGCAGACCTTTGCTAAACCAAGCCTTTTTAAAGAGTAATGACGTTTGTGAATTATACCAAAGGGGTGTGCAGTGGAGTTAAGAGGTGTTTTTTGGCTTACATATCTGTAATAAGCTCTCTGCATTTGCCACTACATTCAGCCAAAGTTCGTTTTAGATATTTTGTCTAATTCTTTTTATGTAAATGTCCCCATACCAGGGTGCTTTGTGAATATTAAGGGACCTAGGAAACTTTGCACATCCTAGTGATTCTTGTTGAATTCTGTTCAGCCATTAGAGTTTTAAGGCTGCATCAAATTTCCTCAAATTTGTTAATTTGAAACCTCCTGGTGTTTGCAGAGTTTTTTAGTATACTTTTCCTATATTTGTTTGGTTTGGTTCCCCATAAAAAGTTATCAAAAATTTCTTCTAGTTGAGCAAACCTTTCATATTTCATATTTTAGGACATTAACTCTGCTGAAATGTTCATAATTGGTCGAGAATGTTCTGACCAAAATTGAACATTCATATAAAATTCAGGTAATATTTGTGCCCACTGGGTACACTCTCATTTTGAACCCATTTTCATTAAATCTTTTTTCATTCTATTAATTTTCATCTCAAGGTTTTTATCTTTAGAATTTCTCTCTCCGTTTCATTCTGGAAGCATAATTAATTAAGATTCCCTTAATTTGTGCTTGTCTTAACCCCCAGAATAGATCTGAATCAATCATAAAATTAACAGTATTTGTTCTATAGCTTTTAACATAGTTGGGATGGCAAAAAGTGCTGGCATATATTTTAACAATTAAATTAATTTCTTTACTAATTATTTTTAAGTTTGCAGTCTGGTAAAAGCAAATTATTTAATATTTATAATTATTATTTAATTATTTTTCCACAGCCTTTTACCTCTTTCAACCCTGCTTTTGTATGATTTTAATGATACAGGGGAGTGATCTTATTTATAGCTTTGTTCTATTTGCAAGTTTGCGTATAGATCCAGTAATGTTTCAGAAACTTAAAAAAAGTCCAATTTTGATATTTTCTTAAATTTAGCCTAGTTCCAATTGTACGCATTTTGTTCTTTTTGAGTCACTCTCCTAATATCAATTAAGTCTAATCTATTCACGTAATGAACTACCTCTCTAGAAGCCTTAATAATTTTTTTATGTTTATATTTATGCGTGTACCCGTTGATATCTAAGACCAAATTTCAGTGTCCAACTAAAATTAAATTACTACTATTTCTTATTTGTTGGTGGCTATATTGGATTCGTGCAAATTAGCATTCTTCTGGTACGGTTTTTTTCTGACCTTCAGTATGTTGATCCAGGGACGTCAATAAAAATGCATTGTGCCTTCTTGGGTTGTTCTATATTCATGATGAAGGAGGAAATTAGTTTCATGTCTTTCAGAAGTCAATAAATTAGGTTTCTACCACTGAAATACGCATTGAGGAAATTCCATTCCCAATGGGCATTCTCAACGGCCATTGGGAATCATTTTATGACCATATTTAGTAAAACTTGACATATATGGGACACTGCACTTCTTTCGTTGGTTAGCTACGTGACCTAGAAATACCACTGCACTTGCTCAGGCACACTCATTAATTTTGACCTCCTTCATGCCGCGAGCGGATGGCATGTAAGCAAAGAAGCAAGTATTCCCTAAACAGTTCTTATAATGTTTATCTATCTTGTGGTACCTAGCAAATAAAGAATCTCCCACTTAAGTATCAGATAAGAGCTTTTCAATACTCTACGAGAAATATTGTCTGGGAACTATTTACTGTGCCGTATTTTCTGGGAAACAGTGGTCATATGGCCATGGATATGGATGTTGACCCTGTTCTGGCAAAGTATTTGGGTTTTGTTTACAGGGGAAAGTGGGTAAGCTCCCCTGATTATTTACTGTTAATTCATCTTATGAGACGTGGCAAAATAGTTTCTTCAACTTGGGGATAGAATTTTCATCTTGGAAACAGCCTCTGGTGAGTTCCAAGATGAAGG
This sequence comes from Maea johnstoni, assembly GCA_963942565.1. Lineage (NCBI taxonomy): Eukaryota > Metazoa > Annelida > Polychaeta > Spionida > Magelonidae > Maea > Maea johnstoni. The sequence goes on along the minus strand of OZ012701.1, from coordinate 22,856,869 downwards.
TTCTACCCATCGTGTAAGAAATATCATCCTCTACACCCTCTTGTTGATGAACCATGCCCTTCGGGTATTTCATAGGGGCCTGGTTTCCCCCGAGGAAGCCTTTGCTGCTGTGTGAGTCTGCCTATGGTACCCATGTAACTGAAAGACCACTTGGACCAATCTAGGACCATCATTGCTGCCAGTCTCTCTAGGTTTCTTCCTCTTGCTGTCTTTCTTTGTCTTCTTCGTTGCTGGTTGCTCAGAGTCCGGCTAATGTGTCTGGGCGCAGTGCTGTGTCTGTGTGCCTGCGTCATAGCACTTCAGTGAGGCAGCACTATAAAGGGTACCATAAGTCTACACTGCTACAAGTGTGCACCGTCACAATATGACCTACTGTGTGTTAAAGCAACGTAAAACTCTATTCATCTATTCGTTCCTTGCAATGAATTATGACATACTAGAAAAGTACCCTTCCAGCGAATGGTAAACATGAATCTTTTAAATGGCAAGAATATCAGAGCACCCAGACATCCCTGCAACCACACACTGAGGGCTACCTATTTCATGTATCAATAAATCAAGGGGATTGGCAAACAGATATACCATTGATGATTAAGGTATTAGACCGGCAGTAATGAGAAAATGGGGGGGGGGGGGTGTCCTTTCATGATATTAATCATAATTAATTCTAATCATTGCTACTCCAAACTATTTCCGTTTGGTGATATCCATATCTTCAAAGTTAAAGTATGACATAGCATATGTTATTTGCATTCGTCCTTATTTGTTTGATCATGGTGAAAGACAATCTTTTTGAATTTTGAGGATGAAAGACATTCTTTTTGAATTTTGGTCATGCAGTTTCATTTACATACTTGTATATAACTTTTTTAAAGCTAAGGGTATTAATGAGGGTAGAGGAGTGAAGGGAACATATTGGTGTTAGCCTCTTGCATTTGAATATTAGATTCTAATGCATTATTCTACATTAACTGTGATCAAACAATTCATAACATTGCTTGCTCTCTACTCTGCTGCTAATTGGTACCTAGTGATAAGTGCCGTAACAAATGGTGAACACTGTCCACATACCCTTATCACCCATTGCCATTCTACTCACGCGCTCGACCTAATTGGAAGTCAGGAATGTGGTGAGAGAAAGCGCACAATCTTTGACTGCACTTGACTCCCAATTATAGTGCAACATATCAATCTGCTTAGCGTAGTTGACCAATTTGAACAGCAAGTTATTTGATGAAATATAGGTTTTCAGTGTATCTACAACTTTATCAAAATCGCAACTACTTTAGAATACACCTATTATGAGAAAGATTCTTATTTTGCCAATTCACAGAAGTCCGTACTCTTTACTCGTCTGTTGGCGACTTCCTTTGTTGTTTTACAGCTCCGCATAATCGTTGACTGCGCTTGACTCTCAATTGGCAATAATGCAATTGTAATTATAGTGCAACATATCAATCTGTTTAGCGTAGTTTAATTATTTAAACAGCAAGTTATTTGATGGAATATAGATGTTCAGTGTATCTACAACTTTATATCAAAATCGTAAGTAGTTAAGAATATACCTATTACGAGAAAGATTCTCTACTTTGCCAATTCTCAGAAGTCCGTACTCTTTACTCGTCTGTTGGCGATTTCCTATGTTAATTTACAGCTGCTCATGATTATTAATTGACCAAAGTTCCGCATTTGTCATTCATTGACTGTGATTGAGCTACATTTTCGAAAATTACTTACTTTGTCTATACCACAATAGAAAAACCCATTCACACATAGATAGCCGTATAATACTTTCATCTTTTTGTTAAGTAGTTGATGATAATTCTTACAAATTACTTTTCGGGAAAAATATTAGAGCTGGAGCTTCATTTCATTTCAAGGCCGAAACTAAAATGACTGGTGAAGATTTAGCAGGGAGCCAAAGACCTCTCCTGAAAATGTGTTTTCAATATGGAGGGTAATAACAAACAGCAATGTCAGGAAGCAACCTCCGGCTCTCTGTAACTCTACTAAAGTGGTTTCATAGTTACATTAAATTCTAATGGCCAAATGCACCAGTAATACTTGCAGTAAGTTTTAGCCTGTGCTTACCTCAGTAGTACTTAGTCATTAAGTCTTAGTAATGACTTACCTTGTGGTGCTGCGGCACACAAGCCAGCACTTAAGAAAGTGTGGGTTTGTGGTTAGAGTCTCAAGGGCCTAACGTTCTCTCCCATATTGGGGTGGCTAGGCCTAACCTGCGTGTTCTATGGTAACAGGAAAAACTATTGGGTGACTTAAAAAATGTTCCATTGCGAAACTTGATCATATCAATGAGCAAAAAGGTAAGTTACTATGGTCTCAAGACAAAGAGTATCCCACATCTATTTCATGTGCAAAAGGTTAAGAAGTTAAAAACGATTATTACTTAGAGAAATACTCCCTCATACAAACAGTAAAACACAGAACACAAAACATAGAAGTGGTATAGATTAAAACTTTATTTCAATGATGAAGAGTGACAATATTTTTAAACACTGTTAATTACAGAGGAAGCTACTACAATGGTTATTAATGACAATACCTATATACAGAGTAAACAATTGCAAAAATGATATAAAACATATTCTGATACATCACAGTTACTATCCACCAAACAGATTGCAAAACAATATGAACCGTGTAAATCCATATTCTGTTTTATCACTCTTGTCTGCTATTTATCTGAACTTAACAATATGTACCACTATATTGACTTGCAACTAAATAAACAAAAAAACTGTTCAAAAGTTAAAAAGAAAGCCAATGATAAAAAATATTGATGTATCAACAAAATCAATTCCAAGCTTCACCAAAATAGAGAGTACTGATCTATCGACATAAACCTGAAGCAACATCATAACGCCAGTGGAAAAAATGTTGATGTATCTATTCAACTTCAAGCTACATCAAAATAGAGAGGGTTGATATATCAACATAAATCTGAAGCAAAATCAAGAAAGCCAGTGGAAAAAAGTTTGTGTTTCAATAAAATCAATTTCAATTCACACCAAAATAGAGAATGTTGATGCATCAATATAAACCTGAAACAACTTCAAGGGAGCCACAGGAAAAAATGTTGATTTATCAACAAAATCAATCTCAAGCTACACTAAAGAAGAGAGTGTCGATGGATTACTATATTCCTGAAACAACCTTCCGAGGAAAAAAGTTGATGTATCTACAAAATCAACCTTAAGATATACAAAAGAGAGAGTGTTAATGTATCAACACAAACCTGAAACAACTCAAGAACAACTATTGTTATCCTATTATTATATTATCCCAGATTTTAATGTTTAATGATAATATTACAGTCCTCATCCACTAACTATTACATTAGGTATAGACATGTACATAATTGCTGTAGCTCAACGTTGTTGATGCCTCAACCCTTTGTGACTATAACTATGCAGTTTTTACTTGATTGTGTTGATTCACACATTAAGATCTATGTTCTAGTACTGTTGATACATCAACACTCTTATTTGCTGTAGCTTTGAAAGGTACCTATTCAATTAACTATTATTATCTGGAACATTAACATCACATTACAGTTAGTTACATTCTCAACATACTACTTTGCCTTCAGGTTATTTTCACATGTGCCAAACAGTATCTATAGATCAGATTTAGAAAGGGTTTAAAAGGTTTCTCTAAAACAGGGAAATATGTATAATAGGGCATTTGCAAAACTCTTTTTGCAGAAAGCAACAAAACTGTCATGCTTAAGGAGTCCTTGTAGTTCCATTTAGCACATCTCCAGTGAAAAGGAACATGTGAGAGCAACTACTCCATTTACGAAATAAGGGAACTGTATGTCTCTGTCGCATGCATGTCATTGCTGTACCTCATACAGTTAATCCTGCTAGTCAGAGCACATGGTTTCCCATCAAGTGGGAAACCATGTGTTACAAGGATACCAAGTGTCAGCAGTATGCCAGCAGCAAGGAATGGCCTAAGAGAGTAACTACATTGACATAGCAGCTATAAGAATATAGACATTCTTCTTTAGTCTTTCTTTCAAATACAACATTAAGGGACTATATAAAGTACCACATCTAGATATGCCTTTAATAAACATTATCATCTGTTGTAACTGCAACTAATGCTAGTTGCTATATTTATTACTACTACTACTACTACTTCTACTACTATTACTACTACTACTACTACTACTACTACTACTACTACTACTACTACTACTACTACTACTACTGCAGATATTAAAAGGTAATACTTACTTCTAGCATGTTTCTTAAAGCTACATTATCTATGGTCAGAAGTGAATATTGGCAGATGAACAGTCATAGGTTTAAATTATAGATCCCCTGACCTCATAATGAATCACCATCAATAGAAAAGATAATTTCAGTTATACTGACTTTCTAAGCTAATCATATATAACATAAGTTAAAACTGGTAGGCAGTGCTTTGCTAGGTGAGTATCTAGAACTCATTCTAAGTTCCCCTTTTCCCTTACTTTGTCTCTGGAAGCTATTTCATAATTTCCCGAAGAAATGGGCCTACCCTGATGACCTAGTGGTTAATGGTATCGCCACTGACTGCTTGATGTCTCTCCCCACTGCCTGGGTTTGAATCCTTGTATGGCATGATAGGAAGTTCATAATGACCGTGCACTCCGATCTCCTACACCACATAAATCTTCCCAGTAAAGTATTGGCCTACATCTGGCAGAAAACGTGACGGTTATCCCAATTACAACATTCCCGAAGAAGTTGTAGTGATACTAGTGGTAGTTGCAGCTATAGAAGAAGTAAAACAAAAAGCCATCCTTCCAATTGCTGTATGAAACTACTACTACTACTACTACTACTACTACTACTACTACTACTACTACTACTACTACTACTACTACTACTAATTATAATAATGATAATAATAATAATTATAATGATAATGATAATGCCATTGTAAAACACTTTTCTAAATTCAAACTTATCTTAAGTACTAAAAATATTCACGTACCACCGTAAACCAGCTTGTAGGTTTAGGTGATATTATCTCTATTCCTTAAGTATATTTGGATAATTGTCAAACAGAAGCCACCTAACAGTTCCCAGGTATTTCTAAATACATGCTTTGTTCAATAATCTTCATGGGACTAGAGTATTATCTTCTTAGGATTAGGCAAATCAAGTAATAAATGGAAATCCCCCTTTGATTTTGTATGTCCTTGGTCTACAGGTAAGCATTTAATAACAACAAACCGAAGACTATTGTTATTTGTCGATGGTAGTAGGTAGGTACTTTCAGCTGTAGATACAAGGGTGTTTGAGTGGTTTGACAAGCCCCCCCCCCCCCCCCCCCAATCTTACAATGAAGATGTTCTTGTTAAGAATATTCTGCTTAAATGGTAGATCTGGCTTTACGCTATAAAATAATGTTTATGCTGATATTTCTTATGAATGAATTGCACAACAAAAAAAGGAAAAGTATGTGCATAGAATATATCCTTTTATCACTAAGTCATTTATATTCTTGCATCAGTCAACAATTGTTTCAATGCTTCCATAATTTTAAGACGGTTTCTTCAATCACTCACTTGCAAAGAACTTATGGTTCCGGGTTTATTCATTTCACTAATCACAGATCCTATATCATGTAAAAGAAAGCTATGATTGTCCATTTATGTAAAACACAGAAACAGTGTTCAAATGCATGTTCCTGCCCGAGGACGTCATTCATTGACTGGTATATTGAATTCGTGTTGTGTACTGCGGGCTGGTGGATGCTTCGTTTTCATTGTTTCCTATTAAAAACTCCCCTTCTTCTTTTATGCCACTTGGCAAACCGTTTCTTTTCGGTGGTTCTGGTGGGCTGCACATGGCTGATATCTTGGCTATTCATTCTAAAGTACCCTAGTTCATCCGCCCCAAGGCCCCTTTGGATGCTGCTAACTCGACTGAGAAATGATTGGCCTACTTTTCTACTAGCAGGTCTTGGTTGACTACCAAATTGAGCCCTATCCTTACTGAGCATCCTAAAATACTCTTACTCCTGATTGAGGTCTGCAATTATTACAAGATATTCATTTGAGTCCAGACCAACACCAGCATCACTTCTCTTTGAATCACCCGGGGTTTCGTATTTGTGTACAGCACTATCACCTCTCTTTAGGTCATCTGGGTGTTCATACTCGCTCGATGTCACATTACTTATCACATTGTAATTATCTTCCGCAATCTGATCTTCATTTTCAATACTACTGTATATAGCATACTGATCGCTATCGGCACTGGCTCTTCGTATAACCCCAGGAAATGGATCAAAAGGTACTGGGGTTTCGTATTTTTGACTATCAATGGCCTCTGGTGTAGACGGCGGAGGTAGAGTAGGAACTGGAGGCAAATCTTCTGCAAACAATGAACAGTTTTACTAACTCATGCATTTCTGGTAGTATTATATAATGACAGTGATATGGACCAATTTAAATGAAAAGTGAATGTAACTAATTTTGACTTTATTTAATTTTATTAACTATAAAGTCTAGAATGTATAGGATCTGTCTGTACCTGTATCAGGAAAAGGCTGAAAATAGTGCTTTGTAACTTTTGTGCGTCTTTTTATTCTTACTGAATAAGGACCCTCTCTCACATATGCGATCTTGTGTTGCAACGATACTGTGATTGCTGCGATTTTAGACATTGCTGTGTCATCGTATTAAAATTGATGTGCATCAGAAAAAGTATACCAGTGCTGTTGCTATGCTATTCACAATGCTATCCCAATGCTACTACTGTGCTATTGCAATGCTCTCTTAACACTATCGCAGCAGCCGCTGGGTAACTGGTCTAAATCGTGGAGTGTTGAAGTGGCTGGAAATCCATTGCAATTATTTGAACATGTTAAAAAATTCCAGCAGTGTAATAAAGTCAGTGATTTAGTTACGCTCTGACGGCCGTGTGGTCTAAGGCGCTGCCACTGACTGCACGCTGTCTCTCACCACTGCCTGGGTGCGAATCCCGGCCTGGGCATGTGAGAAAGTTGCCAGAGACTTGGGGTTAGGCGGTGGTTTTCGCTGGATACTCCGCTTTCCTCCACCACATACAACTGGCTAGTCACGAATTAGCCACATTTGGCATAAATGTGACGAAAAGCAAAATTCCAAATCCAAATCGTTGTGGAATTGTAACGGTCGCAATGACATCGCTATGAAGTCACTGCAAGATCGCAAAGCTATGGCTAAGCCATCGCAATGGTCGCTCTGAGGTTGCAGAAATGAGCATGGGAATGACTGTAGCGATGTCACGACAATGTTGCAGTGGTTGCATAGCAACTCACTAGAGACGTCGTAGATATCAGAGCGACGCCGCAACATTGTCATAGCAACCCCCGGACGACTATTTTGTCACGTGATCATAACTTTCACTGACGTAGCATGGGAGAGATTGCCGCTGTCAGTAGTCCAGGCAAAAAGGGGTCATCACGCATCCTCTGAAATCAATTTCTATTTGGCGGATTTATATAGGAAAAAATATGTAGAAAACAATTTGGTGTGCTAAAAAGTTGACATAGCGTCCCACGTGACATTTTTTATCCAAATTAGGATGTAATTATGCAAAAATCTATTATTCGCCATATATTTGCGAATTTTACAGATAAATGAAAAATAATAGTCTCTAGATCTATAGTATGAGGATTAAAGTTTATTATGAAAACTGCCTTAAAGTGGCTGCATGCAGCGCTTGCATGTAAAAATGCAAATAAGCGCCGCCATGCTTTATATATATTGGAATTATTTTGCAATTGTTCAATACTTTTGACAAATTTTACATTTCGCGGGGCCAAAAGCATGCAAAAGCACCTTATATTGTACAAGTTAATTACAAGCAATCTATTTTCTTCTAAATTTAACAAAAAAAGTTCAAAAGGAGGGAGAAGCATAACTTTATTGAAGTTTCTTTTCCCGTACTCCAATGTTGGAAAAAAATAGCCAAGAAGTAAGTGAAAATTTTGTAAAATATCATTACAAATCCGAAATTGTACTTTAATGCATCTTCGATATTGGAACTGACTCGAACATGATTGAAACAACTCGTGGCCTGTTAAAATTGATTTGCCCAGGAAAACCAAATTTCAACTGAAGTTGCATCAAATCCAGTTCTTGAATAGAGCTATTTCAAATTAAGGTCTGACAGCAGATATAGGATTTTAATCTCGCTTATGATAGCAAAGCCATTATATAGCTGATAATAGTCTTAGTATCAATTGTTTTAGTCAAATTCACCTTTGTTTAGAACAATCTAGCAGGTAAAATATCAGTAAATGTGGTTTAACAAAAAGTAACGCATCGTTAGCTTATCCAGTCATTATGGGTTATTCATGCATAGGATATTAACTCATTGGTCTGTAAAATTGGCAAAGGTATGGCAAAAGATTTTTTAACACCCCCCCCCCCCCCCCAAAAAAAAAGAAAAATTAAAAAAATCAAGAAACAAGTTTCTGACCCAAAATTGGTATCAGTCAGAATTTCCCAGTTTGATTTTCAAAAAGTTTTGTCTAAACAATCTACACAATGCTCTTAACAAGAAGACATGCATACAATGACTGGTCATCGTGTTTGTTTTTCAATCACAGATGGTCAAGTTTTTGATATAGGACGTTTTTGGCAGATTTTCATAAAAATGTTATAAAATAATTTCCAATTACCATATATGCCCACTCATATATAATATATTGTTGAAGAAGGGAACCCCATTTTATACACATAAATTATCATATATATTTTTGGAAAATGTGTCGAAACATCAAATTCATTAAATATGAAAAACCTTGTAGCCAAAATCATTCATTCTCTAAGAATACTATTATAATAGGTAGGTATAACTATAATAATACATATTAGATGAAAATCTGTTTTTGTAACAATTTCTTTTCAAATTGCGCAGCTGAATTTCGATAAATATTTTAATTTGTCCAACACTCAATAGATGTCACCGGTAAAGAGATTCATAAGACCTTAAACACCTGTAGATCCATGATGAAGCGATGAGAAAATGCCAGACGAATTCCCTATTAAAGGTGTCTGAACCTTGGGATATTACAAATGGCTATGCCGTCGTTGAGGTTGCAACGCCATTGTCACGGGTTTTATACAGTCGTGTTGCCATCGTTATTAAAAAGTCCCGCTTGCTATCACATCGCAATGGCAGCATTAAAATCGTAAAATCATCTCCAACACTTCGCATTGCGATTGCTACACCATCGTATTGCATTCGTTACAATCGCAACACAGTCGTTCTGTTATCGCTGTGACATCGCTAACACATAATCTAGGTCAGAGTTAGCACAATTGCTACGACACCACAGCGATCTACCTACTTTTAAAGCAGCTGTCCCGTCGCAACACAAGATCGCAGATGTGAGAAAGGGGCTTAAGAGTTGATTAACATAATTCTCTTTGCAATTGTTGGGCTGAATCTTGTTCTAATATCTTTATTGTTAATCTGTTTTTACTATTAAAACATAGCATTTCATAAAATAAGAGCTAATATTTATGAATTGTTTTGGTGAATGTATGGAATAGTCTTATAGAGTAAAAAGTTATGCAATGGAGTGAATGAATTAAAAACAACTTCTCAACTCACTTTGTGATACTTGTTGCAATTCAGTCGGTGTCGGTAGAACAGGTCTAAAAGGGTAACAAAAAGCAATAGTCAAGGTCATGAAGATAGATTTCCGATTTGAATTATATATACAATAGAACCTGTCTTCATTCTCAGGAAATAAAAAGTGTTCCATGTATCCAGGTGTTCAGTATATCCAGGTTCTAAGTATTTGGAGGTCGTTGAAGGTAAATTATTGTTTCCCTTTAGCATCTAAACGGAAGAAATGCATTGACCTTATGCCCGATATTTTTCTTTCTAGTCCCTGCATTTTACATTGTGTCCTTTTTCGGTTTACATTGTAAATTCAAAAACCTTTTTGACACTTCTTTCCTCGACTTTGTTTGAAGTTGTTTTGTTTGGACTTACGTTTTGTTGGATTATTATGAAGACTTTTACTGGTCATTAAACTTACATTCCTAGACAGAGTAATACCACCCAGTGATGGTCGATACTGAAAGTTTTGTACTCACACGGGTTCTTTAGTCTTCCATCTTCTTATAAATATAGCTAGGATTATGATTGACAGCAGAATGATAAGTGCTCCAGCAATGATGGCAGCAATTACACCAGGATTCATGGAAGCTGCTGTGTCACCAAGCTTCTCTGTTGCAGCAGGCATTGCTGAAATAAACAGTACAAATATGTTTGAGGATTCATATTGTCTGAAGAAAAAAGATTGGCATTACACGTACTGTTACTATCAAAGTGTAAGCTTAAACTATGATACGGTTTACATTTTTTTAGAAAGCTTTATGCTGGGTCAGTTCAGGAGAGAAAGTGGTTTGGATAATTTTGTTACTGATTAAAATTTGGCAAAAATGATCAAGTTTCAATATGAAATCAATGACTTTGCTTACGGGATATCCATTTTGTAAGCAGCTGTTCACAAAAAACACTATACGTTCCTTATACAGGGTGTCCCAAAAAATGCAACAAGCTACATTTCCCTAGATTTCATGGCAAATAGGAAGCTGGTGTTTATTATTTATACACCGTTGGAATGCTACGTATCTTAGCTAAGCACAATGATAATATCACAATGAAATAATATCCCTGGGGGGAGATATCCCCCCAAACATGACACCCCCTCTGAAGTGAAATCGTGCGCGAAAGGTACTGGCCTGTTAATACACAAGCTAGCACTGATTTTACCTGCTTTCACATGTATAACCTGCTTCAACTAAGCCCTGCCTTACCTGGCAAAATGCGAAGGGATGATCAGTCAACCATGACCAAAATCACTTGGTCAGAATTCCCATTTTGAATAATTTGAGTGGAACGATTGACTGATCACTGGACAGTCCCTTCCTAAGCTTCCATTGCAACTATTATGAGTAAGTACATGGTGGGCCAGCTATTTACACATCAGGAAGACTTTTTTTTTAATTTCATTGTGCCCAAAAAGATGTTTTGATATGATTTGCCCTTAACTAAAGGCAATATGCCTTTTAATTCATTCTTTAGGGGTGTTCAAGCCATCTGTATGGGAATATTACATGCAAACACACAAGAACCTCTCGTATGCAATTTCACTTTGGAGGGGGTGTTTTCTTTTTTTTGGGGGGGGGGGGGGGTATCTCCCCTCAGGAGTATTGCTTGATTTTGATTTTTCTCTGTTAGTTAGTCGACATATGTAGCTTTTCGAAGGTGTATGAACAATACATACCAGTCTCATAGTTTTCCAGCAATTAGGGAAAATGTACCTCATTGCTAGCTTGTGTAGTAACAGGCCAGTACCTGTCGCGCGCGATTTCACTTCAGAGGGGGTGTCATGTTTGGGGGGATATCTCCCCACAGATTTATTATTTCATTGTGATTTTTTCATGATGCTTAGTTGAGATACGTAGCATTCCAACAGTGTATACATAATAAACATGGGCTTCCTATTTGCCGTGAAATATAAGGAAATGTAGCTCGTTGCATTTTTTGGGACACCCTGTACTATACAACAGAAAATCCGAATAGTTCAATGAGGGAAAGGCAGTGAATTAGTTTTTTTTTCATCATTTGTAATTGTACAAAAATCAATCAAATATTACAATATGAAATCAATCACTCCCCTCGTTTAATATTATTATGGTAAATAAATACGGGACCTATCTTTGTTAGCCGTTATATGGCAGAAAAAGGGACAAAAATGCAAAAGTTCTATGTTAGTTCTTTCATGTATACTTAAGAAATATCAGGCTGGTTAAACTTAGTAGTTTGGAAATGTTTGTCGTCAGTTGTAATTACACATACATAATCAAGAGCTACAATATTTAAGAGTTTACAGTATGAACAGAACAACTATATCTTATATATATATATATATATATATATATATATATATATATATATATATATATATATATATATATATATATATATATATATATATATATATACTGGGGCGGTGATGGTGGGCCTTGATCCCTCCCCTTTCTTATGAGGAGTGTGTGGATTTAATCATATAAAATTACCAGTGTCCTTATGTTATATATGGATGGTGTATCTATCCACATTAAGTAGATATTTGCTCGGATGTCGCAAAGGACATTCATAGATATGTAGTCGGTCTACATAGACCGATCACGTTGATATAATAAGGATAATAAGGATTGAAATATCCCCTAATAATAAAACAGTTCGCTTAATATATATAAATAATTTCATTAAAAACAATGATGGGATTTGACCGAAATGAGAAATAAAAATTTGATCAAAATTGTGCACAAAAAATACACAGGTCATATAAGTTCTACTGTCGGAATAAGCTCCAAATATCATTAATTTTTTGTGCATCCATAATTAAAGTATTCAATAGAGTTAAAGAATAAATTAATACATAAGTAAGTAAAAGCAGAAAACGGTATAATTGTGCCTTGAAATGATAAGGAGTTAATTATCGGTGGTTGTAGAAAATCGCTCACCAGTGTGGGCTAGTTGGTACATATTAGTGTATGTATTTGTGATGATATATTCACATGTGTACCCTCTATGTGTATAAATGACTAAATGTATATTTTAGTTGTAAATAAAGGTGGTAATAGATAAGAAATGAATCAGTTGTTGTTGTTGTTGGAAATCCTAGATATGAGTGTCCGTATTATCTAGCTATCTGCCCTTACTACCTTTATTTTTGTCTGCCGCCTTATTATTGAAGACATTAAGTCCGTCAGGTATTTTGGTGCGTAACCTGCATATCCATGTCTGTTCTAAGTCTAGTCTGTGTAGCAGTGACCCTTCACTATCAGAGTGGCCTTTAGCGTATTGTAACACAAGAATTCTCATGTCTTGTATACCTATATGACCTTCCTCATTGTAGTGTCTTCCGACGCTGTGGATCAGAGTGTTGTTTTGAGTGACATTTCGGAAGTGCTCACATATTCTGGATCTTAATGTCCTTTTGGTCTGACCGACATACATTTTTTCGCATTTAGAACATGCGATACAGTAGACTAGATTGTTACTCTCGCAATTGCATTTGCGGATGGTAGTATAGGATGAGTTAGCCAGGGGGCACTCTAGACGGCCGCCTTTATCTAGGCGGTCACAATACCTACAGGTGTTGCAGGTACATTTCAATAAAGTGAACGCTTTTGTTGAGCAAAAAATGGGCCTTGCGGACAGTGATCAGTTCTCTGACCTGCCTTTCAATACTAAGGAAGTATTGAAAGGAATTAAAAGATTGAATAAGGGTAAAGTCCCAGGACCTGATCTCATAACTGCAGAACACCTACTTCATGGAGGGGATATACTGGCCAGGTGCCTCATGAAAATCTTTAACTTAATGCGGAGCTGTGAGTACATACCCGTAGGATTTAGAAGAGGGACCCAGATCCCCCTGTACAAGGGGAAAAATACGTGTAGCCTGAACCCGTCAAACTACAGGGGGATCACCCTACTCTCGACTCTAAATAAACTCTACGAGGTTATACTGTGGCATAGAATGGAATCATGGTGGGTCACGAATAAAGTCATATGTGGGTTGCAAGGCGCCGGAAAAAAGGGTTTCTCATGCCTGCACTCAGCGCTTATGTTGCAGGAGACTTTAGCCACGTCGACAGAGGGAAACCAGAAATGCTTTTCTGTATACTTCGACGTGGCTAAAGCCTACGATACTATATGGATTAATGGCCTATTTTATCAACTCTTTAAACTTGGTATCACGGGCAGAACATGGCGCATGCTTAGGAAGAGTTACGAGAACTTTTTGTGCAGGGTAAGAGTGATGGGGCATTTTTCTGAGTGGTACTAACTCACTTGCGGAATTCATCAGGGTGGGTTCCTATCACTCATAAAATATGTAGCCTTCACAAACTCTTTATTGGAAGACATCAGGGACTCCGGTCTTTGCTGCCAAATTTACAATACGCCAAGTGTACCCGTGGGGTACGCGGATGACATGGCCGCCGCTTGTCCGTCCAAGTACAAAGTGGACCAGGTAATTCGTAGGGCGTAAGAACACGGGTGCACTTGGCGTTATGACTTTAATGCCACTAAAAGCGCAGTATAAGTCTTGGGGGAAAAACCCAGAGAGTGGGCTACTAATAGCAGACATAGACAGTTCCAGCTAGGGGGAAAAAAGGTGCTGGAGAAAGAAAGGTACGGCCATTTGGGAATTGTCTCCACAATTATTACGGAAGACAGTAACAGGGTCGGTGACAGGCTGAGCAAGGCCAGGAAGGCATTGAATATAGCAGCGGGTATTGGTGTAAAGAGGAAAGGGTTAAATATGAGAACGTGCAACGTTATCTTCTGGGGGATAGTCGTACCCACTGCACTCTTTGGTTGCGAAATCTGGTGCCTTACCGCAAATGATATCAATAGTATACATGATTTCCAGGTTTATGCAGGTAAGAGGGTACAACGCCTACATCCAGGGTCACCCAACATTTGTAGTTTCACGGGGCTTGGCTGGATACACCTCAAAATACTGATATTGATACGCAAGGTAATTTTTATAAGAACCATTATGGTGATGGGGGATGATGAAGTGGTGAAGATTATCCTCAAGAAGAGAGCACAGAAGTTTTGTGAAGACTCTAACAGAGCTATGCGTAATGAGAGGCGCAGCCCTGTCTTTGAAATAATGCATGCAGCTGTCAGATTAGGAATGGTAGAGATTGTATTAGAATGTATTGAAGGAAGGAGGCTATGGTCCAAGGGGGCATGGAGGGACATGACATGGCGAAAGGGTTGGGTGTTGAATGATAGATTGAACGACCAAACTCTCACTCAGCACAAAGATATGAATCTCTTCGCTATGGTATTTGATAAAGTTGCATATTCTGTTTGGTGGCTCATCGCTGATCAGTTCCCCACTTACATATACTTCTGTGAAACGATGGTCAAAATTTTGAGTCATTCAAGTAATTTGAAGGTAGACAACGTCACACTCAAAGCAGGACCCAGAAGTTCTAGAGTGTGTAGTGAATGCTGCATGAGCCAAATCGACGACGCTAGACACATGATATTACAATGCGATGATACGCAAAATGAGCGTAACACTATGTTCACAGAAATATATGAAAAAATGGGAGAGGAGGCTGATATGGTCAGAGGAGCAAACGACATAGTAGCGATACTATTAGGAAAGGATGTTGCGGGATTATCTGACATCGGTTCATTTAGATTAAGAATAATAGCTGGGGCACACATCCACATGATGTATCAGCGTAGAACTAGAACAGCAACCGGGATAGGATAATCGCCTCGTTACAACAACGGTAATTGGTGTTTTGACTTAAGTAAATAAACCAGTTACTCCGCTCTCCCCAAAAGACTATGTTTAAAAGTAACTACATGTCTATTGCTCATCCTGTTTAATAGCACTAAGTTACATACCACTTTGGCTTGTGGGGAAAAACCTTATAAAAAGTTAGTTAATAACACTATTAATAGAGGGCGTGCCAGGTATTGGTGCACAGTCCAGTGTGGAGCGAGATCCATAAGCAGGTTTCGTGTAGTATGGCGGTATCACCTTGGTGAAGAAACCAATTATCACCCTTTTTTAAAAGATGCGTTAAAGAACCTTTGGTAAAGTCCTTGTTCGTCCTGGTAGCGACTTCAATGTTCAGATCACTAAAGACAACCAGGTGAGAAACCTTGTAAAAAGTTGATTTGCAACACTAGCAATAGAGGGCGTGCTAGTGAATGGTACATGAAGTAGAGTACACAATGTTTCATTGTGAATCGTGGGTAGTGTCAACGGTCGCAAGTCTCGTGACAGTATATATAATAATTAGGTTTCTCCTTTGGCACCTGTTATGCGGTATTGCATAAACACTTTCACAAGATATTCAGTTCAAGTTCAAGCACGTTTGAGTTACACAATTTCTCGTTTATGTTATTTTTCATGTATTATATGGTCAGACAACCTGTGTACTATTTATGTTTTGCACTTATTTACTTGTAATTTGTAAAGTACAATCAGACAAGGGTGAACTTTGATACCTGTCTATTCTTTGAATGTAAGAAAATTTTGTATGATTATATACAGTCAATAAATATTCATTCATTGTAGTGTCTTCCCACGCTGTGGATCAGAGTGTTGTTTTGAGTGACATTTCGGAAGTGCTCACATATTCTGGATCTTTATGTCCTTTTGGTCTGACCGACATACATTTTTTCGCATTTAGAACATGCGATACAGTAGACTAGATTGTTACTCTTGCAATTGCATTTGCGGATGGTAGTATAGGTTGAGTTAGCCAGGGGGCACTCTAGACGGCCGCCTTTATCTAGGCGGTCACAATACCTACAGGTGTTGCAGGTACAGGCCCTCTTTTTAGGGTCTGATGATGGATCTTTTGGCATGGGTGGTCCTGGGACATCCCATGGATTCTCTGTTGCGGCTCTAATGAGTATGTCTCTCACATTTTTAGGGCGTCTGAATCCCTTAATAATTTGATAGTCCAAAAGTGGACGCGTGCTACTGGACCTGTCCAAGAGGTCCCAGTTTTTGGATATGATTTTGTCCAAAATGCTACCAGACAAGTGGTAGGTAGTGATCAAATATAACCTCTTTTCTTCTTGATCAGTCTGTGTGTCTGCTATTGGTAGTTTATATTCTAACAATTTCTGTCCTTGTAGGCGGTAAGCCTTTCCAAAAGCTTCTTGGAGCAGTTTTTTAGGATAGCCTGCTCTGTGAAAGTGACCTGCCATGGTGCGGGCTTCATTGGTGAAGTCATTGTTGTCACTGCATATCCTACGTATGCATAGGAATTGGCTGTAAGGTATGCTATCCTTACATTTAGGAGGATGGCAAGATTTGTAACTAAGGTAGTTGTGGGCATCTGTGGGTTTAGTATATTAACCAGTTTTAATGTTCCCTTCGTTGTCGAGGTGAACTTTGACGTCTAAGAAATTAACTGTTGTCGGTGAGATATCAATCTCAAACTTGATAGACGGGAGGCAATTATTCAGGTATGTATTGAAGAGTTGTAATTCTGCCTCTCCATGGGTCCAGATGACAAAAATGTCATCTATAAATCTGACCCATATGTAGGGTTGTTTATGGTAAGTTTCTACATATATATTTCCGAACCAACCCATAAATGTGTTGGCGAAGGATGGAGCGACTTTGGTTGCCATAGCAGTACCACCGACCTGCAGGTAGTGTCTTCCTGCAAAGTCAAAGTTGTTCATAGTTAGCACCATTCTCAACAAGGATATCAAGCTCCCATTTGAGGGGTTGCAGAATCTGCCACGATCTCTATATAGAGCTAGTCTGGCTGCCTCTAAACCCTCATCATTGGGGATATTAGTGTACAGGCTTGCCACATCTAGGGTGGCTAATAAAGTGACTTCTGGCAATTTGTCTATGCTTTGTAGTTTTTGTAGGAAATGTGTAGTGTCCTTGATGTAAGACGGTAATTTCTTTACATGTGGTTGTAGGAAGTAATCTACTAATTGTGAGATCTTCTCGGTAGGGCAACCGTTACCTGACACTATGGGTCTCCTGGTTGGGTTCACAAGTTTTTTATGAATTTTCAGAAGCATATAAAACAACGATGTTCTGTCCGTAGACGACATTAAATAGTCGTGACATTTTAAGTCTATTTCCTTATCTTCATACATGTCAGCTATTTTTTTATTTATAATTTTACTGTGTGTGTCTGTTAAATCAATGTTTGTCTCTATGTAAAATTTATCATCACTTAATTGTCTAAGACCTTCGTTAATATAGTCTGTGGTATTCATTACCACAACTGCACCACCCTTATCAGCTGGTTTAACAGTGATGTCTTTGTTAGATAAAAGTTACATAATGGATACTTTTTCTTCTGCTGTAATATTTTCTCCATTGAATTTATATATATATATATATATATATATATATATATATATATATATATATATTTCCGAGCATGAATATGTCTGCACATGTATCAAAAGTTATCAAGTCTGCAAATTACCAAAAATGTGCCCCTCTAGACTTGAGGGAACTGTTAGTCAAACAAGCCAATACAAGGACTCTAAGATCAAACACTACGAACTTATTACATATACCACTCACTAATCAGAAAAGGTTTGGTGACAGAGCATTATGTGCCTATGCACCACACCTTTGGAATTAGCTCCTTGATAACATCAAGGCCGCTGATAGTGCGCAAAACTTCAAGAAACAGCTGAAAACATTGCTATTCTGAAAGGAGTTTAATTGACTATATGGACCATGACAACTGTCCAATGACAAACGCCGCTAGGTGTCGTATTTTCCGATCATTATCGATAACCAGTTTCAAAATCGATAAATCATTATGAAAGACGCAACCGAGTAAGCGTCGATTATAATCGATGATCGTCCCAACACTAATATATCACTAACCTGGGATGCCACCAGGGGGGTCTATAGATCTTGTCATACATAACATGGGTTTAAAAGTAATCCATGTTTCTTTCCCCTGCCCTTGATCAATGGTGGTGGGAAGGGGGGATGATCTGTGATCTCATTCTTATAAATTTCGCGAGGGGGGATTTTTTTTCTCGAAAACCTGAAATATTGTCGCCCTTGCGAACCTATCACACGCAATTTATTGTGTGGTTAGTTACGTACTTTCCTACTGCATTGGGGTGGCACGTCAGTCGGTGATTTTCATCCCTAGACAGTCGAGACTGAAACAAAGAATATGCGCAATAACTTCACAGAGACATTTCAATATGATACATTGGTTACTTATGTATATGTTACCAAGGTATCATATTATAATTCGCATATTTACCTGTCCAATATTGGGGAAACATGTTATTGATTTTGCACGTAAAGCAATCATCGTACAATAGAGGGACGGCTTTTGCGATGGAAATAATTGATCAATTATCAACATACATATATATGTTTGTTGATAATTATCAGAATGGTACATATATTAAACGAATAATGAAATTCATCGTGCCGTGAATTGAATTTTTGCCAATTTATGGCAATAATTCAATTTGCAGTTGGCGAGTATATAAGGCCATAATTAATGTGGACCGAGGCTGAAAGGCAGAGGAGTATAATTTCTTTAGTGTATTTTGAATGTGCGTATGCATGAAAACAACTCCAATGCGATATAATGGGATTATGACGTTTAAGGGAGTTAAATATATCAGTGTGATTTCTTATTGGTATACTAGTTTAATTAACTCACAATATAGCTAAATGTTTTAAGAACCAATTGTATTTAATACGTTATTTCATATTGTACATAATCTTTGCAACATGATTTTTCAAAAGATGTGTTTGTTTCAGCTTTTAAGATTACAGATAGGTAGGCAAATTTCGCGAGGGGGATTTCTTTTTTCGAAAACGTGAAATATTGTCGCCCTTTCGGACCTATCACACGCAATTTATTGTGTGGTTAGTTACGTATTTTCCCACTGCATGGGGGTGGCACGTCAGTCGGTGATTTCCACCCCTAGACAGTCGAGACTGAAACAAAGAATATGCGCAATAACTTCACAGAGACATTTCAATATGATACATTGGTAACTTATGTATATGTTACCAAGGTATCATATTATAATTCGCATATTTACCTGTCCAATATTGGGGAAACCTGTTATTGATTTTGCACGTAAAGCAAGATGGCTGCCATCATCGTACAATAGAGGGACGGCTGTTGCGATGGAAATAATTGATCAATTATCAACATACATATATATGTTTGCTGATAATTATCAGAATGGTACATATATTAAAAGAATAATGAAATTCATCGTGCCGTGAATTGAATTTTTGCCAATTTATGGCAAGAATTCAATTTGCAGTTGGCAAGTATATAAGGCCATAATTAATGTGGACCGAGGCTGAAAGGCAGAGGAGTATAAAATCTTAAGTTAAAGTACATGTTCCCGTTCATCCAATGTCAGTGTATTGAAAACGAAGTTAGAATACAAGATATGCTCTAATTAACACGACCGCATGCCCCATTGCCACCCAGCTTCGTGGACATTGTTGCATGGATGACCGCACAACTGAACGTAGCTTTGTTTCGCAAGCTACGCACGAGGGCCATTGAGTGCTGTGCTTATTTTAACATGCTTTTCACGAAAGCTTGTATAACCAGGCAGTGACATATGCCCGGTCAACTGGTGGTAGGAATTAACTGTCTGTACTGTACATGCTCCACGTTTTCGTATGCAGCATTTATGGCAAGCCTTTTGCACATTTATTCAAGATGTGCGAGGTTGATACAAGATGTCAAAAAGTGAGACAAGATTTGAGAAATTTAGTAGCAACATGAAAATGGACGCAACACGGAAAAATGGAACCAACCTGTGGATAATTGTATGGGAAATGAATATTTATGAGTCCAGTAAGTTCACACAATCGACGTCATTGCAGGTCAGCAAGTCGCGTTTGACTGTACCTGTACTTGCATTTTGTCAATGTAATCATTTATTATCAAAACGCTGTTTCTCATTAAGTATATGAAATAGACATTTCTTAATTTCCTATATCTTCAAACGTTTCAATTATTGATATTGATTATGCTAAAACTATAATTAACGTTAATCAACAAGAAAAGCGTAGCGACCCACTTGTCTATTCTATCAATAGAAACGGCAGCTTCTAAAATGCGGAACTGGAACGGATATAAAACCGATATGATGGACCAAATGTGAAAGAGCAAAAAAAGAACTTTATTTTCAAGACCGTCCGTGGGGGAGGGTAAATGTATATATGTTTATTGACTGTAATTTGAAATACAAAAGCATACTCAAAATACAAAAGGATGTTATATACAATAGATAACAGAAAAATGAAAAAGTTGATAAATATAGTAAGATTGAACAAAATAAGGAAATATACTCGAGTGCTGCCCGCTCACCATAAGTAGGGGTCGGTTTCCTACCTAAAGATCGAAATATGAAGGGTTTGGTCGCTAAACTAGGGAATTTTTGCACCGGTAGGCGCGTGCGTTGGAAATCTTACTCATATAAGCATGTTAGCTATAGGCTTTCGCCAAAACCCTTAAGAGGACAAACCACATCTGCAGATTCAATGTGCAGGGGTGGCTATTCTCGAAAATGTAGGAAAACATATCAATAGAAGTATATCAATATAATAGATATGACATAGCGGCAGCCGCCTTAAAGCTGACGCACCTCGTGTAAGAGGGTTGTGCATATATTAACATGACATATATTTGTAATGATATACGGGCAGAATATTTATCCAGGAGTTGGGCTATATATTAAAAGGACAGTTTAACCAACACCCTCCCTAGCCTTAACTAGGACTGAATACATGAGATGAAGAAATCTTTCTATACATTTCAAATGTCATATCATAGTTTACTCCTGGCGGTACTTTCCCCATTACAAGGTGAAGGTTATTCTCAGTGGGTGTAAAAACATTAATACCATGTGACCTTTCAATCTCACTGAGATCTAGAAATATGTGCTCCCTGATATTTTTGAAATAAGAGCAATGGGTAACCAGGTGTTCGGCATCTTCCAGAGCAAAATCTTGGCACATATCGCAGTGAGGGCGGTTATCTCCATCATTTCTATAAAGATAAGAATCACTCTTCATTTTATTAGATCTGCATACTAGTTTCGACATTGTTTCAGAACTCTGCATGATATCAGTAGACATGTCACCCAATTGCCACCATATCAGGGGTTTTATTAATAAAACTTTATCTGTCCCGCCTACTCCAAAGGGAGCATAAATAAAGCTCTTTTAACTCTACAAGAACTTTAGGTAAATGAAACTTTATTTCTTCCCGACCACTACAGAGGGAGGATAAAGTGTGGCCACGTTCTTTACTTGCTCTGTCACACTTGGTCCATCATATCGACGCGAGTTTTACATAAATTCCAGTTCCGCATTTTAGAAGCTGCCGTTTCTAATAATATATTAGACAAGTGGGTCGATCCACTATTCTTGCTGCATTGCCAAAATAATCCTTTGTTCTTATAAATGGCAATTTCCTTTGAAAAGAAACATTTGATATTATTTTGATATTATTGATATTATACAATGTATTATGTATTAAAATAACATTGTAACAGAACTAGTTGCGTACCGCTATTAAAGGTTTGGAAATTTGATTTATTAAGTGTGCCACTCTTCGGCTTTTCTAAACATGCAATAGTATAAATGTGTAAAGAGTTTTGTATGTTTGAAAGTATGGATATACGGCTATAATCACATATATTCAAACCTGTTTGAAAGTACTGAAGTTTGGATATATAGAAGTTTGAAAGTTTGAAAATAAGTATATTTGAAAGTTTGAACATTTGAAAGTTTAAATTATCATGTGTACCACTGACCGATATATATATATATATATATATATATATATATATATATATATATATATATATATACATATATATATATATATATATATATACATATATATATATATATATATATATATATATATATATATATATATATATATATATATATATGTGTGTGTGTATATATATATATATATATATATATATATATATATATATATATATATATATATATATATATATATATATATATATATATATATATATATACATATATACATATATATATACATTAAGGGTGGCTAGCTTGTGACGGATAGACAAGGGTTAAGTTGCAACGAGTAGTCGGCTGCATAAATTCCCCATTAAGCGTCCACTTCTCTAGCTTTTATGACAGCTCCTGAACAAGTCATTGTTCTTAAGTAGGCTATCAGCACACAATGACCGCCAGTAGCATTTGTATAGTATAGTATGTTTATTGACTGAACCTCGAGGTGTACAAAATCATACGGATACAAATCAATAAAACAAAAGATACATAGAGAAATATTAGAACCAAAAGTAGAAATATATAAACACTACAAGAACACTAGAAATACGGAGGTATGGAAAATTAGGATACAAAAGTATAAACTAAGAAAACTGTTAGCAATGTCAACCCAGTTCTCATTGGCGGATAAATGTACCATTTTACGCGTGGAGGGGGAAGTCGACCGCTTGTAAATGCAAACTTCACGCGCGTTACTTGTTTAAAGTATGCAGATATACGCCTGCAAAGATAATCTGATCACAACAGGTACAGGCAAACGCGACTTGCTGACTTGCAATGACGTCGATTGTGTGACCTAACTGGACTCATGAATATTAATTTCCCATACAATTATCCACTGGTTGGTTCCCTTTGGTCATGTTGTCTCCATTTATCTATCTCCACAAGATATTTTGGTCCAAGGTTGTATCCATTTTTTCATGTTGCGTCCATATTTTCATGTTGTCCCTTATTCTCATTAGATAGCTCAACCTTGTATCCATTTTTCACCATGTTGTATCTCCCTCGCACATGTTGAATATATGTGCAAAAGGCATGCCATAGGCATTATCACAGAATTTCATTCTGTCGGAAACTATAGATAACATACTGTAGTTGATACAGGTAATGCACTGCATAACACTGATAGTTGATATGTAACTAGTGTCACCGCACCCAGGAAATCCTGTACCTTATCTTAGTACATAGACATACACCTTACTTCTTAGAAGACTAGCCCATATTTATCACTCTGTACTAGGTAACCTATCTATATGATGTATAAACTGTATCATTGATGATTATTAGTCAGTCTCGAATAAAACTCTAAACTACACACGCGTTTGGATCTGTCTCCATATATACCATTGAACCAACCATCTAGTGGCTCACAACCCCCAATTTCATTATACACTATGAATGCTTCAGTCTTTAAAGATCGAATTTCTAGTTACGAACGCAAGTTTCTTTCAAGAGTTTCATGCACCTTCCCTGACCTGTGTCATAAACCTGTCAAGAATGTGTCACCATGACAAGTATTCTACCGCAACATATGGTGTACCCGCAATTCGTGGTTTTCCAAATGTTATATTCCTTAATTCAGTGGAGAACAAGCTAATCGTATTAACTCAGAGAAGTAGTTCATATTGAATGACAAATATAATTATACTTTGATTATACAAATGATTATGACTATATACATACATACATACTGAATACATACATACATACATACATACATACATACATACATACATACATACATACATACATACATGCATGTACATACATACATACTTACACACACACATACATACATACATACATACATCACTTATGGATAATCAAGATTTTAGTATGCCATGTAAAAGTCGTATAGAAGTTCACCATCGTGGACAAGGGATGATGCAAGAATCAATTGGTTAAGTTAAACTCTAATGTATATATATATATATATATATATATATACATATATATATATATATATATATATATATATATATACATATATATATATATATATATATATATATATATATATATATATATATATATATATATATATATATATATATATATATATATATATATATATAACTTTTTAATACCTTACTATGGGCAGGAGCTTATGCTAGAAAGAATACTTGTATTTGCTCCTTTCTGCGCGGCTTTTATTTGAATTACAATCGGTGCTCATTTATGCATTCAAGACGTCGTCAAATGGAGTACCAATGCATGTTTCTTTGTTAGGCGTATTGAAAAGAAAACAGTAGGAAAGGCAGGTAGTGCATGAATATCTACATATGTGGAAGTGATAAGAAGTTTGTAAAAAAGAAATAAAGACAGCAGTCAAAGGTAGCTTTTAGTCACCTTTCGCTAGGCCATCTAACATCACTATAACCTTATGAAAGACTGAATTTATGGCTAGAATAATTAGTCATGCGAGCATTTCCCGGAGTGATGATTTTAAGTAAAAAGGGTTACCGGCTACTGCTCAGATGTGTCACTTATGTAATGAATTTGAAATAGAAGATGCTCGGCATCTTATTCTTAGGTATTTTGTAAATGAGAGGGAAGCTATGTGTAACGAAATTAGCCATATTAAAGATGGTTCTGGTACTATTTTCTTTGAAAGCAATAGGGACCCTTTCTACTCCATCCTGGGAGGCCCAGCTTAGATGCAGACCAGATGGGGAGGATCTGCCTAATTATCCTCAGATTTTGTCTCTGACATGTACAACAATTGTGTGAGATATATGAGAGGTATTGGTTAGTGCCATGTATGGTACCACCTTCATGGCAGCCCTATTAGGTATACTAACCCTACTTAAGGCCCTGACTAAGATTTAGCATTATGTTTCAATATTGACGCACCTGGACATCTTTGTATATATAGTTTGATTCTGTTCTTTATTTACTTGTTTCCATTCTTTTATATCTTGGTTTTTGTATACTCATACAGTCAATAATATATATATATATATATATATATATATATATATATATATATATATATATATATATATATATATATATATATATATAATATATATATAATATATATATATATATATATATATATATATATATATATATATATATATATATATATATATATATATATATATATATATTATATATTTATATATATATATATTTATATATATATATATATATATATATATATATATATATATATATATATATATATATATATATATATATATAGGCATCAGCCTACCTTCGCAGTTTCCGGTCACGTGATGACACGTTGCATTTTTGCAGTTTTCTGAGCAGGTGTTCTCACAGTTTGGCCCATAGGTACCATTCTTGCATGCTGCAAAATCAAATCATTGTAAAAACAGTGAGCAGTCAAAACGTGATGGGTGCCGATAGGCAAGAAGGCTTTTTAGTTCCATCAGATTTATATAATGTGATGCATCTTAGTCACCAGTATGCTATTAATATATTGATTACAAATATCTATTAGCAAATCGCCTACACAGGTAAAAGTTGACGGGCCCATGTCCAAACGGGCCCTTTTGGTCGCTGTGAGCACTAAAGCTAAACAAAAAATATGCTCGTTTCATATTACCCTTCAGACCCTAATTTTTTGCCCCTACCCTATTCTTTTTATTGCCTGAAATAGACAGGGTTCAACTTTCCCAGGGGTATATGCCCCTAGAGTTTGCTGTGGGGCCCATAATAGTATATATGAAAACCAGAAATTCTGTTTTGATCACTTGTTTTTAATTAAAAGACCTTTTCGGGCCCCTAGCCTGAAAACTAAGTGTCAGACCCTGATATATCATTTATTTAAAAGGCAATGTAAAAGTCTGAATCATATTCCATGCATGGCATACAAAAGAAATTGAAAAAAGAAAGAAGAAAACATCACATATAGCATATAATCCTATTTCAGTGCATGTATATAGATTTAGATACCCCACTACTTAAGATGCTTCTATTTTGCTTTACATTTACATATAATGCAGAAAGGAGGAGAGAAAAAAATACGATAAAATAAAATGAATTCCCTCTCTACCTACCCTATTTTTTTCTAGCATGTAATAGGAAATGAACATATTTTTTGTTTAGGCCTAATGGGATTTACCTCCGTACCAGTGGCAACTGCAGCCTATCACAGAGATCAAGGTTAGCTTCTACAAACCATTGGTTATAACGCCACAATCATTTTCTGAAATTGCTGTAGTTGAGGCACTATTTGTGCTTGGAAGTCAACCATCTGTCCACAGAAAATGAATAAACTAAAGCAAACTCTTGATTAACAACATGTGGATGGCAAGAAATGGTAAAACCCTTGAACATGTATGCCTCCTATTAAAGCGTGACAGAATGTACTTAAGGGACCATTAAATGTTAATTTTGAATTGCAGAAGGAAATGAAGAGGTCAGATAGCATTGAGAGTGTTGAAAGAGCTCTGGAGCGGTAGATGTCAACTGAAATAGATCAGACATTTTAAATAGAAGATAAAATGCCACACTCAAATTTACTTTACTTCCTTTACACAGTTATGCTTGCTGAAGTGCATTTAGAGGATATCTTTTTCAACTTCCCACAAAATAAGTTTTTTGAATAGCATAAATTGAACTTGAACGTTGGAAAACAAGCTATTCTGCTATGCTTAGCACAGCAGTAATAGGGCCCCCAGCTGCTGTTTGTACCACTCTGGTGGTACAAGCGCTTATGTGAATATAGCCTTTTGGTGCAGCTGTCAATTGGCATACAGCTGGTAATTTGACTGGGCACATTCCGTGGATACTGCTCATGTCTGTACCGTTTATTCTACCGTTTACTATATATATATATATATATATATATATATATATATATATATATATATATATATATATATATATATATATATATATATATATATATATATATATATATATATATATATATATATATATATATATATCAATTCCTAGTACCAAATATATTTTATGCTACCATGTATATATATATATATATATATATATATATATATATTATATATATATATATATATATATATATATATATATATATATATATATATATATATATATATATATATAATTTATATATATATATATACACATTCATTCATTGACCATTTATTATGCGAAGTTGAAACATCTGGGTACATATGTAGAATTTCCAACATTCTAGATAGTCCAGTTAGCTATGGAGATGACTTATGGGTCTGCAGTATTTCAAAGTATAATCGTGACAATGTTCTCAGAATCGTATACAATTACTCATGTAAATGGCGCTTTTATTATAATGCCTCCAAGAGTGCGGTCAAGGTATATGGTGAGTCAAAATCGGAATCCAAAAGAAACTCCAAGTATGGAAATTTCTTCTTGACAGAAAGTTAAAGAAAGACCTGAATTTGATCATGTGGGAGTAAAAAATTGCCTGTTTGGGAACTCTACGGCCAGGAATGAAGACAGGATCAGTCGTGGTTGTAAAGCTTTTAATTCTATCACCAGCATCGGTATCAAGACTAAAGGTGTGACTATGTCAGTCTGTTCAATAGTTGCTACAATTGTGTCCTATGGAAGTGAACTATGGGTTCTAAGACCTAATTAAACGGAACTACATGAAATGTTCCAGAGGTATGTGGGCAGTAGATGCCAACGATTTCCGTCTAAGTCACCAAATTACAGCTCAGTGTACCCTCTGGGATGGATAAGTATGTCGCGCTTTATTCAAGTGAAAAATTTACTATTTCTCAGAACCATTTTGGTTATGCCTGAGGAAGCTATATGTAAACAAATACTAGTTCTTAGAGCTACGGATTACCAACATGACCGAGTGGTTAGTGCCAGAAACGTACATGATAGCCCAACCTTCAAGATTTTTAATGCCAATAAGGAATTTGAAATTTAAGATATGTGCTTAGGCATGATTGATGGTGTTTTTTTTTTTTAGCAAAGATGAGTGGAAGAGGAAACTATGGGACATTGCATAAACTAAAGAAGATGAGGAATACAAAATCTCTTGTCAATATACCTTCATCTATAAAGTCATAGATAGACCATTCTTCCTTATTTGTTGGAAATTGTCTGACCTATTTCCACTACTAGTCAAAGACTGTGAGATTATGGCTAAACTTAGCTGTAACACTAGTCTACTAAAGGACAGTGATTATGGATTAATAGGCAAGTAGTTTAGTCATAAGGGTTGTACTGAATGTGTGTTGGGAATCACAGAAGACCTACCTCATCTAGTCCTGCATTGTCCAGTGAACGAAGAACTTAAAAGTGTAATGTTCGAGGTCATTAAAGGAATCGAGGATGAACATATCGAAAATATCTTGTTAGAACAACTAGACATATTGGCAGTCTGTGTGGGCAAACATCCAGCAGAGATACCATTCCAATCGATGAACAAACTATGGCTAGTTTCTAGCCACTACAGCTCGAAGATGTACAGGCAACTAATCAATAAAAGGAATTTGAGATAATAATTCTCCATGCTTTACTTTTGCCACACTTCCGCTATAATCCTAAGTTATAGGGCAGATTAACTTGTTACACCGTATTTTCCTATCCCACAAAGTAAGCAGGTCATCCTTTTACGCTACACCGTTGGCAAATGTTATGCAGGCAAGCCAGTGTACCTACTAAGTGCTCCTAGTTTAGTCGGTCTAACCCCCGAATATCGATTTAGACTGAGTTAGCCCCATTTGTACATAACAATATGTCATCTCGTTCCTGAAACCTACTTAATTCGATTTACTCGAATGACCTATGAATTATGACTTATATATTCTACAACATTTATGTTACTTTTGTACTAGTCTGTATACCTTAGTTTGCACAGTTATCATTTTACATTTTTATTTGGTCTATTCATTTATAATTAATTTGTATTTGATATGATTTTGCACATCAAGAGTACAGTCAATAAACATACAATACAATACAATACATGTTGTTCTGTGTTGGACGGGACACATTTTAGGGTAATTTTACTACATTCTTGTGAGTTTGTTAGTTCATGCATCAACGAATTGGCTTATTTTTGGAGATGTTATCTATGGTTGCTTATATAACCAGGCACTGCCAGTCGTCCGGTTGACTGGTGCAGGAACTAAATGTCTGTACAGCACATTTTTTACGTTTTCGTATGCAGCATTATAACACAGTGAAAAGAATCTCTTGCCACAGGCTGAATACTTCAGTCTTAAATCATCGGACTTCAGATTGCTAGCTACGCACGCACGTTTTGCAATGGTTCCATGCACATTCCCTGATCAGATCCGTAAAACTGTCAGGAATGTGCCGCCATGACAAGTATATTACTGCACAACACTTGAGGAGAACTTTTATTCCTAGATTGTACAGGCATTTACTTGTCAATTTTAGATCACCTACCAAATATTCAAATGTATTAATATCTATCGACATTATTTAAAATAATCATCACAAACTAGTTCAAGATATATTTCTTGTTTTTTTAATGATTACTTTATGGTGTACATAAAAGGTGTACTCGCAGTTCGTGGTTTTCATGTGTTATATTCCATAATTCTTTTAAGAACAAGCTGAACATGTTAGCTTCGAAAAGTACTTCATATTGAATGATAGATAGAATTCGAATTTGATTTTGCAAATGAGACTTTTAGCTTAAAGTTTAATGTGACATGTGCCTGTGATGCACCGACGAAGGCATACTCTCCTGTTCGTAGTATATGTAATTCAAAATGCATGAAATCGTACCAATAAATTTTCAAATTGGATATTTGATTTTCTTTAAATATATAGTACCCCCATTAACTGGATCTGATGTGAAAATATTTAAAAAATTGAGAAGTCGTAGAAAGTAGTACTAATGCAGATTTATTTTATTAAGCGTATTGAAGGGAAAACAGTAGAATAAGTATATAGTGCATGCAGTTCTACGTCTGTGTAAGTGATACGAAGTTTGTAAAGATAAAATAAAGACAGCGGTCACAGGAAGTTTTTTAGTCACCTTTGGCTAGGCCATTTAACGGCAATATAAGACATTATCCTACCTTGGCTGCAATCCTCTCCATACCAACCATCTTTACAGTCACAGTTTCCGGTCACGTGATGACACGTTCCATTTTTGCAGTTTTCCGGGCGGTTTGCAGGGCATGTGTTCTGACAATCTATCCCATAGGTACCATACGTGCATGCTACAAAATCGAATCATGGTAAAAACAGTGAGCAGTCAACAAGAGACACTTACTAAGTACTATTAAACCAAAGGATCATGGGTGACTAAAGGTAAGAAGGCCATTTAGTGCCATAAATCTTTTAATAAAGTGATGTTTCTAAGTCACCAGTATGCTATTAGCATATTGGTTAAATCGATTACAGATGTATTGAATGTGTATTGAATGTAAAAGATAGGTTAACAAAATAATAGTGGTACATTAATGAAAATTAAAAGCAGAACAAGTTAAAGTACCACATATGTAAATAAGTTATGATATTCAATATTCATATCGTTTATGCTAGTAAGGAACTAAAGAGTTATCAACAATTACCAAAGCTGTCACTAGCGTCTTGGTCATTTCATTCAAAGACTACATGAAAATTATCCTATTCTCGATCGATCTTTTAGCACCCTATAGAACATTCTACCTATCCATCTGATGCAACGTGCCCAACGGGAAGCATGTCATAAAACGGTAAAGTAGAAGCATTTCCAAAAACATACATGTGCTCTGTCAGGTATGCCGAAATTTTGTGAATTTTTTTCTACATTATTGTGACTTTGTTAGATCATGCATCAATGAATTAAGAAATCCGCTGGTATGTGGACAGGACATGACTACAGTGCTGGCACCATGTACAGTGCCGACATTTAATTCTTGCACTAAATGCGAGGGCAGCCCTAGTATAATACACGCCTGCACGCCAGATTGCCACCCAGTCTACTATGCGTGGATGCATGGATGACCTCATAACTGAACGTAGCTTTGATTCGTAAGCTACGAGGGTTATTCATGTGCTTGGCATATTTCTGACATGTCACCCATGGGTGCTCGTACAACCAGGCAGTGACATAGGTTTGGTCGACTTGTGGTAGGAATTAAATGTCTGCATTGCACATGTTCTACGTTTTCATATGCAGCATTATCACACAATAAACAGGATCTCATGCCACAGGATTAATGCTTCCTTCTTTAATCATCGGACCTGGGATTACTAGCTACGCACGCACATTTTTATAATGGTTGCATGCACATTCCCTGATCAGTTTCGTGAACCTGTCAGGAATGTGCCGCCATGACAATGATGCCGGCATCTTTACATTGAGGAACTCCTTTAATTCTATGCAGCACAGACGTTTAATTCCTGTACCACTCGACCGGACGTCTGCCAGTGCCTGATTGTACAGGGACAAAACGTCAAAAAAGTAAGCTAAATACATCAATGAGCCACGTCGCTTGCAAATCAAAGCTACTACATCAATTCTCAGAAAACTGGGTGGCAATCAGGTGGGCGGTTGTGTATTATGCCTGGCCCACGTATCTAGTGCAAGACTTAAATGTCGGCACAGTACATGGTGCTGCTCAGTTCAGAGTAATGGATCTACATAGGTGACACACTTGAGAAGTCATAGATATACAATCTGATAAATGGCTCACAATATACCAGTTAGAAAACTAATTGAAAATGCGTACTCTACAACGAAAGTTGCGGTTAGAAGTACATTTTGTATAGTGTAATTACTTAGAGGCAAGCCTACTAAAAGACCACTAAAAGGCTTAGCTATATTAGAAGTTAAACGGTAATCACTTTCGAAACCTTTCAATGTCAATAAAAATAGAATGATTTGAGGATCTTAATTTGTTACTGCCGTTTCGTATAAAAATCATGTTGGAAACTCACGGCTGCAAGAGCGGCTTTCAAATTCTTCTTTGAAACCAGAATAGCAGAGACAAAGAACTGATGTTCCTGCATTGAAACAGATATGATCGCATCCGCCATTGTAATTCACACACCTGTCCCCTAGAGAGAAATAATCAAAAGTAAAATAGAAAGTGCTTATGATTTATCACGTAGGCATGATATGACATTTGACGAGGATATGAAAATTCCAAATATCAATTCTTTTAGCACTATTTCGTTGAAAATAGCCCTTCAAGATAGGATCTACATGTACTATGTTCAATCAATAAGTTTGCATGAAAAATCGCCACTCAATTTGCTATAGTCATCTGGTCCTTTTTGAAGCGGCTGCAAACGCCTTCAGACGCTCGACTTTCAAGCAATCTTTTAACCTTAACCACATTCATCCCTGTTATATATACTTTTAGCCATAATCCAAGTATATCAGAGAAATAAAAAAAATGTTCAAAATCGAAATGTTGTTCGAAATTAAAACTGACAATTGAATACAAACCGTGAATTAATCAAAGAATGTTTAATTGCAAAACGTTTTATCGCACCGCTAAACAAAGGGAAGAACCCTACTCGATACCCGGGTTATTTTTAGAACTTAGATATCTGGAAACTGAGTTAAATGTAAACAACGGCACTTATGCTATTGTATAGCTTACGTCCCATAGTTACATAATAATGATACACTTATCAATAATTGACTATTTTGAGTTGTTGTGGCACCCTTTACGAACATATCTGGCTGTGTTTCGTTTTTTACTCACCCTTTACTTGAAAATCAAACTCTACCATCTG
This sequence comes from Maea johnstoni, assembly GCA_963942565.1. NCBI lineage: Eukaryota > Metazoa > Annelida > Polychaeta > Spionida > Magelonidae > Maea > Maea johnstoni. The sequence continues at coordinate 22,823,779 of OZ012701.1, read as the reverse complement.
ATTATTAATGTCTTTGGTAAGGTGCAGGGTTTTACCTCAAAAAGGAATCTGCACGATGAGTATTTTAAAAACATTTTTGAATGTTCCCACACGCCTCAATATTACTAACAGCATGTGGTTTACGTAGTAAATGCTGATGTTAAGGTCCTGTCCTAATACGAAGTACATGTACTTGTGACATGACCTTGGACCTAGAGGGGGTTCATATCTGTCATATCCTAAAACAATGGCTTGGACGACCGTACCGTTATTCACTTTCAGCCAAAAAATGAGATGAAAATATCAGTCAAAATCGTCTACCTAGGAGGAACCTGCATGGTCGAAGCAGACAGCCATGTCGTTTGGGACCAATTTAGGAAGGCCCTTTGTTCTCGTGGCCGTACCACAATATAACTTTGCGATCACTACTATATCAGTACACTACATGTAATCTTTTGTTTTGATATCCATTATTAGGGGCCACCAAGTACACCACCTAGTGGTGATAATCTAGGTGTACTAAATTGTCACCTTAAGTTAATTTTGCTCATATGCAACCTCAATCTTAATTTTTTAATATTGACATATATTGCAGCAAAGAAATTTGGAGTGGTTAGAAATTAATTACGAGAAAAGCGATTCAGCAGAAAAGGTCCCCCATGTGTGCATCAGTCAGACATCCCACTAGCATATTATGTTCATACAATATTTGGTTTATTTTTGTTAAAGCATAGGACAGTTAGTACAAGTGACAGCCATGAATGGCAACAATGTTCACACATACACATGTCATATAGTGCAACTATGAGATAATCAAGAACTCGAAATTCGAGTTTTATTGACGTATCATATGGGTCATTTCATGCCAAATCACTCACTTTTTTCCCGTCAATCTCCGATTTTGATGAAATTGAACAGATTTGTTGACCCTTAAATAAGAGTAACACACACCACGTCTCAGCTCATTATCATCAATAATGATGAAGCTGCTGCACTTTAAAGATGTCTGAAATGTTTCAAAATATTCGACTTTGGGACACAACATATACTTTAACTTGAAAAGTAACCAACTGTTTTGAAACCTTGCTACCATCGGAAAGAGGAGACAATTTCCTTTCCGATGATATGTTACTTGATGACATTTGACATTTCAAGGTCATTTTCTGAGACCTTAACCTTTGACCCACATTTTCCGAAATACCTCATCGTCAATTTTCCTGAATTTTGCATGTCAAACAGATCTGACTCCATCACTGCTTTTTGCCATAAATTATGTAGCCAGTTGATGTCACTAAAAACCCTGGACAAATTCACCTGTAATCAATCTTCTTTTGCCACCCAGAATTAGGTAAGGGTTATCCTATTATCCCATATATGGCCAGACAACATGACGATCATTCATTTAACCCTTTACCCACCGAGAATATGTTTAACGTTCTTAAGTTAACCCATTCATGGCCAATGCACCTTTGAATCAATCATTTAACCTTTTGCAACCCAGGATATGGAAACGGTTATTTTATTTATCCATTCATAGCCAGAGCACATTAGCATTCATTTAACCCTTTACCACCCACCATTATTTAAGGATTATCTTATTATTTTATTAACCAAATGTATGCGTTCCATTGGAAGATGTTTTAAACATGATTTGCTGAAATGCATATTAACATGAATTGTTGAAATTAAGTCAAGATGATGTTTTCTCACACACACACGTTTTTGTTTCTACAAGTTAGGTCAAGGTCATTGCTATAATATGGATGTATTATGTAAAGCATGAAGTTAAATATGCATTATTTTCACCAGAATATGGTTTATTAACCCATTCATAGCCAGCAAACCTTAAGATCATTCATCTAACCCTGAGCGATGCCAATGGTTCAGTAGGTGTTTTAATGTTTTGAGTGGTTAAGGTAGTTTGATTCATTCCCGCGCATAATTTAGTACGACTTAGTATCCAAACCCGTACAGCCTGTGCACAGGAGCCTGTTAGTAAGGTGTGCGGTAAGGTATGATTACACATAAACAAATATGGTCTTCAAATACCATACAGATGCATAAGTTGATCGTCAAATAAAAAGATCTGGATGTTGTCATTTTCACTTTATTTTGATCAATATTTTCATTTGATCTGCATTATCCAGAGGTTTAATGTCATGGTTTTCAAGCAGGCTGGGTATCAACGTGCTCTGCACCTATGCACTGGTTTATGGACCCTCTGATATAACCGTACAAAGGGATGTCAGATCACACCCTTCAGGCCCCTACTGAAACGCCTTAACAGCTTTAGATACTGCACATCTAATAGAAATCTTTGTGATAGATGATAAGAAGGGTATACTCCCCACAAAATTAATTTCGAAACTAATTCTTAGGAAAGTACTTTTCTCAGATTTTTTTAAACATGTCAAATGGTGTGTGCACCAGATATAAAAAGGCTCAACTTACTGGCCAAATATACTTCACAACAGATAATATGGTATTATCTGATGAATATGGTAGATAGATAAAAACTGCACGTTGGATTTAGTTAGACACGAGTTATTCAAATACTGTCATCCGAATATTAACTTCGGGATGTATCTTTGACCAAAAGAAAAAAGAAGATTCAAAATAACATGTGCCTTTTTGCTCCTAACTCCCTTAGAACTTATCTTGAGACTCGGCCAACAACACTAAGAACACCAAGAAATTCGTGTCATCACCAAGTCTTAAGATAAATAATGGGGAATTTTGATTTTTGGAACTTCGTCTGGGATAAGTCACAGATCTGTCCCAGACTAGTCTCCGCATGTCATCGACAATTCCCAGATAAGTCTGTGTTAGTTACAGATAGTCTACAACCTAACCAGATCATTTTCAGGACAACAGTAATGGACAAGAACTTCCCCAGATTAAACCCAGATAATTTGAAGAAAAATCTGGGACACATCCCCATTTCATTAATTAGTTTCACGCCTTACACATACTTTTCCCAGATTAATCTGGGAATATTCCCCAACACTGAAGAACAATCCTGGAACTGAAGACGGCTACTTGATGGGTGTGGCCCAAGGAGAATTCTGGGTAATTCCACAATATGGCTGACGCACAACAATAAATTGATCTCTTGAGGGCGTACCTGAACTAATGCATGTTGTTTTGCATTATTGATAGTGTCATTTTACTTTTTGTACTAATGATATTCTATGATATATTGAAAGACACACACGGTATTTATTTGCTCTTTCAAGTTTTTTATTCACCCTCTTTCTAGAGTCTAGACTGGTCAGGAAAATGTAAAGTTTTATTTTCTCTCCCAAAAATAGTCTTCAGAAAGCTTTTTATTTGCTCTATCACGCATAGTCCATCGCAAAAATCAGTAGAAAAAATAATTTTAATGCAAAGCAAGTATAATTGATTTGTTAATTCAAATCTGGGCATACATATTTCAGAAAATCAAAGAATATAAGATCTGCTTTTAAAAGCAAAAATCTTTAAAGTACGTGTGCCTATTTCTCAAGCACTGCACATAAACTAAGTTACTAGTTGAGCTTTGACCTAAACATAGCTGAGAGAAGGCAGAAACCTATGGCCTGTTTTCATTGAAGACAGGTAACAGGTTATATATCTAATTAGCGGATTTTTCAAAGAAGCAGATGGCCATCAATATCCATTAAGGTCTAACAACACTTTTAGAAATCTGTTTAATTTTCTGAATTCCCTGAAATTGCATGAGGAAAGAGCATAGCACAGTGATCTTTAGTAGAACTTAAAATCATGGTGTCATTGGCTTAGTTTATTCACAGATTTAAAAAAAAAATAATGCAATTGATGTCAAAAACATCTTTTGAAAAATCGGTTTCTCTCTCTATGAAATGTATCCCTGTTGCCGACGTTGTCATTTTTCTGCTGCTATATATGAACTATGAGGCAAAACCAAGGAATTCTAGAAACAAGTTTTTTCACCCATAATTGGTATAAGTCAGAATTGTCAAGTTTATTTTAACCTAATTTTGTCCAACCTATCTACGCAATGCTCTTAACAAGAAGTCATAAAGAAAATGACACGTCATCAAGTTAGTTTTTGAACCACAGATGGGCAAAGTTTGTGAAATAGGACATTTTTGGCAGATTTTCATGAAAATAGTCTAAAAGAGTTACCAATTGGTACCATATTCCTCTTTCTGAAATAAGATATGTTTAAGCAAGGGAATTTCACTTTATACAAAATGAATGATCATACATATTTTCTTGAAATGATTTATGCCATCAAATTCAATGAATATGATACTAACTGTAGCCAAAACCTCCTGTGTTAAAAACAATTTGTATAGAATAGGCAGGAATAGTCATAATGGTACATATTCTTTTGAATCTGTTTTGGTAAATATTTCTTTTCAAAATTGGCAGTGGTGTCTAAAAAATTGTAAAATATTATTCTAGTTTGTTCAATAATAATGAGTTTAAGAAACAAGTTTCTAACTCTAATTTTATGTTTCTAACTCTAATTGCTATAAGTAAGAAATGCTGAGTTGTTAAATTACCCCCCAATTTTTTTCTAAATTGTCTATAGTGCTTTTAATGAGAAAACAAGAAAAATGGCAGGTCATAAGGTCAGCGTTCAAACCACTGATGGTTAAAGTTTGTGAAATAGGACTTTTTTGACAGATTTTCATAACAATGATAGTTAACCAAATGGTACTATATTTGCCCTTCTTATATAATATATTGTTAAGCAACAGAACCCCATTTTATTTACTTAAATGAACAATCATATATATTGTCCTAAAATGTGTTAAATACATATGATAATCACTATATAGTCAAAAACATTTAGTGTTTCGAAATTAGCAGTTGTGTTAAGAAACTAGGTAATAAATTATTTTAGTTTGTTCAATACTCAATAGGTGTCACCGGTGTAGAGTGTCGTAAGATCTTTAGATTAGTTCTGATACTAAGGACTGTGGTCATGGAGGTGAGCCTATATGCCAGCTACAACAAGTGTTTGCCTAGATAAGCAAGTAACTACATACAGGTCGATACTTGAAATATTTTCAATGAAGACTTTTATTAGGCATTGGAATTGGGACAGGTTTTCCAAAGGCTAGAGGAAAGATTGATGTAGAAATACGTCAGCTGGCCAGAGAGTTTTATACATCAAGAACTTTGAAAATCCGAGGTGCTCAAACAGACATGGTATTTGTAATTCCAAGTTGTAAAAATGCAAGGGGTGATAAATAAAAAAAAAAAGATATACAAGGTTTGTTAAAAATGTTGGATGAAAATAATGCCCTGCCAAGAAAACTAGGTTACTCTGTCTTGATACTACGATTTGATTAAGAGGGGGATTATATGTAGAAATAGATTTCCATTAGCCACAAACAATGTTGTGAGACCCTCTTGGTCAGTGTGCAATAGGCGTCACCCAGAGGGCATACTTGAATTAACAGTTGTTTTGCACCACATGGGAGTGAAGAGTTCGCAATATGATGTCATTTCTGCCTTTTTTACAAAGTTATTGGGACTATGTTAATGGATTCTTGTGTCTTATCCCGGATTAATCCTAACATTTGCAAGAATAATCCCATAAGGTCTGGGAAAAATTCCCCGTAGGTCTTAAGACAAATTTTGTCTCAAGACAATAAAGATTTATCCCAGACAACCAAGATATGTCTGGGATCAATCTGCAAACCTTCGCAGATATGTCCCAGACTTTTAAAAAAACCTTGAACCACCTCCAAGAAATTCTGCTAATTTTTTGACATGCTGAAGAATTAAAAAAAATCTTGAGCAGTGCCAAGACTTGCCTATTTAGTCTTAAGAACACCAAGAACCTCCTGGGAACGATCCCAGAACCTAGTCAAGACCGTGTCGAATTAAACCAAATTCTAGGTTCTTGGCATTGTCTCAAGACAAGTTATTGACATTGTGAACTAGGTTTAAGCAAAGTATGTTTATTGATGTAAATAGTAAACTATTACGTACAAGTATCTAACCTCTCCTCATCTCTGATGTTCTTTTGCCGGTGTGATAGTGCTCAGTGACCCCCCTCTCTGGTGACCCCGCGGGTCACTTGCAGCTGGAGCTGAGTGACCCCGGGTCATCAGCAACTAGCTGTCAGGGACCCGAGTAAACCATAACTAGTGGTGAG
>OZ012701.1:22812298-22814964 GCA_963942565.1 Maea johnstoni | reverse complement strand
TGGAAACAATATGTATATGTTTATTTTCTTTTTTTCTTTTATAGAGCATGCACGAATATTGCTCTCAAGGAAATTCTTTTCATCTTTCCTTGAATTCTTTTTTTTTTTTTCAATGAGGGGCCCAAAATCAACGAGGGATTTTTCCTAAAACAGAAAAAAAGTGGCTTTAAAATCAGGAAAGTTTATATTCTGGGTAGTTTAATGCTTAACATGTTCCGAAATCCTCTGAAAATGCTCCTTAGAGACTAACAAATATATGTCTGGTAGTTTAAACTTTACAACATCCTTGGTTTATTTAAGTTCTGCCATTGATCCGATGGCAAACATAGTTGACTTTAGGCAGTGGACAAAAGTGTTGTATCTGACAGAGCTTAGTCTGTTGTATACGACAATCATTTTTTTAGAATCCTCTCACCAAAGGACGAAATAACATTTTTTTAAAGAAAGTTGTTCATGGCTTTTGTTTAAAACCTTTTTGAGAGGAAACCTAGACATGCCATATAGTGGACCTCCTATTATCGCCCAGAGATTTTAGTATTTGCATAATGTTTAGAAAACCTGCGCCTCAAGCTCATTGTATCCGACACAATTTTATTTTTCTCAAAATGACATCTTTTTGAGAGAGAACAATAGCACATGTTCGATGAGTCCTTTGTAGACATGGTAATAAAGTTAACTCATTAAAATCTGTTTCCCTTTAGAAAATAAGTTATAAGTGTGCATTGTCATATCCGCCACACTGCACACTAGCATGGCATGACCCTAAACATCGAGACTGTGGACATTAAGTCACATACATAACATAAACACATCCACATAGACACACTGCCCTACATCACCCTGTCCAAAACAAGGAATACATGACAGTATATATTTTATACTTTTATTAGTTTCTGATATTTTCAGAGGGGAATCATTTAATTTTGGTATACTTCAGATGTAGTGAAATTTAGAATATTTGATTATACTTAAAATAATGTCAGAGTAAGAGGATTTGATTTTATAGTCATTCTTGCAGGTCAACCAGCCTACATATCATGTGACTTGTTGAAAATAAGTTCATTTGAATATTGTTCGAGTGCTATTTTTTTTATTTTCTTTAAGTCTTGAATACCTCTTAGCATAGTGGTGATACAGTCCTATGATGATAGTAAGAGCTTGAAGGAATTGCTTCTGTTAGTCCTGGTAAGTTTTGAATGTCTTGTAATAATCTGATACATTCCTACCCTATTCTCAGGATGTTCTCATGACTATTCCTTAGACATTCCTAAGATATGTCCTAACAACTTCTTATCAAGGTCTTAACTTGTTCTCGCCCACATTTAAGGTACATTTTGGCCACGACTTCCAGACAAATCCAACACCCGCTGAGTGAATTTTGAGTTCTTGTCTGAGTTCTTAATAGTGGGAAACTAGACTTAAGTAAATTACAAACATGTACTGTGTCAGGTAGGGGTACATCTTAGCGAAATTCTACTACATTCCTGTGAGTTTGTCATTTCGTGCATCAACGAGTTACAAAGTTCGCTGGTATGTGAACAGGACATGACTACAGTGCTGGCATTTGATTCTTGCACTAAATGCACGTGCAGTCCTGGCACAATACACGACCAAAATATACCATACCAAAATATTCAAATGTTTTAACATTTATTGACATTAATTGAAATAGTTGTCATAAACAAGTTCATGGAATGTCTCTTGCTTTTATTGATTACTCGATGGTGTACTCTCAATTCATGGTTTTAAAATGGTATTTTCATTAATTCAGTAAAAAGGTTAAACATATCAACTAAGAAAGGTAGCTCATATTGAATAACAAATATAATTTTACTTTGATATTGTAAATGATTTTCACTATATTCATACATACGTGCATATATACATGCATACTTACGTCTATTTATACATACATACATACCTATATACCTACATACATGCGTACATACATACATACATCACTTTTGGATAAAAGAAATACTGGTATGCCAGGTAAAAGTCGCAGACAGGTTCACCACCATAGAAAAGGGATGATACAAGAAATAAAAAAAAAGACCAACGTCTTTACGTTTTCCAAGTTTGATGTCTCAATCGGTTAAGATAAACTCTAATACATATTTTTAGATTATTCATACCTTACTATGAGCAGAAGCTAATATGCTAGTAAGAATATTTGTATGTGTTCCTATATGTGTGGGTCTTATTTGAATTATACAGGGTGTTCAGTTTGAACTTATCTAATTTAAGCATTTAAGAGGTCGTCAAAAGGAGTACCAATGCAGATTGGCGTATTCATAAGAAAACCGTAGAATAAGCAGATAGTGCATGGAGTTCTACGTCTGTGTAAGTGATAAGAAGTTTGCAAAGAATAATAAAGACATCAGTCATAGGCAGCTTTTAAGCTACCTTTGGCTAGGTCATCTAATGGCAATAGAAAAAAGTGCCTACCTTTGTTGCAGTTATATCCGTACCAACCGTCCTTACTCCGGTCCACGTAGTGACACGTTGCATTTTTGCAGTTTTTCGAACAGGTGTTCTGACATTCTAATCCATAGGTACCATGCGTGCATGCTGCAAAATCGAATCATTGTAAAAACAGCGAAGAGTCAAAATGAGACAACTTCTCCTATTAAACCAAAGGAACTGCTGGATGCCTTTAGCCAAGA
>OZ012701.1:22772298-22807298 GCA_963942565.1 Maea johnstoni | reverse complement strand
GTCTGCTTGGTATTAGCGTGTATAGCAGCATTGAGAGCTGAAGCAACGTTTCATTATACTACAGGTAGTGTGTCTTCGCCACATCAACGTCTGAATAGCCAAACTTCAGGTGTAGTTGACGATGGCACTATTGTTTAAGTACATAGCAACACCAGTAGTAGTAGTAGTAGTAGTAGTAGTAGTAGTAGTAGTAGTAGTAGTAGTAGTAGTAGTAGTAGTAGTAGTAGTAGTAGTAGTAGTAGTAGTAGTCGCAGCAGCAGCAGCAGTAGTAGTAGTAGTAGTAGTAGTAGTAGTAGTAGTAGTAGTAGTAGTAGTAGTAGTAGCAGCAGAGATGATAGCATGCAATATAACTCCTAGATTCATTATTTCTTAGGGAGACAAGTTTCTGAATTGTGTGGATGCGTTACTTACAGTAACCGGGTTGGCTCCGCCTTTGTCGAGAGATTGGCAATATTGAATTGTTGTACCTAGAATATTCTTTTCGTTCGTGCCTATATAGAAATAGAGAAAGTGGGCGAATTATATACAGTATAGTATTTCATTTTCCCTAAACTCAAACGGATACCATTGGACATACAGTTTTGGAGACATTGCTTTATGTCCACCATGTACGTATAATGATAGAATAGCAAAATCAAATATTCAACATCACAGGATAGAGATAGCGATGCAAAACCTGTCTAATATTTGCAATGAACCAAATATACATTTAACTTATATCAAGAAGCAGTAGCTTTTCTATCTTCTATTGGTCGCATATATACAGTTTTAATTGTGTATCCAAAAATAACTTATGAACAGATAAAAGTGCGAGGAGGTTAGGAATTCTCAAATCTATATCTATGCACGTTGAAGAACATTATTATGTATGGGTACTTAATTGTCAATTAAATAGTTATCAGATATGATAGTCCAATACGAAATAATCTTCTTTTGAAAACCTGTTTCCATAGCGTGTTTTAGTTCAAATCCATCACCTTCTATACAGTTATTCTTTTCTCTTCATGAGGAAGTTGGATAAATATATAAAAACAAGTTCTGATCTCAACGTTTTTTGACAGATTTTATAAAACCTTTGGTGCATACTAGGACAGTCGCTAGTTTGTGTAATTGGTTGATCCTTTTTTAGCGAGGTTTTCTGTATTTATAGTAGGTCTAGTAATGATAAAAAACGACCCCCCTATGCTTCATCTGGAAGTTAATAATGCCTGGTTGCATTTCTACTTCAAAAGCAAGGCTTTATTAAACAATTCATTGCAAATATCAGTGGAAGCCTCATTTTGCCTTATTTTCTAGGTGGCGATGTCAATGGTTCCGATTTGTATATGCAGTTTGATAATTATATTTTCTCTGCCTTTTCATCTTTCTGACTAAATGTGACCAATATGTTTTAATGAAAATCTGATGTTTGACCTTGTATTGAAAAAAGGCTAAAAAGTGTGATACGTAAACAAACCTTGCGCTCAGTTGTTCTTGGTCTGTGTTGGCGGTTACCATTGTCGTTAGTGTTGCCATGGTAACAATGAAGATTAAGATGGGCGAAGCGATAGACCTATTCCTAAACATGGTGGCGAGTGAATTTGACTGCCTAATGATCTTACGAGAGGTGTGATATTCCTTCATCTGAAAAGAAAATTGAAACTTTACAAGTGACTCGAAAATTCCATGAAAAAATTGAACGATAAAAACGATCATTACAATAATAGTAATAATAATAATAATAACAATAATAATAATAATAATAATAATAATAATAATAATAATAATAATAATAATAATAATAATAATGATAATATTAATAACCAGCTGCTACCCGTTCACAGCACTGGCTTATACACCGCTTCTTAGTTATACGAAAGATCAGCCAACATTAGCAGCCAAGGGAAGATCTCTTTATGATCTTTCTAACATAATGTCATGATTTCTGGATCCACAATAATTATTACAATTTTGATACATTTTAAAAGACTATATAACAGCCTCTATAATTGTATGCAATTTGTTGTTTTAGGCCCAGTAATAAGTGAGGAAACATCAAATGAAAACGGACATATTTTGCCGAGAATGTCCGGAAATCAAAACGTGTGTTCAAGGCGTTTTCATTCAATTATTTCTCCGTGATTAATGGGCCTAAGATTACGATTTCAATTTATTTAAAAAGAACATATTAGGAACATATTCCAGATATATAAATTATGTTGTCTTAAGCCCAATAATATACAAATGCAATCTATATGATGTTTTGTGGCTGAGGTGGTGGCCATGGTATATTGTAGGAATTGATCACGGGAGGTAGGTGATTGTGGCAAGACCTATGTGCCCAGGCCAGTCAGCAGCAATAACCTTGACCTATGGGTTTGGTTTTGGCTGCTGACTGGGTTGGGCACTAGTCTTGCCACAATAACCCACCTCCTGTGATCAATTCCCATTATTTCACAAGGCTTACAAACGTGTTTTTTTGCTTTTAATGAAGATCTAAACTAAGCTGTTGTTGTAAAATTCTGGATGGTGCAACAATCAGAACATCATATATCAATAGGATCTCCTCTTGTTGGAAGCACGCGAGGTTCCCATTGGTGAGGGAGGAGTTTATTTAGAGAAGTGACCTCCTGCTCCAACATTGGGAGCGTATCACATGCACATGCTTACAACAATAGTAAATCATATTGTTCTGATTGTTGCACCATCCAAAATGTTGCAACAATCTGCTGATGCAATGTTTAGTTTATATCTTCTTTCAAAACAAAAAGAAGGTATTTTTACTTCAAACCTAGCTATCGCAAAACTTAAATCTAGCTAATCGGCATGCAAAGCCACAGCATCACGCTTCCAGCCGTTTCTGAGGAGATACGGTCACACAATTTGCAACTCGCTATTAGTATATAGATAACAATAATAATGATAATAATAATAATATAATAATAATAATAATAATAATAATAATAATAATAATAATAATAATAATAATAAAAATAATGATAATAATAATAATAACAATAATAATAATGATTATAATAATGAAAATAAAAATAACGATGATAATAATAATAATAATGATAATAATAATAATAATAATAATAATAATGATAATAATAATAATAATAATAATAATAATAATAATAATAATAATAATAATAATAATTATTATCATCATCATCATTAAATAACGATAGTGGTGGTGGTGGTGGCGGTGGTGATAATGATGATGATTACGATGATGATGATGATGGTAATCACAATGATAATAATAATGATAATGATAGTAATCAAAATAATAATAATAATAATAAAAATAATAATAATAATAATAATAATAATAATAATAATAATGATAATAATAATGATAAAAAAATAATGATGATATTAAAAAAAATATTCTGAGCCCTATTTCTTACTTAAAATAAAGATTATTTTATTTTTGTTATGTTTCATTTTACTCTACCTAGAGGCAACAATTCTGTAACAATGAAATGTTGCTCAAAATCGACGATCCCAGAAAGGACGTCTGCCTGAAGCATCATTCACTAAAAGCACCGATGACTTTATGATGGGCCCTGACTAAAAACGATATTTCATCTTTGCATTATAACAAACATTTCCACACTTGCGATACATGAAGTAAACAGAAAAAATAACTAAAGTGATAAAGTTGAGAATTTCTTTAAGAATATACATATGTTGATGGATGTAAGTAATGCCTAGTCTTCACATAGAATACGAGGTCTGTGAAGTGGCCAGCCAGTTGCTTTCTACAGAGAAAATAACTAAAGTGATAAAATTGAAGATTTCCTCAAGAAAATACATAGGTTAATGGGTGTAAGTAATGCTTATCTTCACATAGAATTTGAGATCTGTGAGGTGGTCAGCTAGTTGCCTTCATCAGATAAAATAACTGAAGTAATAAAGTTGAAAATTTCTTCATGAAAATACATAGTTTAATGGGTGTAAGTGGTAATTTAGATATGTTAATGAAGGAAATATTCCCTATTATGTTGGTATTGTCACGTGCATGCACACATGCTGCACATGATTATTACCTCATGCAACTTCCGCCCATTCACATTCTATTTGCCCTTTCACACGTCCCCATCTGTTGATCAGTGCCCTACCCATGCACCTTCCACCTGTACCATGGGCTTGGATCCGCGCGCCCGCCACTAACTTTTTGGGTGCACGGGTCCTTATTACACTGTCATTTTTTACTTATCCTGCGGCCTTAATAACGCCTTGCCGCAACACTTGCCTTCCCCCTTCTCTTTAATTGTACTGTCTTCCCAGTACCTTTTTCAACGGGCCCTATCTAGGTCGATTTCTACATGATGGCCCGATAGAGACAACTATAACTTATGTAGCCAGGCCATCATACGTGACTGAACATCCGATTGCCATCCAGTTTACTGGGCGTGGATGCGACCACAGGTCCCTGACCTCACAACTGAACGCAGCATTGATTCGCAAGCCAGGCAGGTCTTAGATGTGCTAGGCTTATTCCCTCGACATGTTAACCGTGGGTGTTTGTACAACCAGGCACTGGCAGACGTGCAGTTGACTGGTGCAGTTGCACTTACACTGCACTAGAGGGAAGCACACGAGTCTGCTAGGTCTGTGCATGTAATAGCATATGAACCTAGACACACTATGTATAAGTTGTAGACCCCCAAGAACTGAGCACTCAGAGACTACTTATGAAGTTTAAACAAGAGACTTCGATAGCTAAACCCATGCGTGAGCAGGACACAGGTGATATAAGTGCACAGATGTCACTGTTTATACTTTAGACCTTACCTAACATCGTGTAAAATGATCCCGTGGTCTGAATGCATTCGGGTTACCAATGGATAGTTAAATGATACTCATCCCCAGGTATGAGTTGCCATAACATAGCAGTTAATGCTAATCTGCCCTAATCTGCGTGAATGGGTTCTACTTCAACAGAGGGCAAAAAAACAATAAAAAAAAGGTGGGGGCTACATTGAACTTTAGTAGCTGTGTTTGTGTTTAATTTGATATGATGATGATGATGAGGAGGAGGAGGATGATGATGATGAGAACTATGATCTTTAACCAGTCGTCGTCTATGACAAGGAGTGTGATAATATGGTGAAAATGACGGTGGGGGTGTTGCTAAATCTCTATTTTAATCTTGCGAATTAAGATCGTTTATTGGAATCACTATTGTCAATACCGAAGCTGTCTGAAAACAATCCAGAAATCAACTTGTATACAATCCCACTATTGTTCAAAGGGTTATTAAAAAGTTGATAAATTCTTGTACAGCACAATGACATAACCGAGTCGAATGACGAACTCCTACATCAGTGCAGAGATATGTACACATGCATACGGCAACCCGCCCTTACCCACTCTTTCCTATTACCCTGGATCCTATTACAGGTGAAAAACTTTTCATTCTTTTATGGTGCACATAATTACACCAACATGCGATTGTACAAATGTTAATTACAGCTACGTGTAGTAACTGCACCTCTGTGATATGTACACGTTGAATAATTATACATTGAAACATAAATATGAACTTCTGTGAAATGTGAATACACTATATTGTGAACACGATTTCCTAGTCCCGTTCCGTTTGTTCTCAAACATAAAGAAAATACCTCTGAGATGTAAATTACAGCCAATGAATATCTCTGTAACGTAAGACGACTATTAAACCTCCTAATGCAAACACACCTGAAATCAGAAGAGTTCCTACTGTGAACAGTCTGAATGTGTTCACACCCCAGAGGTGTCACTGGAGTTGGATTTCCAGCACCGAAAATGAAAATGATTTTTTGACAATTCTTTTTTATCTCGATTTTTTTGCAGTCATCCCTTGTGTCAATATCTCTAGGCAAGAATGGTAAACTATATATCTATCTATATATGTTTGTATATCTATCTTTCTATTTATCTATCTACATATCTATCCATCCATCCATCCATCTCTATATATCTCTATCTATCTATCTATCTATCTATCTATATACCTGAGACAAGATCAAGAAAGCCAGTGGAAAAGTGTCGGTGTATCAACAAAATCTACTTCAAGTAACACCAAAATAGAGTACTTGTATCAATAAAAACCTGAATCAAGTATAACTGTCAGTAGTATTAGCATTACTATAAGTATCATTACTATTATATTAAAGTATTGGGTAGCGAGTTTCTGACTGACATAATCCTGGCGTAAATTCCCTGAAATTTTGTGTAACCAAATGTCGAATATTTTTCATTTGTGTTCCTCTTTAGGTTTTCATTCCCTGTTGGGAATTGCACCTCGATTTGTTTATATTACCATAATTCTAACAAGTGATGAAGCTTTCTGATGCAGACTTTCATGCTCGGGCCGTGCACTCTTTCATCTGCTATAAACAGAGCATCGAAGCCATATTCAATTTTTGTAAATATTTGAAGAGTTTTCACCAGTCCATAAAGAAAAACTCGATATCTATTTTCAAAAAAGTAATATATTCGTAAGGTAGCCAGATAACATTACTAAGTAGTTGTAGTATTATACAAACTTAGCAATCTAGGAATTTCTCTCCGTATGGCAAAGTAACCATCATTAAATCTCTCCTTATAATGGTAATAGCCCATATGTTTTTCTCTCTCCCCAGCCAATTTTTCTCTGTATAAAAGAGATACAAACTACTTCCTCTAATTTCCTATGGTGTGGTAAACCACCAAAGTGGAGGGAGGACATACTAGAGAGAGAAATATACCATGGTGAGTTGAAGTTTCATAAAATGTGTCTCTTTGACAACATATTAAAAATAAGCTGGTTAAAGAGATTTCTAGTTTCAAATAGTAAATGGACAATTTTCCAATGTGATGGATATGTCTCTGATTTCTGGAAAAAATAATGGAAATTACTGAGAACCCTTTCTTGAACGATGTGATTGCTAGCTTATAACATTTAGGGGCATCGATGTATGTGCAGTGGAAAATGTCTTTATCCTATATACCCCAATATGGTATAATAACTAGATAAAACTTCCTCTCAAAAGTGGCTGGTAGGGACTAGGCACTTTAAAAATAGCGGATTTACTGGACCCTTAAGTATACGGTTATGTCATTTTACTGTACAAGAATTTATCAAATTGTTAATAACTCTAGAAGAGAACTCCCTGGTATTAGAATTAATTTTATAGAGTATAAATTCATCAGTCTAAAATTTTTAATTTTCTTAGAATGGAGAGAAAAAACAGTATACAATGAACCAAAAAATGATGTGAATCTCTTACTCAATATGGACAGGAAGGGTTCTTCTAAGCTATATAGAGAATTGAAAGCATCAAATGACCATGTCATATATAATATTTGTGAATCATGGAGAAGTAAACTATACATAGAGACAGCTGTATCACAGACATTTTCACTTCATCACCTAAATATCCTAACACTAAATCAAAGTATTTCCAATTTGGAGCTCTTTAAAACAGGTTTGATACATTGAAATATTATTCAAAATGGGTATAAATAATGTTTTGTTTATTGTGGTGCAGTGAAGAAGACATTGTGCAGCATACGTTATTTGTTTGAACTCTATCAAGAAAGCTTTGGGCAATGGTAGAGGATTGGATTTTAGATTCAGAATTTTCAAAATTTCAAAATTTAATCATTTTGCTGCAAGATAACGGAAATCCCCTTGTAGTCAACAGTATCATTTTATTAACAAAAATGGTAATATAAAATATAATGAAAAACGAAAACAAACCACACATAACCGCAGTGAAATGAGAAATGAAAAAGCTCTATTTCCAGGAAAAATACAGCTTCTTCATAAATGGTTGTAAAGGCATTATGAAAAAAGTGTTCATTTCTCCTAAACATCTTTGAAATTTGAGAAAATTATTTACCATCACATATTCATGTATGTATTGGTGACCTTCACCTTGACTATATATATATATATATATATATATATATATATATATATATATATATATATATATATATATATATATATATATATATATATATATATATATATATATATATATATATATATATATATATATATATATATATATATATATATATATATATATATATATTTATATATATATATATATATATATATATATATATATATATATATATATATATATATATATATATATATATATATATATATATATATATATATAAACATTAGTTGCTCACTTCAGTGAGCCATAACTGAGTAGCACTGAGGAGGACAGGTTTTGGGATGGTCTTATCTTAAAGGTGACAAGGATAAGCACATTTTGAACCTAAATCATTCTCATGGTGCATTTGCCCTTTAACTAGCTACCTTTAAAATCTACACTGATATAGAATGTTCATGTAACAAAATAAATGGTCTGAAATAGATGAACTATGAAATTGATGGGTAACTAATTGGCCTGAACCTGCAAAAAAGTGTTAATATGTAAATCAACATAATGTACAGAGCCCTGAAGCAAGACATGTGGTGTCACAATGTAAATGCGCCAATATCAACACAATCAAGTTAAAACTGTATAGATAAAGTGACAAAATGTTGATGCGTTAACAAGATAAACAATGGTGGACTAATTCAATGATGGAAAGGTTTATCTATTAACCTAATGTAATAGTAATTGAATGAGGACTGAAATATTATAATGAAACGTTCACATCCAGAATAGTATACTATAATATAACAGAAGTCTTCCTTGATGTTGTTTCAGGTTTGTGTTCTGTTAATATACTAATAGATTAAAGAAGTTTTTGGTTTGTATTCATCACACTCTTATATACATCAACATTCTCTATGTTGGCATAGCGTGCTGATTTTGCTAATAGATCAACATTTCTCCACTGGCATTCTAGATGTTGCTCCAGGCTTATGTTCATGCATCAATTCTAAGGCCATTAAACGTCACTTTAATATATATATATATATATATATATATATATATATATATATATATATATATATATATATATATATATATATATATATATATATATATATGTATATATATATATGTATATATATATATATATGTATATATATATATATATATGTATATATATATATATATATATATATATATATATATATATATATATATATATATATATATATGTATATATATATATATGTATATATATATATATGTATATATATATATATATGTATATATATATATATGTATATATATATATATATATATATATATATATATATATATATATATATATATATATATATATATATACGTATATGTGTGTTAGGGGGGGCGGTGAAATTGTATATTCAACCTCATTGTATTGTATTGCCTTTTTTGTTTTTATTTTATTTATATTTTTGGCTTATTCGGTACTTGCCAACTATGGCCATCATATAAACATGCCACCTGTGTCGATTTCTCATAGTTATGAAATTAACATCACAATTGTATTTGTTAGTGATTGACTCTCTCAGGCAAATCACTCTATCAGGCAAAAACAAGTTATACAAACAGCGAAAGTATAAACAAAAACGTGCCGGACAATGTGGGTGAAATATTTTGGCCAAAAGTAATTTTTGGTAAATATTTGCAAACGATATGTTTATCAGGTTATTACTAACAAGTCATCTTCAAATATTGTATAAAGTCATTACTGATTTCCAAATCTCTGTTAAAGATTCAAAGATCCACATCAAAGTTCAAAAGTAAATCTTAAATATTAATTCGCTTAAGAACTTCTATATTCATATATTAGCCAAATCAGCCTGCTGTCCATGACACATCGTTGACAGTATCATTGTGCTTGTATATTGTATATTGTATTTGTGGTGTCTTTATCTGGCGTTATTAATTTTCAGATAAATATTCAATGTTTTCTTCCTACCTTGCACCGTTGCTCTCTAGATGATTCTTGAAAAGAGAAAAGGAATAGCCTCGATCCTGGCTTTGCCTTGATTTTCTGCCGTTCATTCATCCACACTTGAAGTAGTATTTCTTCTTTTCATCGTCGAATAACTTTTGTGTGCAGACTTGGTCTCTGGCTTAATAAAGCAGCTTCATTGACTAGATTAATGCTCGTCTGTGCAATTTATATCTGACGCAAGCAGAGTGGTTTAATTGGCTAAATAGAAGTTCATGCACTGCGCATGATCCCGTAACAACAAAGAAACATATGTTATTTAAATGAATATTGATCCATTTGTACCTTCTCATGGTATGAGAGCAGATTCATTCGAAATTGTTTGAAGAAAACATATTACTCAGGTCGCAAAATGCATCAACATTTGAAAATATATAAATGAACCACTGTCTATTCCGCTCATTTCGCTTTTACATATCTGATATTCCCAACATATTTTTATATTGAGTACCATTCACATGTTAATTGGCAATTGGCCCTTGGCATCTAGGGGTTGATACCTTTTGATGTAGTCGCCCTTAAGAGTTAAAGTAGAATGTGAGATTTAACGTAATGTAACGAATTGGAGGTCGATGCTAATCCTAGTTTATTTTAGGCAGCATTAATCTGAAGCATATCACAAGCACATAATTGTTAACATGTAGTTCATCATACAATGGGTGAGGATTAGATGCATTGATTTAAACTAGGAAATGTTTTACTTGAAATTAACGACAGGGTTGATGTCAGTTTATTGCATCAGCCCAGCATTGTTGACCCCAATCCTATGGGCACAACAACTATGCATGAAACATACAAGATATCGTTCAAGTTTCCTACCACACCTCTCTAAGGAAGTTTTCATAGGTTTGAAGTAATCATACTACTACTTAAATATATCTACCATGTGGGCTTCCCGTTTTTGCCACAAGTTTTGGACACATTGCTCTTAGGTTTGGCACGTAATCTGTGATATTTTGGTTCAATCATGGTCATGTAGATGCATTGTAATAAGTGGTGTCATTGATTTACTTATTTATCAGAAAGTAAAGGAAGCATTGTTTATAAAGTATATTCAGTCCCAGACACACACATATATCCCTGTTAATGTCACATATGTGTATATGCATTTGTAGGAATATTAACCCCGAGAGGCATGCACACATATATGCATGCAAGATGATCAAATCCTTTTAAGAGGTTTTGTTGCGGTCAATAAAGATACATACATACAAAGAAACATGCATATAAACATACATACACACATATATACTCCAGTACATGCAAACACGCATAGATACGTACATACATACATACATACATACATACATACATACATACATACATACACACATACATACATACATACATAACAACACACATACATACATATACATACATACATACATACATACATACATAGGTTTTTTTGCGGTCAATAAAGATACATACATACAAAGAAACATACATATAAACATACATACACACATATATACTCCAGTACATGCAAACACGCATAGATACGTACATACATACATACATACATACATACATACATACATACATACATACATACATACACACATACATACATACATACATAACAACACACATACTCACACACATACATATACATACATACATACATACATACATACATACATACATACATACATACATACATACATAGGTTTTGTTGCGGTCAATTAAGATACATACATACAAAGAAACATACATATAAACATACTTACACACATATATACTCCAGTACATGCAAACACGCATAGATACGTACATACATACATTCATACATACATAACAACACACATACACACACATACATATACATATATACATACATACATACATACATACATACATACATACATACATACATACATACATACATACATACATACATACATACATACATACATACAAACAAATAAACATACATGTATACATAAATATAGTGTCCAGATGACATTGTTTATGATTATTCTAAAATGCCATCCTGGATAGTCTATGGCGTTGTCAGGATTATTCGCCACAACCCCTGGGTTCAGATTTGTCTCAGAATATTGGAGAACGTTGCCACTGACTAGAGGTTAGGCGGTGCTTTTCCTCTGAACACTCCAATTTCCTGAACTATCAAATACTGGATAATCACCGTTATTAGCCTTAATGTGACAGAAAAAGAGATGATGAACAAAATTTTATGTTAAGGATTATTTCCAGGATGTATGGGTTGAGCTAGTTTTAATTCAGGTATAACACCTGGTTCTTAGGCGCAAACTGCTCTTTATAGGTTGGGCCTGTTAAACACACGTCACACACTGATAGCTTAATACAGCCGTTTCATAGATTATTGTTATTTTCATCTTGGAGTTATTTGCGTTATTTTTAGTTATATATGAAACATGCCAAAACATCTGTATTAAAGCACCTTAGACTTTTTTCTGAATAAACGTCTTTATAAAGATGAAAAAATCGCACCAATTGAAGAATACCAAAGTTCCATAACGATGTCAACGTTATAGGTAATTGATTTTGAGGTTGATATCTGAGAAATGTGCCATCGACGTGAGCTTAGGGAGTGGGTATATCCAAATTTCCTCCTTGATAAACTACTGTAAATCACTTAAGTATAGCGGGAACAATAAGATAGCGATAATAGCGCTCTGCCCGTATGCGCTATTGTAAAATTCCCGTCTTTATAAAAATCTTAATTGAACTTGCTGCTGCTGTTCCCGTTCACCGCTATACCTAGATCACGCTATACAGGGCAATATCGTAATTGCGCTATTAAATGTTCACGCCATATTTAAGTGATTTACAGTATTGGCAAAGCCTCAATGGTAGAAGAAGGGGTGGAAAAGATAATTTCTAAATCTAAATCATATGCATCAGATCTCCTCTCAGTATCAATAAAGAACTAACGCACTAGACGAATTGAACTCGTTCTCTACTTCATGTTGTATTTGACCTTTTGTAATATGGCGGTTGTGGATGGTACTTCAAATGCTGGAATGAAATGCGGAACATGAAAATGGTGAACTCTTCGTTATAGATTATCGTATTATATTATGATACGATATATGAGTTTTGGCAGTCTTTGAACTTTCCTGTCTGCTGAGTATAACAACCTTAGGGACCAAACTGCTCTAAATGGTATGTCTCTCATCATTATATATACATCGCGGTTATCACATGGGACAAACTGCTTATCAAAATATTGAAAAGTTACACATTTCAACTAATATTCCGAGCAATATGAAAGTAATGAAATTAGTCTTTGTTCCTGTTTGGCATCCGAGGTGATCTAGTGCATTTTTCTTCCGCTCATCCCTGTGCAAAGCAATTGCATGTATTGAACAAATCCCCGAATGTGTTCGATTATCTTTTAAAGTTTTAGTTCATGCTTTTGATATTTCAACGAATTGCATATTATCCTGAAAACAGGATTTTGAGATAGCAGAAGTACTAAATATCAACACATTTATAGGATTTATCGGATGATCCCTTTACATAGATGATATGTTTTATCCTCAAATCGTTGATAATTAGAAAGTCATGTATCTGTTTTGGAAGTTCGCAAACGGGAATATGCGTATTTAAATAAGTATAATTGCATATGTGAATATGTACGAGCGCTGTCAATATGTAAACATTTATTTTTGGATGTTCTGTGTATAAGAACATATGCGATTATGTATAGGTAAACGTGTGAAGATATACGTATTTATGTGGTAAAGTATTACTAAATACTTAAATTAAGTACTAGATCTAGTATTATTAAGTTCTTATAAGTATGTGAATAGCTGTGAATATGCATATAACATTATATAATGTTAATGTATATATTTATAGTCAATACTATGACAAGTTTCCTTTCCTCTCTGGTCTCCTCTTCCCTTGCTTTATATGCGTTGCACTTGATATGTTATTTCGTTCATTGCAATTGCTAGCCAATTCATGTCACTATGTGTCCATGGTAATATCTATCTTGACAGAATAACGATGTACAATCTGTTATGTATTTATTGTGTTTTTCATTGAATTGTTGTTTGTGTGCAAATCTGCTTGTGTGGCTCAGTGTAACTGTACTTCTATGTACATACAATTGAATAAACAGAAAAATCCTCAAAGTAAGAAAATCAGAAAATGTATGCTTATTCTGTCACTGCACTTGCTCCCTGACAGTGCCAGCATTATGTAAGAAGTTGACTTCAGGGAGACCTTGATCATATAAATAGTGTGGAACTTTGGAGATGGAATGTCATCTGGGACTACTAAACAGGGGGGATACGCAACCAACAGAGCTCGTAGCATGACAAGCAGTACAGGTCATTGCAGGGGATTGACTGATTTACACAGCTTGCTTGCAGCCAATAGGTGCTCTGGAAATGAGAGGGCCCAGCTGTAGATGATCGGAATGCAGTACACATTACACTGCAGGCTTGCTAAACGGCAACACCAGGATGCGTCTATTGCGCACTGGGTCTATTGTGTATATTCAGTATAGTGGCCCATAGCTTCATCTACCTGTTATATCCCTTTCCAAAAGGTCTTCAGCTGAAGAATATATCGAGCATAACAAAGGTTTTCTCCCTGCAGGGTTTAATCGCATATTGATAAGTATGGAGCAGGGACCATCAAATTCATAGATATAGAGAAAAGTTCAAGGTATCAAAAAAAATTTAAACTTTGCTCCTTTCACATATTCTGATCTGTTCTTAGAATTCTTTGTCGAAAGCGTGAAAAAAGTGCATTTGGTTAAACTACTACATTGCATAATTTTGAGGCCAAAATGTGATATCCTTTCTTCGCAATACCCAGAATGCATATTTTGAAGCACAATATCAAATTTCGAAAAGAGAAAACACGTTTTTCGTTTCTGTTTAAGCTTACACGGGGACCTATAATGCGTGTTCATTCGCAATACTCAGTGATGGCTTAGATGGCATAGTGTTCAGACATTGAAATATGTAAAATGTCTAGAATTAACCTATTTTCAACAAATCAACCCCGTATAGGCCTCATTAACTTTTGAGCTAAATAAATCTCTACGATCCCGGCTCCCTCTCAATTTTATAAAATGTTAGTCCCCCTCCCATTTTATTATCGATGACTATCATCGAAACCATTGTTGTATTGAATGGGAACACGCCATGTGTCCTACTACCATATTTATGTACGAACTAGGGGTAATGATCATATCATCTCCTGTTATGAAGGTGCGCCACCTTTCCGTTGAAAGTGAGATTAAATGAAAAAGGAGCAACAAGAAAGGGAACACAAGTGGGATATGGGTTTAATTAGTAAGTATGAGGTAATTTAGACTTTTTAATTTGTAAGTATGAGGTAATTTATATCTAGGATTAATCTAGAGAGAAAGGAAACCCCATTATGAGTTTAATTCGCTATCTGGTCCTATTTTGCAGGGTTTTATTTCTAAAAATTCTTGGAGGGTGCGATAATACATGCGTGTTTCTTTTCACAATATTAACCAACACGCAAGGGCAGATATCTGTTGGTGACAATATCCACTAACAAATAGCATAATCTGCATTATTACCTTTCATACAAAACGGTACATAATCTTCAACTGTAGCATAACGAAGTTTCGGTAAGGGAACCTTTACTTGGAAAAGTATATATATATATATATATATATATATATATATATATATATATATATATATATATATATATATATATATATATATATATATATATATATGGAAAGATTTTCTACTAAAATGGATTTATATATATATATATATATATATATATATATATATATATATATATATATATATATATATATATATATATATATGTATATATATATATATATATATATATTCAGTCCAGTAAAAAAAGAAATTGACCAATTAGCTGCTGCACTCAAAGTGGAGCCTGTGATAAACTATAGTCTACCAGGACAAGACTAATAAAAAGCATATACAATGCATATATACTTGTTTAAAAGATGATGCATGGGCGCTTGCAATACTTGGTGAGGACGATTGAAATCATCAGAGCATAACTTTAACACCTTGATGCGAAAGACATCTTCAATACATATAGGTACATTTAAGGTTCAAGTATACGTACAAAACCATATCGCACGGTAATCAGTAATAATCAGTACATACAGGTACCTTTCTGGGTTCAAGGATATGCAGGAAACTACTACAAGATTCCATGTCTAAGAAAAATAATTCGTACATACAGGGTTATTTCAGGGTTAATGCTGGTCTCCCACATACGAAGTTTAAGGTGCGACAAGGTGCGAATTAAAAAGTCGTAGTTATTCGTGTGTTGTCGTGATTTATCGTGGTTGTTCGCAGTGAGTCTTAGGTTTTCGTAGGCAATGCTGCGAATTAAAAAAAAGTTTTACATGTAAAACTTTTGGGTGTGACAAAAATATTGTCGTAAGGAAGTCATTTTTTTTTGTACATTGTCGTACATTGTCGAACATCGTTGTACATTGTTGAACATCGTGTCGTAATATGTTGTACATTGTCGTATGTAATCGTACATTCACGTACATTTGCGTACACTCGTTTAATGTACGACAAAGTGTTACCATATACATGACCCACTTCAGAATGAGAAAAATAGGCTAAAGGCCAAAATTTAATGTACAAAGCCACGAATTGACAGTGATTTCACCATACATCGTAGTGTACTTACGAATTTTGCCATCTTTAGTTTGAAAATATTCGTAATTAATCGAATATTATCGTAAGTAGACGTACAACTGCCGTATATATGCGTATGTATGACGTAATTATTCGTGTTTATGTCGTGCATATTCGCACATACTCGCATGCATACGCACCTTCATATCTGTAGCCAACTACGAATATGTTCGCTTACTTACGACTTAGTATGATAGAAAACGTACAGCATCGCACATCTGATGCTGTAAGTCGTACATCAATCGTACATGCTGTCGTGGTATGTCGTATACTTTCGTCATGGGGAGAAACCACTCAAACACTGGCTGGAGATACATAAAATACTTTAATGACACACTTTGTAATGGCACAATTACAAGCTATATCAAATAAATAGATGCAATATTAAAACACTTATAGACAACACTACACAAGGTACAAACTTTCAATAAATACTACAAGAGACAATACTAACATTTATCTAAAACTACATACTAAAACTACTAGAGGAGACCAGCCCTACCCCTTCAAGACGTCACTCATAAAATCAAAATACATCTTCAAAGTTGGGTGGGTGGGAGGTGATGATTAAGCCTGTAGCCACAAGTTGTGTGCACTACCACTCCCCAGCCTGGAATGCTATTACCTGCCTGCACAAGCCCTATTTATACACACCCAAAAGGAGCGGGAGATTGAAAGCAGCAGTGTGGTGAGTACATGCAGGCAAGCTCTAGCAGCTCCCCCTCAATGTACGTCAGTGCCTGCAGGCGTGACCCAGTTTGTAGGCAGGCCTGACAAACCTGCAGAAGCAGCAGTGCAGTGAGGCCTATCGACCTAGAAACTGCCCACACTGAAGGTCCGAGCAGCAGCCCAGCCATGCCTGCAGTAGTGACCCAGAAAGGCCACTAATTATGCAGCCCACAAGCTGTATGTGCGAATCCTGATGTGCAGTGGGTTCTCTCCATGATCTGCAATGCTGGGTGTGACCTGCGCATTACATTGCACATGGGGAGAAACCACTCAAACACTGGCTGGAGATACATAAAATACTTTAATGACACACTTTGTAATGGCACAATTACAAGCTATATCAAATAAATAGATACAATATTAAAACACTTATAGACAACACTACACAAGGTACAAACTTTCAATAAATACTACAAGAGACAATACTAACATTTATCTAAAACTACAGACTAAAACTACTAGAGGAGACCAGCCAAAAGTAGAAAATTTGTCTTAGTAATACAGCAGCTAGTAGCTTATGGTCCTGACCGTTTTTTGAACTCAAGCGAATAGGGCTGCCTTCAAACCTGATGCCGCCTGCACTCTCCTGTGGGCAACCTCCAGATAAGCCCAAACGGCATCCGATCGCCAGGTGCCCAAAGCCTTTATACTTTGTAAGTCAACTCCTTGCTTGAAGGCAAGGGTTGCACCTCCCCTTCTAAAAGAGTGTAAACTGAAATGCCCAGGGTCTGTAACTACCCCTGCCAGAAGACCATGCAAAACTTTAGTGGCCCAAGCTGCTGTCAGGTGGCGTGGTGTTCTGCCAGGCCTCATAAACAACGGTGCCTTTGACGAAAGGGCTGGAAGTGCACTTTTGAGCTGCTTGAAGGCCACCACTGGGCAGAAAGGGCTGCCAGGCGCGGCCTCCAAGGGTAAAACACCAAATTTGACCCACACTGAAGGGTCTTGGTTCTTTTAAGGGCTACCAATAGTCCTGAGGCTGTAAGAAGAACATCCCCCCTGCATAAAACTCTAGCACGATCAAACTTGATTCTAGAATTAACCAGGAGATTAGAACGTCTTAGCAAAGTGAGGAAAGCAAAGATGAATAGACATTTCAAAACTGCCCCCAAGGCTCCCAACTTATCACACTTTAAGCAAAGATCAAGCAGTATTTGTTTTGTTATCGGTAACTTTTGGTTCACACCTTGGGGCATGGTTAAAGCTGAAGCCCGCATCATAAGCTTGAACCTATAACTAGCTAATGCCTTAGAGTCAATACCTAACTTGGCATGAAAAGTTCTGACTCCTGAAATGTAGTTTCTTACTGAAGCCGCAGATTTTAAACTTAAGCAAAGGAACTCAACAAATGCACAGAGGGTGTCTTCATCCGGGTCCATAAAGCGCTGCTTAAACTTGACACAGAAGCCAACATAGGTTTTTATATGCGTCAGCTGATTTTTTGCTGTGCCCGGATGGAAAGCTGCCCTCTGTCTCCTGCGAGCCCGAGTCATCAATTCAGTGTACCATAAAACTGCTACTGCAAATATAAAAAACAGTTGAGACATATGTAACAGAGCTAGATTAATGCACATAACTCAAACATTTTATCATACACACCAATCTCCTTCATTCCTTGTCGTTTAAGATCACGCACTATCTTTTTGTAGTTTTCACCTGTGTGCCTACGAGAAAGTGCATCTGCTCTATCCATGTTTTTACCGGGTACATGCACTGCGTTGATCTCAAAATCACCTGTACTCATGAGGAGCCATATTTCCCTTGCACAACGCTGCATAAACTGGTCCCTGGCACGACCAGTCTGCAGTACTGAACAAGTGGCTTCGTTGTCACATTTTATCACTACATATTTTCCTGCCCACCTTGAACTCCACAACTTACAGGCAATTACCACATTGAGCATCTCTAACCTTGAAATGTGATGTCCTGCCCTCACAACTTCCTTAGGAAAAAGCCTGCCATACATATCACCATCGCATAGACCTCCGCAACCCTCCAAGCAGGCGTCCACCTCCAAGCTCAGTCTCTCATTGGCCATAACTTTTTTGACGACATGAATGCCATTATACTGAGGAAGGAAAGTGCGGAAAAAGGCTAGGTCTTGCTTAAATTCCAGATCTAATTGTACCTGTTTCTCTGGATAAGTAGCCCTAACTAAGTTAAGGATTCTGTTCATGAAAATTCTGGCTGGTTTACAGGTTTTGCACACAAAATTCAACTTCCCCAGTAGAGACTGAAGTTGGACCCTGGACGCTGTGTTTTTGTACTGCCACATGTGGACCTCATCTAACACCTCTTTAACCTTTTCTTCTGGAAGTCTCATGATTTGCTTAACTGTGTCAAAGTGTATACCTAGCCATACCATACTTGTGCTTGGAGGTGAAGCTTTCTCCTGAGCCTCTTCCAACCCTAAGTCATTCAGCGTACCTTTTAATTTGTTGTACCCAAACGTAGCTTTTTCTAGGGTTTGTTCAGCCCCACCCATGTCATCAATATAAGGGAAAACCTTAATACCTTCCTTGCCAACCACATACGCCACAGCTTCTGTAGTGCGCTGCATCATTCCTGCAGCTGATCTCAAACCAAAAGGTGGGCTTGTATCAAAATAGTACTTATTTTGGAAACTGAAACCCATGAGGGGCCGAGCACCTGGATCCAACCTCAGCTGCTTGTACCCCCTGCTCAAGTCAGTTTTAAACATGAAACTGCCTGGCTGAAGACTGGCCACACGCTCAGCCATGGTGTCTATGGTTGGCAACCTCATCTTGTATGGTAAGTTAAGGTATTCATCGGAGGGAATTCCTGCATTGACTGAGAAACCGGGTGGCCATGAGAGATCCATGATAATTCGTCTACTATCTGACCCTTTTTTGGGCCTTGTCATTAAGGGGCTTACGTGGAAATTCTCAAAAGGTGCTTGATCAAAAGGACCTATGATGGTTCCAAAACCCCTTTCTGTGTCTATATATTCTTTTATCTGCCTTGGATAATGCTCAGCAGAACTGTGATTTTTATTGGAAGACTGTAGCTCTGAATTCTCAGGTGGCCACCCAAATTCCAGCCATTCACACAAGTCATGATCAGGATAATCAACCAGTTCCCGCCTCCACACATCCATTTTCAATTTATGATTGAGGGGTATCCTAGCCTGTTGATAGTTATAGACTCCTGTACTCTTGACTGCTATATAAATTTCAGCCACGCGGCTGGTCCCCCAGTCCTTAACATTCCCTCCATCTGCCACAGGGGTCCCCGCCAGGCTGGTCCCAGGACTAGCTATGCCAGTGCTTTTCCCTTGAGACCCTTGGTTATCACAGCTTAAAGAAACATTTTTGGAGTTGCCTTCTCCTACACTTAGCCCCTTTATCCCACTGGCCTCACAAACCATGCTCTTACTGAGCTGTGGGTCTCTGTCTAAGTTCCCAGGACCAGAACTGGGTTCCTCCTGGCATAACATTTGGTTGTGGCAAACGATAGGACCTCCTCTGGGTTCCCCTTCACAAGGACCTAGCCTCACTATCCCACTGGCCTCACTAGCCTTGCTCTGACTGAGCTGTGGGTCACTATCTAAGTCTCTAGGGATCGTACTAGCTCTCGCTTTTTCTACTGACCTTCCATTATGATAGGCTGACATTCCCTCCTTGGGTCCTTTATCTTCACTCGCACTTAGCCTCTCTACCCAACTTGTCTCACTGCTCTTAATGAGCTGTGGGTCTCTATCTAAGTTGCTAGCTCTTGCATTGCAGGACAAAGGGTTTCCTATCTGACAGGTCTCAGGATCAGAGTCCCCTCCCATATTTTGTGCATTTTTATACTTCAACTGGAGCCAGACTGACTCTTGGTCTGGCTCCTCTCTTCGTTTTTTGAATTTTTTGTAGTTTTCTTAAGGCACTCAGACTCTGAATGTCTAGCTACTACCTTGGTGACTTTGAGGCAATATGCACATATATGT
The DNA here is from genome assembly GCA_963942565.1 of Maea johnstoni. NCBI lineage: Eukaryota > Metazoa > Annelida > Polychaeta > Spionida > Magelonidae > Maea > Maea johnstoni. The sequence goes on along the minus strand of OZ012701.1, from coordinate 22,786,046 downwards.
TGGACTTGTCCCCTTTCTGACCCATGGTCCCCCTTTGCCCCGCACTTCCCTACTTGAAAGGGCCCACAGTATCTGATACTTTGTTGAGAGGTCTTTTCTCTGATGGAATTGTCACTAGATACTTTAACACTCTGCACTTCCTGTCTCCTTTTACTTTGAATGACTTCTATCATATCCCAGTCCAGCAAATCCATTTCAAACTCTATCATTAATGAGGCGAAGATGGCCCTGACATTTTCCCAGCCAATGTAGCTAGTGTCATTCATTAGCTCCCGTAGAAGTTCATGCATGGCTGCCTTTGGTTTTGACTCATTTACTTTGTCCATAGATTTCATAAAACCATACACAAATTCATTGACAGTAAGCGTATCATAGGTAGCTGGCTTCTTTTCCAGACCCCTAAACACATAATAATGGGGCCAGTCAATATATTTTACGATTACCTGATCCGCAGTCCGGACCCTACCAGATTTTTTACTCTTGCCCTTATGAGATACAGTACTAGTATCCTCTGTATCTGAGTCCGTTTCCACCACTCCAAGCTTTTTCAGCTTCCTGTCTACTCGTCTCATAATCGCTTGGTCTCGTCGCAGCTCTGCTAGGGGCTGGATAACATCCTCGTCTGAATCTGAGGAGCTAGATAAAGTTTGTCCTACCTCTGATTCCTGTGGTGTTCTCGTATTGCCTTCCCAGCTGTCCATCCTGCTGTTCAATGCTGCCATCTGGGTGCTCAAGGCCACGAGCGTTGCTTCAAGACTGGTTGCACCATCTTCCCCCTGGGGACTGCTTGTTGCTTTCCTGCTGCCACGTCGCATACTGTGTGCCTGACATCTCTTCCCCGTTGGAGCCTCATGCCTAGCATTGCACTTGCTACAATGCCTCATTTGCTTGGCTGCTGGTTCGCTGACCCCTGTTGCACCACTGATCACCTGGGCCTGCTCACTGGAGCTCTCCACAGACCGTGCTGGGAGTGGTGTGACTGTATCCACAACAGTTGCCCAACAGCAGGTGTTCAAGCCTGTGTTTCAGCCACACTGGGCAGGAACTATAGTCAAATAGAGTTGCAGGTTTCAAATCCTGCTATCATATCCCTGTTATTAAAAGGACAGTTGGCTGACCCACCTTCACTAGGTGGCACTTAGAATGAAAGTGGCTGCGCTCAATACAGTTAAAAACAGAGCCAAAAAGCTTTTACAATCCAGGCTGGGTAATTCTATCAATGTGGTAAGTGACTTGTGCACGGCTTATAAAGTATAAAACCAGTGGCAAAAAGTATAAAATGTTCAGTTGCCAAGTCTCTTATCCTTGCATATAGATTAAAATATAGATTAAAATTTGGCTAGAAGATAGCCCAGCTATATAAAACTCACTGCAAGGATCTGTCCTGATGATTAAGCCTGTAGCCACAAGTTGTGTGCACTACCACTCCCCAGCCTGGAATGCTATTACCTGCCTGCACAAGCCCTATTTATACACACCCAAAAGGAGCGGGAGATTGAAAGCAGCAGTGTGGTGAGTATATGCAGGCAAGCTCTAGCAGCTCCCCCTCAATGTACGTCAGTGCCTGCAGGCGTGACCCAGTTTGTAGGCAGGCCTGACAAACCTGCAGAAGCAGCAGTGCAGTGAGGCCTATCGACCTAGAAACTGCCCACACTGAAGGTCCGAGCAGCAGCCCAGCCATGCCTGCAGTAGTGACCCAGAAAGGCCACTAATTATGCAGCCCACAAGCTGTATGTGCGAATCCTGATGTGCAGTGGGTTCGCTCCATGATCTGCAATGCTGGGTGTGACCTGCGCATTACATTGCAAATTGAACGTACATATCTCACGAATGAAGAAAATCAGCAATTTTATAGCAAATTCGTGGCTTCAAGCGTACACTTGAGATCGTGTATGTTCGCACATTGAATTCGTATGTGGGAGACCAGCATTAAGGATATTCACAAAATTATACTCTACGAATCAAAGCCCAAGAGTAATTATCTCTTGTACACAGGTACCTTTTAGGGTTCAAGGATGTGCAGGAAAGTGTATTACAAGAATACATGCTCAAAAAGTAAAGGTGTCCCTTTGGGAGATGGTCGCCAGACCTTCAAAACTTTTATGAATGTTATATCAAGTCTTCTAAATGTAATATGAAATACAAGAAATGCTACTATTTCTACTACTACTACTACTACTACTACTACTACTACTACTACTACTACTACTACTACTACTACTACTAAAGTGATAATGATGATGATGATGATAAATAAATAAATATATAAATAATAGTAATAATAATAATAATAATAATAATAATAATAATAGTAATAATAATAATAATAATAATACTTACAATAATGATAGTATTAATATCAATGAAGAAAAAAGTAATAATAACAATGCTTTTGTTATAATTATTATACTGTTGTTACTAGTATTACTGTTATTACTATTATTATTTTATCATTATTATTATTATCATTATTAATAATTACTAGTATTATTATTATTTCTATTATTATTATTATTATTGTTATTACTATTATTATTATTATTATTATCATTATTATTATTATTATTATTATTATTATTATTATTATTATTATTATTATTATTGTTATTATTATCATTATTATTATTATTATTATCATAATAATCATTGATAGTATACTCATACTTATACACATGCTCATACTTAACTGGGCCCCATGCACAGCACGGGTTAAGAAGTATATCATTCTTTACACCACAATCATATTGCCATGACGCACAATGTTGCATTCTCCTAAAGGTACATGGCATCATCACGACCAATGAAACCGTATTTTCTAAAAAATATAGGCTTGAAACATTGGGTTTACTCTAACGGAATAGAAAACAATGTCTTATAAGCAATAAATAATCTTTTGCAAATAAAAGAGGATTACCCATCTCCCCATCATAATATGGAAACTTTAAAAAAAAACCAAAGTGACAAAGAAGAAGAAATGAGCATGGGCAAAAAAATGCCGTGGCATTAAAATAAACCGATTTTTCATACTCATATGTGCAGTACTAAGTTTTATGAATTATTACTCATCTGCCCGTCCAGCTGAGAATATACATCTAAATCAAATGCGATTGTGGATGAAGGGAAACTCCATATATAAGCATAGTTCAATGATGCTAGTAACTGTTTAGGTACCCCGACATTCAACCACCACAGTTGCAGTTGCAGAATTCCGACAATAGATGGTCCCACTAATGTGGCTGTACGCAGTTGTCAAGTTGCACATTTCTGACAATAGATGGCGCCACCGAATGGCTGAAGACGATTGCCAATGGTGACACTTTTTTGCAAATGTATACTATGAATGCACACATTTGGACAAGCGTAAACCATTCGGCGCCATCTAAAGACCACAATGGAACGCCCCATGGTAGCAGCAGAACTACACACGTGCAAAGACATCTTGAATCTGGTACCAAAGGCCTGCCAACCTGGGTATTAATATACTAATAATACTAATAATACTAATAATACTAATAATACTAATACTACTACTACTACTACTAATAATAACAATAATAATAATAATAATAATAATAATAATAATAATAATAATAATAATAATAATAATAACAACAATAATAAAATGATGATAATAAACATTTTTATTATAACAGTTATATAATATAAAGCCCTCCCCACCTAAAATGTTCAAATGTGCATCACAAAATGGTCAATGAAAAGATATTAATGGTCCATATAGTCAAATACTCCGCTTGATATAGAAATGTCTCAGTTTTATCTTTAGGTTTTGCACGCCATCAGTATTCCAAATGCGTGGTGTGCTCTGTTTGCATGCCTTTCAAATTGTTGGGTGATATTTGCGAAAGGTTTTAGTTGTCCCAGCGTAAATTAAGTCTTTTTGCTTTTCCACAATACCACAATTTTGAACAATTGATCCTGATTGGAATCGTGATTTCTACCACTATGGGGCTGAAATACCCATTGAAGAAATTCGATGCCCAATGGCCATTCCCAATGGGCATTTGGAATGATTTTATTACCATATTTGATGAAAAATGCCATATATGGAACAATGCACCACGTTCGTTGATTAGCAACGTGACCTAGAAATGCCAGGCACATGCTCAGGCACGCTCATTATATTTGAAGTTTCTCCGATTATTTACTGTTTATTTATCTGTGGCAGAAATAGGTTCTTAAACTTGTGTGCTAGAGTATGATATTTCTTACACTCGGGGACATAATTTTCATCATAGAACTCGCCAGAGGCTCGTTCCAAGATGAAAATTCTGTCCCCTCGTGTAAGAAATATCATTCTCTAGCACACGCGTCCAAGAACCGCTATATTCCATTCAGCATTTTGACCATTGTATTCTGCTAGCAGAACACGGAAAAACTTAATCCCGTCTGGAAATGGGATGTTCTACCCAGCATTTGATCACAGTTTTATTTCATTCATCCTCGGTTTCTGCCACACTACAACTAGATCAACTGACCAACCCCCTTAACTCCAAGTCACTAGCAACTTTCTTACATGTCTTGAAGTGGAACCAGATCCTAACAGGAAAACTCATAAAACACAAAAGTAAACTGTGACAAAGCAAGGACTACCACTTAATGTTTCACCTTGCAAAGGTAAAAGGCCTGGACAATACTGCCCCTTTTGTCTGAGTTAATTTGGGTCAATTCTCTTTCTCACCAAGGTTACGTGTAAACTAATAGTTTCAATTTGCTACGTATAATATTTGGATGTATGCTCCTGGAAAACGTTTAGAAGGAACTTTGGTTATTAATGGCATTATACGCGACGAAGGGGTACAAATAAACACTAGTATTGTAATAGTAATATAAGGGTCAGACTCTTGGATAATATACCCACATGGTTTTGTAAAATTTGGCCAAAATGATCGAACCAACCTTAAACCATTTTAAAAACAGTCAGGTGTACTTAATTTTGTTTTGGATGGTCTGATATATTATTTTTTCTTCTCATCATTCTTTTATAGAAAGGATGATTATCACTCCAAAAATAATGAATTTATCACTTGTGTCTTCTCACACATATACACTGCATCAATGTGATAAAATCTCCTAATAAATAGTCACGGAACTAGGATATGACTGCACAGATGTTCTAATTATCAAGACAATGCTTCATGTAGAAAGTATCCCAACTCCAAATGTTGGATTTCATAATTGTGTATTTGATTTTCCAATTAGGGTTGATCTTTCTCACACATATACGGACGAGCTTTTGTACACGCTACATCTGCAATTAAATATCCACGTCCCTTTGCAGTGGCTGCACAATTTTGACTCGCTCCACCGTCAGGTTCACCGTTGCCAAACATAGGACCAGGATAGCCAACATCACTATTCTTATTAGCAACTACATGTGCATTTTCTTTGCATGTCCATATGTCTTCTATGGCAGAATCACTTATCCCAAGCCAGACCTGTGACAAGCTTTCTGGAATTAAGATATGAAAACAATAAGCTAATTTTTGTGTGTACAATCTGTTTCACATTAATTTTTTTGTAATTCTCTGAATTTATTATCTTAATTTAAGTATGAATTTCGCTTGGAAGTTACTATTTTTATTGCCAAAGATGGGTACTTATCTTTGACTTTTCTGGGGAAGAAGTCATCCAATAATAATTGATTTAAGGTTAGTTTCCACAAATTGATACTAGAATTTGTTAAAACAATTTAGATAAAGAAATGTTGCTAAGCATGACATTTAGAGTACTGAAGTAAAGGGAAAGTGATAGGTTATGTCTAAATCCATCATTTAACAAGTTTTAATAAAATAACTTATACGTTTATGGAGAAGTAAAACTCTCATCTTACAATAACATATACATATGAATCATTCGAATTCAATGTAGAGTTGATCGTCACATCTACTGAGAGATTAGTGGGGAGGCTAAGGGCGAAATTCGTTCACTTTTTTGACAAAAGCGTGAAAATTGGCACAGGTGTAGTTTGAAGGATGGGGAATTTTTTAAAGCCAGGTACCCATCTCGGTTGCCATGTTAACCGGCGGCCATCTTGAATTTCAAAATGGCTGCCATTGAACTCTCTTTCTGGCCATATTTCTGCCTTAAAATGTAACAGAAATACAGTCTCAGTGTCTAAAACCATGTTTTATGGGGTAAGGATTCTATTTCTGATATGGAAAATAGCATCAAGAAGGCGGCCATCTTAGATTTCAAGATGGCCGCTATGTGAAATCTTGTTTTTCCGCATGACTTAAGTTCTAAATAACCTAGCAAAACAATATTGGTGTCTATATCAACATTTTCAGGGACCAGGAATTCATCTATGACATCTTCAGTGTCACTAGAGGTTTTATTCTTCCATATTTGACCACACAATGGCTTTTTTTACACGTGGAGGCTGTTGGACAGGCTGAGAAGCTGTTCAGCTCCAAACAACTGTATTTGGCTCCAGATGACTATAATGAAAAGAGGTGGTTAGAAACAGTAGCACTGAGCTATCTACAGTGCATACAGAAATGCAGGCTCAGTGTCTAAACCATGCTTTCTATTTCTGATATGGAAAATAGCATGCAGAAGGTGGCCATCTTGGATCTCAAAATGGCCGCCATGTGAAAATTTGCTTTTCCACATCACTTTAGTTCTAAATAATCTAGCAAAACAATGTTGGTGTCTATACCAACATTTTCAGGGACCAGGAATTCATCTATGACATCTTCAGTATCACGAGAGGTTTTATTTTACCATATTTGACCACACAATGGCTTTTTTCCCACATGGAGGCTGTTGGACAGGCAAAGAAGCAGTTCAGCTTCAAACAACTGTATTTAGCTCCAGATGACTATAATGAAAAGAGGTGGTTAGAAGCAGTAGCATTGAGATACCTACAGTGCGTACTAAAGAGAAAAATTTTCAAATGATCATCATATGCCCTTCAGGTGACCTTGAAATAACCTTGATAGAAAAAAAGTGGATAGATGCAATTTACGATTTTCTATAATTTGGTATCTGGTATGGTAAAGAAATGAGTGAGTTATGTCAATTTTGCTACAACGGTTATAGTTGGAGTTGATCAGATCTTGATGATTGAATTCAAATGACATCAATACCAATAATAGACTGTCATCTTGCCCATTATAGTTCATTTCTCCTTGGGAACACTTACAACAATCTACTTGGGAGTAGCCATATTGGAATCATGGCAATTGATGTTGTTTACTTTTGAGAAATGTATTTTACCTATTTCGAGACAGATGAAAGTGGTTGAAATGTTCTCATGTCTGTTAATCTGTGGTATCAATGTTGGGGCTAAATGTGGGACATTAGGCAATATCTATGGAAATGGGTAAATAGGAAAGTAGACTGTGGTGGTACATGTGGAAACGAGCTACATACAGAGGGGTAAAGGGAAATTAGATGTGGGAGAGTTTGGAAAGGATGCCAAAAGGCTAGTGGACCAAATAGACAGACAGTTTGGGAAAGGGTTAGGGATGTGGTCGGGTTTGATACCAAGGGGAGTTGGGGATAAACCTCTCCTAATTCCTCCCTAAAACTTTGCAGAGTCTGTCCTTATATTTATTTTCCATCTTCCCTTTCCCCTCTTTTTTTCTTTCCCAGCTACTGCCCCTCTTATATCCATCCAGATCCAATTATGGTCACTGCCAATATCAGCCTCCCCGTTCTCACCAACACTGAAACTTACCACCTCTTTCATGCTTGCCACACTTAATAATCTAGGGGCACAACCTCTTGGCTTGCTAGATTATCTGCAAAAGAAGCTGGCACATCCCGGGGAACCTTTTGCTGGTGTGGCACCCTGCTTGCCTTATGAATCTTATGGATCTGTCTGTGGATACCATGCATCTAAAAGATCCCTTGGTATACTTTGGATTTGAAGGCTCAACTCTTTTTCTTCCTCTTTTTCTTCTTTTACCTAGAATTAATATGCTTTGTCATTGTATTTCAACAGTTATAAAGGACCACTTTTCTGAAAAACTTTATGGCCTTAAATAGCCTTCTTTCCTTTTATTCCTGTCCACTTTCCCACACTTCCCTCCCATCTATTTACTATCTCTAAGTCTGTGTCCTTTGCTAACTCCAAAACCCTTCTACCATTTACATTAACTTTTTTCTTTATTTCCCTTTATTCCTTGTTCCCCATTCCTTATGTGTCCATTATAGTCTCCCACCCAGGATTATCCTACATCCTCTTTGCTGTAATTCCTTATGCCAATATATTTTTGTATCATACCAAGTTCTATCAACTCCCTCCCTCCCCATGTACACTACTCCCACTGAAGACCTCTCTCCACCTGATACCAATTTTACCCTCTCTCATTGAAGACCTCTGACCTCTCCCATTGTGATGTTATATCCTTTTTCCTAATATATCTCTGTCCCTACTATCCCTTCCCTAATATATATAGCTGTCCCTTCGCACTTTTCCCCCTATTCCCCTTTACTTTCCTAACCTCTCGAATCCTGGAATTCCTTTTCCCCATACTCCCGCAATTTCATGTGTTTCGATGACTAGCCTCACATCTACTTCTGATCCCTTCATCTTCTGTATTTCTCCTTCTTTGCCCCTTTCTCGTCTTACATTGATTAATTCTATTCTTGCTTCCTTCTTTCGTCTTATCCTTTTTACCCCACATCTTTTCCTTTCTTTCCTCCCCTCCCCTCTTTGCAGTGTAAGCTATCCCTGAACCATTTTCCCCTCCCTCCATTCCCCTCCATGAACTTCCTGCAGTGGGATATATATATATATATATATATATATATATATATATATATATATATATATATATATATATATATATATATATATATATCCTCACCCTTTCCTTTTCATTACCCTTACTAACTCGTCGTCAGCTTGTCTAATACTCCTGCCATTATAAATATGATGGAAAAGAGAATAGATATGAATGTGGATGAGGAAGGAAAAGAGCTTGAAAAGTGTATGAAGATGATAGCGGGGAGGACAATAGAGAAAGTGTATGGCACAGCAGCAATAATGATTATACCAGCAGAATTGAGGCAGGCAATAAAAGAAAGGAGGGAGGGCTTATACAATGATAGGAGGACACTAGAAGACCTGGGAAGGTATAAAGGGGCAAAAATGAGTGCAAACAGGATGATATTACAGGAATGAAAGAGGAAGCAATTGAAACTTATAACAGGATGAAAATAGGGAAAAGGAGGGAGGGGAAATGGTTCTTGAGGATTAACGGCAAACAGAGACAAGGGAGAAAAGGGGAAGTAGTGTAAGAAGAGGTTGGGGGGGGGGGGGGGGTAGAGATATAGTGGACTGATAGGAACAAGCAAGCCTCATGGAAGAGTTATGGAAAGCCTTATATGTGACTCATATATATGTCAAGTTAGGGGGTAACAGAGAAAATACAGAGGAGAGGACCTAGGGGAGGCTATGAAAAAAGAAAGAAGTAAGAAAACTATGCAAAAAATGAAAGTGAAAAAGGGAAAGGCTTTGGGAGTAGATGGTATACCTAACAAGTTTATGATGGGGGGGAGGGAGGTCCTCCAATGGTTAACAGAAACTTTCAATAAAGTGTTAACTGAAGAGAAAATACCAATAGTTTGGAAGAGAGGGATAGTAACAGCGTTGTACAAAGGAGGGAGGAAACAGGATTTGGGAAAATACAGGGGAATACCAGTTAACAGTAGCATATATAAACTATTCACCAGAATCCTTCGAAGAAGGCTGGAAGAGAAAGTAGAAGGGAGAGGGACACTAGGGGAAATACAGTTTGGGTTAAGAAAGGGGAAATATACCTGTGATGCAGCATTTATATTGAGACAGATCTTTGACCAAGGACAAACAAGGATCAATGCTTAGGTAGCTTTCTTAGACATAAGGAAAGCAGATGATAATGTATGGAGAGATGGCATATGAAGTACAATTTATTTTCTACAAGTCTTAAAAGAGTTATATAAAGAGGGTACATGTAGGTTAAGGTTTGGGGAGATAGAGACAGACAGATTTGAGGTTGAGGATCTAAAACAAGGATGTTCTCTGTTCCTGGTGCTCTTCACGCTATACCAGACAGGGTAAGAAGATAGATTAATTACAAGTGGACTAGAGATCAAAGATGGGGATTTAGTGATACCAGGGTTGTTCTTTGCAGATGATATAGTTGACATGGGACAAGGAGAGGGAGATTTAAAGGGGTAGTTGAGAATGGGAGGGGTGTAAAGTAGAGAATGGGAAATGCAGTTAAACTCGTCAAAGACCAGGGTGGTGAACATCCGAAGAAAAGTAACCAAGACAAATTATGGCAAATGGGGGAGGGACAGGCAGGGGAAGGGGATATCTATTGTTTTAAAATAAAAAGGGGAGAAAGAATACATACCTAGGCATCTTGTTCTTAAGGAGTAAAGGGTATGTTTAACACACATGTGGAGAATGCAATCAAAAAGGCAAAGCAATTGAAGGGGGTGATAAGAAACTCCAGACCCACACCAAAGGGCAGGAGTTGCGACATGATTGGGAGAATAGTTATCCCTAGCATCCTGTATGGAGTGGAGATATGGCAGATAGGGACAAGCGTAAACTAGAGACTATAGAAAGACAAGTAGGAAGGTGGGCAAAAAGGGCAGACAGGGTAGCATCCCTTGAACTGAAAAGGTGGGCTAGACAGGTATGGAATAGGGCAGAGGAAAAAAGACTACCATGGGCAAACAAAATAAAGCATTAACTTAAGAGATGGGACTAGACGGAGCAAGGGTACTAATAGGTCTAGGTACTTGGAAAACGGAAGTAAAGACAAGAGTAGCTGAAAGGGATAGGTGAAAGTGGCAAGAGGGGATGAACAATAAGATCACACTAGAAAAATACAGCAGTAAGGAAGAAAAGAAATTTGTGTTGCAGTTAGATAGTGGAGAAGGCAGAACGTTTTTAAACATCTGAGCAGGATCACTGGGATTGAGGAATAGAACAGGAGGAGCACAGATTAAAACATGCGAAAAGTGTATTGAGGGGTAAATCCAGAGTGAACAACAAATGTTGCTAAAGTGTCCAACACACCGAGTAGAAAAGAACAGAATGTAAGGAGAATGTGAAGTGAAGAGAGGTATAGATGGGAGTCTGGATGGGCAAATAGGAGGGGGAGCAGCTTCAGGAAAAGGTAGGTTTGGTTGGGGAACCATCAAAGTACTAGTCATAACAGTGGGAGAAGGGGCTTAAAAATGATGAAGAAGAAAGAAGGGTAGAAAGGGAAAGGGGTATGAAAGGAGTCATAAGGTCGTGTTTGTGTGCTTACATGTTATTATCAATGTCTAATACAGTTAAATTTTGTTTTGTTCATACTAAGATTGCTGACATTTGATGTATCTGATTATCTCCAACCGATAAAACATGGTATGAAACACAATCTTGTTTCTACTATACTTTGAGGCTGAGATATAAAGAAAAGCAGGTTCAAGTGGTGGCCATTTTGAAATCCAATATGGCGCTGGTTACCAGGGTAACCTGGATGGGTACCTTGCTTTGAATTATTCTACATGGTCCAAAGTACAACAGTGCTAACTTTCACAACTTTCTTTTAGTACGAAAATACCAATGCTGGTCAATCTTTGAATGTTGCTGGTCAGGCTTCGAAATGATTTTTAAGCCATTTTTTGCATCAGAGCATTTTCCAAAGCACAACACATAATAATCTCATTAATCTCATTACTTTGTTGGGCTACGTCAGTATTAACATCCTCAGAAGACTTTCCCAAATAATAGCTTTGGAAATGAAAATAGCATTTCTAAAAACAGTCAAGTGAAATCATATTTGGCATGTATCAAATCAAAAATATGAAGAAAAATAAAGATTTCTGCTGTCTGCCAGCTTGGAATCCAAGATGGATCACATCTTAGGATCCTGAATATGTCATAAATGGATTCTAGCACCTATAAAACATGGTTTTAGACACTTACATCTTGTTTCTACCCTACTGAGATATGAAGAAAAACATATTTAGTTGCGGCCATCTTGAAAGCCAATATGGTGCTGTTTATCATAGCAACCTGGGTGGGTTCCTGACTCAAAACGATTTTATATGGTCCAAATTACAATTGTGCCAATTTTAATAGTTAACTTTTTTTTTAGTGAAAATAGCAATACCGGTAAATCTTCAAATGTTGCTGGTCAAGTTTACCCTGGTGGTGAGTTATGACATTTTTTGCAGCGGGGCATTTTCCAAAGCACAACACAATGATCTCATTAATCTCATTACTTTGATGAACAAAGTCAGGATTAACATCCTCAGACGAAACTGACTCTTCCAAATACTAAATTTTGAAATGAAAATAGCATTTCTAAGAACAATCAGAGAATATAAAGTCATATTTGGCATGAGTCAAATTAAAAATATGAAGAAAATTAAGATTACTGCTGTCGGCCATCTTGGAATCAAAGATGGCTGACATCTTAGGGTCCTGTATATGTCATAAATGGATTCTATAACCCATAAAACATGGTTTTAGACACTTAGATCTTGTTTCTACCATACTTTAAGGCTGAGATATGATGAAAAACATATTTTAGTGGCGGCCATTTTGAAATCCAATATGGCGCTGGTTACCGTGGCAACCTGGGTGGGTACCTGACTTCAAATAATTCTACATGGTCCAAAGTACAGCAATTCCAACTTTTGTAACTTTTATTTTAGTAAAAGATAGCAATGCCGGTAAACTCAAATGTTGCTGGTCTAGCTTTCAGCAGTGGTGAGTTAGGTCATGTTTTATGCCATTTTTTGCATCAGAGCATTTTCCAAAGCACAACACAATAGCCTCATGAATCTCATTACTATGGTGAACAAAGTCAGGGTTGATATTCTCAGAAGACACTGGCTTTCCCAAATAATAAATTTTGAAATAAAAATAGCATTTCTAAGAACAAACAGAGAAATAAAATCATACTTGGCATGAATCAAATCAAAAATTTAAGGACAAAATAAAGATTTCTGCTGTCGGCCATCTTGGTTGTCATCTAAGGGTCCTAAATATGTCATAAATGGATTCTACAACCCATAAAACATGGTTTTAGACACTTAGATCTTGTTTCTATCATACTTAAAGGCTGAGATATTAAGAAAAACATATTTTAGTGGCGGCCATTTTGAAATCCAATATGGCGCTGGTTACCATGGCAACCTGGGTGGGTACCCGGCTTTAAATGATTCTACATTGTCCAAAGTACATCTGTGCCAATTTTCACGCTTTTGTCAAAAAAGTGAACGATTCGCCCAATTTTGGGTTCTTAGCCTCCCCACTAGATACTGTTATTTTAATTGAGTGTACATACATATCTGTAAATTGTGTTAACATTTGTTGTGTTTCTACTTTGGCTGATTACATGTATAACGACAAGTCTTGTGAAGAGGAATATTAAAAAGCACAATTATTTCGTAATGAATGAGATCTCACAGGATTGGAGAACAGTAGCCAAAGTATTAGAACTGTAGATGGTTTTTACTTTTTTTGAAGTTGATTTTCCTGTTTGTCAATCCTTGCCAACATTTCACATTGATAGTGATAGTACATAGGGTTTGGAATATCGTGTTTATAATAAATAGCTAGATATGCTAAAGTGCATATAGGAAATTTGATTTCTGTTCTAAATGAGCAAGTAGATCAGGCATTTTAGCACAACCACATTGCCCATTGCACCAGGATACCTGGGCATAGACAAGATGATGCACCCTTGGTCTCATAGATAAAGACATCTATAGCACAAAGATGA
>OZ012701.1:22754798-22767298 GCA_963942565.1 Maea johnstoni | reverse complement strand
ATATATATATATATATATATATATATATATATATATATATATATATATATATATATATATATATGTATATTCACGTATGTTTAACCTATAGTGTCGGAACGAGGTGAGATGTGATATTCACAGGGAATGCAAGAAGTGCAAATGTATTGATTGCTCAAGAGACCGCATTATGTTGAGCCCTGAACAGTCCAGGGTCGTCCACTTAGTGGTAAAAGACTTTCTTTTCTACCTTGTATTATTAAAATCGATGATGCTTTTTTCTTCATTCTTATATTTGCCCAGCAATCATAGTCATTATGGTCATCCATTTATATCTGGAGGGCAGCAGAAAGGGTAGAACTTCACACTTTTACTATATATATGACGGGGGATCGTTGACTCCAGCAAGAATATGAACCTCCAATCAAATATTTCCAAAAAAAAGTTTTATCATCCATATATTTGTAAACCACCTTTTTTAATAGTGTTTGTAATTCCTTTGAGTCTTTTATGTACATGTGTATATTCTTGCTGTACGTGGTATTTGCATAGGCTGATTGATTTAATTCTATAACCACTTTATTTCCATTTCTGCGTGAGTTAGCTCAATGTCATTGCCGTACATAAACACTTAACTAACTCTTTCATATAGACGTGTCCTTTAATTTCAACTTGTTTACTGCATTAGATTCGACCTTGGTTCTTAGGCTGGGTGTTTGAATTACAATGGTATTCCAGCCTTGTCACTTCTTGCTTTGCTCTCTAGATTTTGTTGTCGAGATGGTGCAGGTATTCATAACTAATGCTTGAGCAAATAAATATAAAACATGGGTATATGTCTTGTCTAATGTATTTTGTAAATAAAAGACACGCCCGCATACAATCTCTTCAGGTGCACTTTCATCCATTGTCACAGTGTGACCATGACGCTCGTCCTGTATAGACTGACACTCTTGATTTTGATATGCAGCCTCACCTTTGCTGTACAATTGAATTCGTTTTTCAAAAAGGTTAAAAGTGATGGCAGAGCTAAGAATGCAATTAGGGTCTTTGCTAAGACCAGCAGGTTGAGGTGTGCAGGGTCATGCTCAGCCACCAAGGGTTGCCATGGGTTCAGTTTCAGCAAGGACAGCTGCGAACTGGCCGGTATAGAATTCTCCTCGAGCCTGGAATCACAGATGGAGGCAAGCCCAGGATTCAACTTCTACTATTCTGCAGGTAAGAACAATTTTTTGAAAAACTGAAATAACACACTTCTTTATGTACAAAAACGTGAAGAAATTTTCATGAATTTGATAAATTGTCGAGAAATGGTGAATATAATAAAGCAGAAAAGAATTTCAGGATGAGATGAAAAGGAATTCAGAGCTAATACAATGGAGACTCATTCCGTGAAGCTGTTGGTCTGGACAAAAATCCTTTCCCAAAATAATATTGGGAAATTAGTGAAAAGAGAAGACGACCCTAAAAGGAAGACATGCTATAATTTCAAGATAAATATGGTACCATAGAGCAGGAGGAGGAGCAGGTTCTGAGGGTAAATCACTTCAGTAGTCTTTGTAAGCCCAACTATGAGCCCAAAGTCTCTCAAAAGGAGGGATTAGTAAGGAATTGGTGTTTATGTTGCTTTCAACAGCTTAGATCATATCGCAACAAAATAAGGTCATATCCCTGTAGCTGGGAAGATATATCTTCCTCTTCAATAATATTTCGAAGGAATCTCTCAGTTAAAGAAGAATCATATACAGCCCTCCACAATGCCACACATTTATATAGCGATGGGCGACAAGATCTTTTAAAAAAAATTCTGTTCAGTGTATAAGAGATTGAGAATGCCTTTAAGTAAGCACCACACATGAGGATATCTTGGTTAAAATGGCGGAGCACTTGATAGTGTTGGACGTATGTTGCCAGGTTCCTAATGGATTACCTAATATAGAGCGAATTTATACTGACAAACGTTAGGCGACGTACGCAAAGTTCCCGATTTAAATAGATAACTGCTGTCTATTAGACGCCAACAAGTATAGAGGAAACGCCCTCTTGACGGATATGAACAAAATGTTTAAAATGCTAGCTATAGCTGGTGTAGATTATAACCGTGGTGGGTTGGAGAGGGGGTAATATCGAGACTTAAGGCGCATGCAGAAAAAGGATATCATGTTTACACTCACATTTAGCATTACAAGAAACGATAGCCACCGGTCTGGACAGTGGTAATGTCTTTGTGGCATATTGCGATGTTTCAAAGACCTTTGACACTGTCTGGATCCATGGCTTGTTTCAATAAATCAATATGTTAGGTATAAAAGGCAAAGTCTGGAGAATCCTATACGCGTGTAACCAAGAGTTAATACCAAGCACTCCTCCTGGTATTGTATATCAGACTTCTGAACACATATGTATTCTTTCAGCTAGGTGGATTTAAGAAAAAAATCTTTATCTGATGTCTGAAATAAAGCCATCTAATTCATGCACTTAATGGCCAAACCGGGAATTTTATACTACTACATGCTTGATTACTAATCGATGACTACATACCCAAAATGTCCTGGTTAAAAATCGCATGCGTATGCAGCCATGTGAATATGCGTGCCTTATTATTTCAATCACGTAGCCGTGCATGCCTGTGCAACCTTTCTACCATTTACAGACACGGAGACACCGTCCGGTTGACTGGTACAGGTATTGAGCTCAAGATGCAGAAAGCGTCGCATATCTTCTCAACTTTGTTTTACCAGCTACTTAAAACGCTATATCTCGCAGTCAATGCTGAATGAGGATTGTACAGTACCGACAAATAATTCCTACACAAAATCCACAGGCAGCCCGGGCACAATACACGACCGCACACCTGATTGCCACCTAGTTACCTGGACATAGATATATGGATGACCTCGCGACTAATTGTAGCTTTGATTCGGAATCATTGACGTGTTTGCCTTGTCATTTGATATGTTATCCATGGGTGTTTGTGTAACCAGGCACTGACAGACGTCCGGTCGACTGCTGCAGGAATTAAATGTCTGTACTGTACTATTTTCGTCATTAATTAGAAAAGTGTTGTTACGATTGCCGTTTATGCTATTTTTGTTGGTATTGCTATTGTTCTTTTTCACAGATCACCAATGTGCAGAACTGTCAGGCGTGTGCAAAGATGAGAACGAGAAATGCGATGGAGGTCACTTCATTAGCGGCAAGTGCGCAGGTCCCATGACCCGGAAGTGCTGCGTCGTGCTATCAACGGATGAGGAATGCTGGGATAAAAGTGGCTACTGCGATGACCCTCAAGTGTACGATTGTTCTGGCGGAACATTCCTGGCAGATGAGGATCTGTGCGCGAAGGCAGGATTCAAGTGCTGTAAGCATAGTGAAGGTAACTATAAGAAATGAACTATCTGTAACTAATTGAACGAATCCATTCACTATTTGTAACTAATTGAACGAATCCATTCACTATTTAGAGTGATTTTTATTCTCATGCACGCGGTATGTGAGGTGACCTCTTACTGTCCTCAGGTCATAGAAACGATGGTCAACCGTAATCTTGTTAGTTGTTCCCAGAGTGTGTATATGCCAAAGATTTTCTCAAAACAAATTGTAACTTTTGATGTTTTAAGATCATGCCCTCACATTTGTCCCCCCACATACATATGTATACACACACACATATATATATATATATATATATATATATATATATATATATATATATATATATATATATATATATATATATACATATACATATACATATATATATATATATATATATATATATATATATATATATATATATATATATATATATATATATATATATATATATATATATATATAAACATACATATATGTGTGTGTATTTTATATATATATATATATATATATATATATATATATATATATATATATATATATATATATATATATATATATATATATATATATATATATGTATATATATATATATATATATATATATATATATATATATATATATATATATATATATATATATATATATATATATATAAATATATATATATATATATATATATATATATATATATATATATATATATATATATATATATATATTTATATATATATATATATATATATATATATATATATATATATATATATATATATATATATATATATATATATATATATATATATATATATATATATATATATATATATATATATATATGTATGTGTGTGTGTGTGTAATTGTGTTTGAGTTGTGGGATCATTTCCAAAACTAAAATGATAGTGGTCACTGAGCCATAAGTGATTTGTGAGATCGATCTCACTATGTTTTTAAAAATTATCCTTCATGTTTTTGGTATGATCAGGGAAAAGTTTTGGGTTAGGTTAGGGAAATACCAGCTGAAAACACGCCCAAATAAAAACGTTGCTTTATATTGGGAAAGATAGGGAACAATTTTACAAATCGGAATTATAGTGTGTGTATGATTGATAGATGAAAAGATGTTTATTTTATTTGCAGACGACAATTGTCGAGCAAAACGTGGAGTGTGTAAGCCTATCCCTGATGGTTGCCCTGGTGGAAGTTTTCAACGAAGAAATTGTGCAGGAGACTACCCAAGAACATGCTGCATAGTGCCATAGAGATCGTATCTTTCTCATAGTTTATCAACGCATCCAGAAATATTGATAGTTTCTTGAAACCGAGTTCAGATTTTTATAAATGAAATATCATACGATATTTCTTCTGGGAAAATTATACAAATATGACACTTTGGTGAGTGCAATATCAACTTTTATTGCACTCTGAAAAATAATATTGCACGAGGTGGTTGCGCTGATCATAACTTGATTATTCATCCAAAATAGGATAATTCAAAGTGTAAAAGCCCAATCATTGCTGAAATAATTGACTTCGCTTCCGGAGTTCAATTTGAATAAATTAGTTAAAAAAATAAAAAACTAGTTTAAATACAATTTTAAAGATTAAAGAATTATAAAAATGTAAGTAGTATTGATATGTTGTTATATTGCCATAAACCATTGAGCTATTGGAAATTTCTAAACTCGAAATAGTTTTGTGTTAATTCAGTAATATAGCAATCAGAATGACACCGATACCCTAAACGAGTCACATGCATTAGTTTTAGAAATTTAATTGATTTATCTGTTTTATTCGAAGATGTGTTTTGTCTTCAATAAAGATAATATAATATATATTAAGAAAGCCCAAACTATTCTGAGTTCCTTGTCTCAATATTCATTTATGTTTGAATTGGTTGTCTGTCTTTATCATTAAGCTGGGAGGAGGTACTGTCTAAGACAAATACATGGAATACACGTTTTCATTCCGATTAAGGGTGTATAGGGATACATTGTAATTGATACTGAGCCTTTTTGTTGACTTCACTTGTCAAAGGCGGAGAGGGGAGTAGCCACCAACTCGTGTTAACCCCTGGCTTATCAGTATTAATGCAACCCAACCTCCCCAGCCCCTTTATCACATAATTATCGCGTAATTGAAATCCTAGTAGATCTGCCCTTCTGTCCTCCTGGGGGTACCGTAAAAGTTTCAATATGATAACAACTTAAACTGCTGTTTTTTTAATTTATCGACCATAAATGATTATAATCATAAATTGAGATTCGTCAAATTCTGAAGGAGGCTAAATCGCAAAATTCTGGCCACATCAAATTAACCAGATCTACAGCACGAAAGAAGAATAACTAAACACAACTGCAGCATCAAGAATGTGAACACCCCAAAGGCTGTACAATTTGTTTACATCACATCTGACAACGACCACGCTATCACAAAGAGGGAAAACAGTGACTACAGCAGACTTTCTGTCTACCTGATTGCCTAATCTCTCATATACATAAGCTCCTTACCGTATCCAGCAGTATAAATCCACAGTCCTTCCATCTCAACATTTGCACTACCTTGCAAATCGCTTCCCTAAGAGTAATGCTAAAAGATCGACACCGTTATTGTCTAATCCATGAACCAAAGAAAGAGATCGGTTTTTCATGATATTAATAAAATTGCCGATGACAATTTCAACCAAATCTTTGATTGCATGTCTAATATCTTAAAAATCTAGGGGAGCAGATGTGTGACAGCCTATGGTAAAGTTAAGATGATAAAAAGATTGTTTAATCACTCATTTATTTTGGGCTAGGCTTCACAATTTCACTGATCTGTGTGCTTTGAACCATCATGGATAAGGCTTTAAACATATAAATAGAAATAGAATATTTAAACAATATAAATGGGAAATTGATAAAACAATAATATAATGAAAACATGTCAGTGGATACATTACTTTTTCTGACTTTTCCATTCTGGTTGGATGGGATTGAAAACATACAAACTGTCCATGACAAATAAAGTGTCATTAGATATAATAGGTTGAATTTTGAAAGAAAACTTCAAGGAATGCTATAATGACAAGAAAAGGGCAGTTCACATATAGATGATTTGTTGTTTGATAAAGATTCAATGCTTGATTAAGAATAGCTTAAAGCTATGTTGGCATTACAATAAACTATATTCAAAATGCGGATTCAAAGACAAAAAATTGGCAGCTCGAGAGTTTTTAAATTATGTATATGACCCAACAATGTGTGACCTGATAAATATAACTGACAAGGCATTAAACTCCTTTTTAAATACCTTTATTCACGAGGACATCAGAGTCCGCAGAGAGATTTACAATGTACTTCATACATCACTTAATAGGATTATAAATGAATGTGTTTCCAAATGCAACAATACATTGAATGCTGTTATCTCAACCAAAGAAATTTTAGCTTAACTGCAAGATGAGTCAGAATATTCACTCCAAATAGATCCACTAGAAAATACTACACCATAGGATGTACACAGAAGGCATGTTAATGAAGGTAAATATTATAAAAGGTGCTGCCTTCATGTCCCAAATAGGGATCACTGGAAAGTATTGAATATCATAGAATTTGTGGCATGAAATTGATACATGATAAATAATGTTAGTTTCACTAGTTATCAAATAGATAATAGGAGAATTATCCTTGGAAACAATTAGAAGCATATTATCATCATTAATGTATTGTAAACAATACATTTATGAAAACAGACACACTGTTAATCCCTGGTATATATTACATGTGAAAATAATCTTATAAAGATCATGATAACTGGAAAATATTGGGCTGAAACAAACAATTGCATAGTGTAAGTGACAGCCTCTTCTAAGTGAACTAGAAAGGTTGAGGTAACAGTATTTTCCTATATATGTCTTTGTCTATATATCCGTTACAGATGATGTGTGTGTATCAAGTATATACAACTAGTTATGTAGCTGTTTCTAGCTATAAATAACCTTGCAAGTACATTATTTTACAGATGTCTAATAATTCTATAATAGGTATGCATGAAAATCAAACATATATCACGATTTATATTGGATTGACTGATTTCCATTAAACGAAAAGATATCTTTACAACCACATGATCATATTGTATCAACTACCTTAACTTTATCAACACCCATTCTATGTGTTCTATACTTATCATTGGATTTCCACATGTTTCTCCCTTCCCCTATTACAGTTAATTATCACAATGCAGGTTCTGACATTAAAGCAAAATCTCCACTGGTTCCAAAATAGAGTTACTATATTCATAGCCCATTTATAGCATTTATTCAGCATGTAACTACGGCTTCAGCATAGATTACCGGGACATATATTGAGCCTAGCTATTTTACAACACTGGAAGCTTTAAATTTCATATTTATCAATAACACTCACATATCCAGCCTTGGGTACAAACTCTCCCTGATGTGTCTCTTTCTCCATAAAATATATCGATCGCTCAGGTAAAATACCAATAGCTTCCATGCTGGGTTGTACGATATACATAGCATCTTCTATAGACTACATATTATCCCTAGATTGTATAATCTATAAGACAAACCATAAGTCTAAATCATATGCTTTTGATTTGTCAATATCAATATCCTATCATTGATCAGCTCATTCATAGGGGATTTGCCTCCTATACCCGCATAACAGAAAATAGCAACCCCTCCATGTCCGCCTGTGCTACCAAACATATCATACTTTGAGTATTTACATGATCAACACATCACAGACGTGCATCAGACAATCCTGATAAAAAATAAAGGCTACTTATATATATATATATATATATATATATATATATATATATATATATATATATATATATATATATATATATATATATATATATATATATATATATATATATATATGTATATATATGTATATGTATATATATATATATATATATATATATATATATATATATATATATATATATATATATATATATATATATATATGTATATATATATATATATATATATATATATATATATATATATATATATATATATTATATATATATATATATATATATATATATATATATATATATATATATATATATATATATATATATATATATATATATATATATATATATGAATATATGTAAATATTTATATTTATATATATACATCAAGGGTTATAACATTAAACATACACCATCTAGCACATCTAGTTAGCTTAAACATTTCAATAATGCCACTTACAACGTCTGGGACACATGCCATCTTCGAAAGATGTCCACCGTCCAAGTAAGGATGGGAGCTCTTCTTATCTGACTCATCATATTTTCCATAACTGTTGCATCCCGCCGACAAGCCACGACAGACATACTAGGGGCAGACCATTTGATATTGATGTGAAGGAGAAAAAATAACATTTTTTAAATTTCCCTTTTTCTAGAGGCATGATATTTCTTTCTGACCCAATATATCCAGAATGTATTTTCCTGATTTTCACGACCAGAATTATTTTCCTTAAAGAAAATAGCACAACCACCAAGATAACCAGATGGTCTACCCTAAGTCATCGAGAGGTAGACATTCTCATTACCATCCAATTATTGACACGATAAACCGCCACCTTTGTCAAACACATTATCAGGACAACGATTTGATCAAACACAATCACTACTCTCACCATAAGTATACAGACACTGGACATTAGTACTCTTTGTGCTGAATTTTGAACCCCCCTTAGAGGCAGACCTTTCGATATTCTTTGGGGGTGGGGAGGGGGTCTGTCTTCCTTCCTTTAAAGAATAACCTTGCCCCCGAAAAAAAAAATTCTGGTGTTACAAAGTAAGAAAAAAATTCTTGCCCTGAAAATTGAGAAAAGGCATTTTTCGGGCCATGATTATGAAAGAACATGTCAGAGAACAATAACAATCTAGGCTCTGCCAGAAGAGAAACAATTATTATACAAAACTGGCCATGAAAATTGAGAGAAAAGCTCTAGCCCTGAAAGTTCTGTAAAATTCTGGCATTGGAGATAAAAATAGTTGTTCTGCATTCTGTCTATTTTTTTCTGGCTGTGCCATAGACAAAGGAAATTCTGGCTTTGCCTGAGAAGAAAAATTCTGACCAATTAAAAAAAGGATCGTCTCCCCTTGTCTCATGCTTGGTTTTATAGATACTGATCGCATTGGTATACATCAGCATTCCAAGCCAGATGAGTACTGAGAGGTCCACATCTTAGGCCAGTGCACATTGATAGGCTGACATAAAAGGCATGATCATCACATATTGCAATATAATATGATAGAGGCAATTTTCATATAATCACACATAATAAGTTTTAATGTAATATTAAAATCAAAGGATAATCATCAATGCAAGGTATTTACATATCAGCATGTGCATTGACCTCTCAAGGATTGTTGCTACACACCCTGGAACCCAGGTAAGGGGCAGACCATTTGATGTTAGTAGGGAGGTGAGCTATCCTTTTTTCACGTCGTCAGTTTTTTCTCTTCTGGAACAGTTATCGATTTCCAGGAGCAGAGTATTCATTTCTTACCTTTTATATCCAGAATACATTTTTCTTGATCTTCAGGGTCAGATTTCTTCCATAAAGAAAAGAATAGGGACCACCCCCTACATTATCAAATGGTCAACCATAAGCCATCAAGAGGTGGATATTATCATTATCCTTCATTCACTGACATGACAAAACCACTACGTACGTCAACCACATCATCATGACAACAATTTTATCAACCATTATCTTTACGCTTACCATAAGTATACAGATACCGGACATAATAATTCCTTATACCGAATCTGGATCATCCCTTAGGGGCGGACCATTCGACAGTCTTGGGAGAGGTAGGAGCTATCCTCTTTTAAAGAAAAACCTGGCCCTGAAAAAATATACATTTATTCTGGCCCTGAAATGGAAGAAAAGAAATCTTGCCCTTGGAAATTGAGAAAAACTTTTTTCGGGCCTTCATGAAGAAGAAACTTGACAGAGAAGAGAAAAAACACTTTGCTCTACCAGAGGAGAAAGAAATATTCTGGACTTGAAAGGTTAACCCTTATCCTGCTAACCACAACAATTGTCGTGGTGTGCAGCAGTGCTCATAGGTTTCACAACATGATAAGGTTAAGGGAAAAAACTCGCCCTGAAAATTGAGAAAAAAAATCTGGCCTAAAAGTTGAGAAAGACAATTCTGGCCTTGAAGATGAAAGAATTGTTTCCTTGCTCTGACCAATTTGTTTCTGGCTCTGCCGGCGAAGAAGAAAACTCTGGCATTGCCTGAGGGGGAAAATCTGACGAAAAATGGATAGCCTCCCCACAGTATGTCAAATGTTCCGTCCCTTGCCATATGCTTGTTATATATATATATATATATATATATATATATATATATATATATATATATATATATATATATATATATATATATATATATATATATATGTATATATATAAATATATATATATATATATATATATATATATATATATATATATATATATATATATATATATATATATATATATATATATATATATATATATATCTTTTATTGACTGTATGAAAATACAAAAGTAAGATATACGAACAAAAATAAACAAATTAAACATATATACAACATATTCCAAGAGCGTCGTGTTTATAAAAGCAAATTTTGTTGGTAAACAGCAGCCCAATCCAGGTGTGTATGAAGAGGTCCACATCACACACCTGTGCACATCAATCCGCTGACGCTTGAGGCAACATCACAGATTTAAAAAGTATCCATGTTATGAAAATGGTATATTGCATGATGAGTGCGAGAAGCCAGAGATATTCCCTTATCGCTGCCTGAACGCATACATGGACTGTATACCAGTTTCAAAACAAGGATACCACATGTATCATCAGCTCCACGCAGATATTGGGCATGTACCATTTTTACAACAATGATAGCAAATTTATCACCAGCTTGCCGGGCCACCCTGCATATATATTTTGAATTACGATAAGCACAACAAGTTCAAGGTTCAAGTTCAAGATTATAGCAGCGGGCATCGGAGAAAACTCTTCACAAGACTTGACCCAAGCAGAGCTAAGGGCAAGGATGTCTCCCTTGAACTCCCGATTAACATACCTAAATTCATCTCAATTTCAAGATGTACACCATGTTGGCAGACTATATTGCGCAAATAGTGTTTTAAACACCAAGAAAAGTTTCTAGCGACGGTGCGACCAGCAGTGGCTGCCATTTTGTTGTTATGGTAAAGCAACCTCTATAGTAGCAGAAAAAGTAGTTAACCTAATGATGGTTGCCATGGTACTTCGGGAAATATTGGGCTCCTAACAATGAACATAGTAAATGTCATTGTAAGGATGCCAATACAAGATTAATATTGAGTTCCTTTAATGAACGTTGTGAAGGGCATTGTTAGGTTTTCAATACAGTCCAGTACAACATACAAATGAACCGACAAGCAGCTAGATTCAGAGTGGAGTCGATGATAAATTACTTTACAGGCAATTTGCAAGTTATATCATAAATAATAAGCTTTAACATTTATACTGCAATCAAAGGATACTTATCAGTACTAGACACTAAAAGGTGAAACAGCACATCAATCGACATCACAATGATTGATGTCACACAACACCTGTGCCTGTAACCTAGGTAAGGGGCAGTTCATCAGATATTCTTGGGGAGGGGTAGGGCTATCCTTTTTTGACCTGGTCAGATTTCTTTCTCTTCTGGGAGAGCCAACAATTCTCAATTTCCAGGGCCAGATTTCTTTTCTTACCTTTCATATTCATAATATATTTTCTTGATTGTTAAGGCCAGATTTGAATAGCGACCAAGACGTTCACCCCCCCCCCCCCCCCCCCCCAGGATTATCCAATAGTCCGCCCTAAGTCATCAAGACATAGATATTCTCATTATCCGTCATCAATTGACACGTGACACAACCACTACCTGCGTCAACCACATCATCAGGATAACGATTATATCCAAAACTATCATTAACTTCACCGTAAGTATACAGACACTATACATACATTTGTAAGAATTCCTAACCCGATGTCACTGGCAACTTTTGCACTTGCTCCAGCCGGGACTGCCCTGGGGAATTACTTCCTTAGAGCATTCTAACGTACA
>OZ012701.1:22747298-22749798 GCA_963942565.1 Maea johnstoni | reverse complement strand
CAGAGGATGAACATACTTTGAGTGTATGTGAAAAACTGAAATTGAAACTGTTATACCTGGTGTATAAGGAATATGAAAGCAGATTAATATTGTACTGAGATTACTGGGAATGGATAAAAGGTAAATGATAGGTAGGGTAGATTTGGCGGATTTCTCACAGGTGTGTTCATCTTGTGAACACTATGAGGTAATGATTGCTGACATTTTGGAAAATGAATAAAAAGCTAATTGAAAATGAAGGAAACTGCTGGACTTTTTACATGTAATTTAGACTGCATGAATGCATCTTGAAACAACGAATTTGCCTTAAAATGGAAACTTAGGGTAGCTGTGCACCACTGGAAAAACTTTGGCCTGGGAACATGTTTATCAGTTGATATATGTATCGTCAACATAGACACATAAGATTGCATGATCACTGGCCACCTAGCTTAACCAAGTGCATAGACAAAGAGGACAAACAATGCCGGCAGCATCCTCACATGAGAGTACTTGTGTTCGAATCACCTCACCACAAAATCAGCGTGAAAAGTACCACACCATTTGCAAGAAATTGGTTTTAAATTTCTGAATAACTGATTTTTATATCCTGATTACATATACCCTTATGACTACATAAAAAGTTATACTCATTACATATATTACGAACGTGACACAAAGTATATAAGTGAAAGTTGTTGCACATTTGTATCACATTCCAGCTGAACTCTTGGGGACTGATAGGGCATATGTTTGTTTATAAAACGACGAAGCTGTCTGCTTTGACCATGCATATTCCTCCAATGTAGAATTTGAATTTGAATTTTGTTTTTCGTCACATTTATGTCGATTGTGGCTAATTCGTGACTAGCCAGTTGTAAGTAGTGGAGCTCCAATGTATACCGTGTTGATCATTAATCCTATCTCATTTCTGGACAGAGAGTGAATAACCCTATAGCCTTTGTGGCCAGCGTTTTAGAATATGGAAGATGGTCACCCCTTTTATGTCCAAGCTTATGCTGTTCAAAGGTAGGTTGATTCATGATTGAAACTGACCCTTAGCAATTACTGTTTAAACTAGGTGTCTGAAGGTTATTTTGACACGTACAGGAATTTTCAAAATATCTAAAAAAACACGTTTATCGTGTAGATTCCCTGCGGAGGTAGGACCTGGGACATGTCCAAACACATGTGTTGTCAAATGGTACAGTCTTTTCTTCAAGTAAATAATTAAAGCTTGACATTCTGGCAAAAACACGCACATGCGAATATGTTTTCAAGGCGTTGCCAAACCATATCATAATACCTATTGCTAAGTGTATATCCAGCCTGTTCACATGACGTCATAGTCTATAGGCTCCCAGTTAAAAGCAAGCAATGCATAAGATAATGCTTGCTGTGTCACTTTTTCATCTGGGAAAAGGTCATTTTATGCTATCTTTAATATTACATAATCCAAAAGGTTGGGAATAGGTTATTCCTTAATATTCAATTCATACCAAGCACCATATTGATTAGAAAAACAGTTAAGCTGAATGCACATGGCTGTAGTTGTTAGCTGTTGGTCTGGCAACCATCAGTATCAACAAGGAAAGATTTTATTCGTGCCCTATATTTTACAGCAATTTAGCTGATCAACTGATACTGATTTCATATATTTAGCCATTCTTTTCTCAAAAATAGAAACTACTGCTTTTCAAGTAACTCTGAAGTTGGGTTGATCTGTTATCTATCATTGGGTAATCAAGATCGAGTAATGTGCCCTGTAGATGTTAACGGTAAGCCCATTGAGTATTTAGTTGGAACAATTTGTGTTTCGATTTGACATCTCATGTATTAAACTCCATTATAAACAGAATCTGCTGCCCTATATGGCAGCAAAGTTGTTGACTGTGTACCTTTTCTAAAATGGATCACTAGACAATGTGATTCTTTGTGTTATTTCAGGAAACTCAACGTTGTATTTTAAAATCTAAGGAGAATTGCCCTGATTGTTTGGCAGAATAGAATTCATCATTTTTCTCTTTTGAAAGTCTAACGTCGCTGATGCGAATCACTATATAATTTCACTAAATGAATGGCTTTGCTTTTTTGTCACATTGTTTCTCTTACCGAGAGCAACATACTGTGAAAATTCTGTAAGGAGTGTTCACCTTTATTATTATTAATATTATTATTATTATTATTATTATTATTATTATTATTATTATTATTATTATTATTATTATTGTTGTTGTTGTTATATTATCATATCATTATATTATTTATGTCACTGTAGTCACAGGTGTCCTTAATAAAGACAAACCAGTACTGAGTGCAAGGGTGAATTTCAAACGCCCATCAACTGCTAAATATATCATTGAATAACAATTTTCCATATAGTCATGATAAGTTGGATCGTGTGTACCATCCATAGTACATGTACATAATATCACTTGCCTATTAGAACTGACTATTTGAGAGAGGAGAACTTAAACCAAATACTTTGGAAACTCGGTGTTATCATTTCAAGCTATGGCAA
>OZ012701.1:22700079-22744598 GCA_963942565.1 Maea johnstoni | reverse complement strand
TATATATATATATATATATATATATATATATATATATATATATATATATATATTTATATATATATATATATATATATATATGTATATATATATATATATATATATATATATATATATATATATATGTGCTGTTCAATTCATAAACGTATGAGCAAGCGTGAAGAAGTTTTAATTCTCTATCACTCGATAGATGGCAGCATAAGCATTGCTTAAAGCAAGAAGTTAAATTCTGAACGCATCAGGGCTTACGTCCTATGGGATACCTTTCTATGTAACGTGTCCAGTACAGTAATAGATTATTTGATATCTAGTCTTGGGGAATCGGTTGAGGAGTTTCTCTCAGACTTCCCAAATGAATCTGCATTTGAACCTTCAACAGTTAAAATATATCAAGAAAGTATTGATTTTCGTGAAAGTATTGACTATCAACCGGGACCATTTGTATAATAACTACTTTGTTCACGCAATTTTCTGTATGATTTTGGTGGTGTAATGGTTAGAGTCTTTGCTTCCGAATCCAGAAGCACCAGTTCGAATCCTGGTGGTAGCTCTATTTTTTAAATTAAGTACTTCATGTTTGATTTAGTGCTTTGTGGATATGTTTCATATATTTACTCATGTCATATTAATTATCTTTATTTATGCAAAGTCATCTTAGTGATCTAGTAAGATTTGTTTAGTTTGTTTTTGCAAGCAGAACACTATGATAGACAGAGCTCCTGAAAGCTGTGGTGATACACTCGGCCAGTCACGAGACAGACCTGAGCTGTCCCTAGAGATATGTCATCCAGTCGCACCCAACTGTGCTGCGTGTATATAGGTTTGCACAATTTAGGGCTGCCAGGGCTAGACAGGAACCATGGCTTCTGTAGGCTCAATTTGGATATGGGTCATCATATCGTCAAGCAGGGCATGTTGTGCCCTTGCTGGTCTTGTGCTGGACGCAATGTTCGACCGTATCATAAGCGGCTGGAAAAGTGAAGCGTTTGCAAATGTTACAATCTGAACACACAGAGAGATGTTTTTACTAGAAGGGAAAATTTGCCGGAGATATTGGAGATGCCATAGATTTAACAACTTAAAAACGCATATAGCTATATTCATTATTGTGTTTTCATTGGCAACGGGATAAAGTCGGTATATCGCCAAAAAGTTTCAGTTGTTTTGGCGCTCGTAATCTCTTAATTGTTTTTAACGACATTTGAGTGCTCTGTACTGTATACCATAAGAGTGGGGCCATCTTAGTTAGCATATACTGGACGATTTATGGATCCACATGTTGACACGGTAAGGTAGGGGGGTTGAATTTATTTTGGGGACATATCTAAATTTGGGGGGTTATTAATAAAACTGGCCAAATAGTAAATAACAAGATTTTTTTGGTATGTTAGGCACGATCCCAAATTATGGATATGAATATTAATTTGTTTTTATCCAAGTCTGTATGACATGTCTCGATGGACTAATTGATAACGTGTCGGCTCGGAGTGCTAACGATCACTGGTTCTAATACCATCCTCTCTGATATAAATTTTAGTGTTTTTTTGCAAGAGTTTTTTTCTAGCTTCCAAATGCTTCGGATGGCAGTCGGCAATTTGAGAATTTCTTCAAAGAAAATATAGTTAAATGGGTGTAGTAATGTCAAACTCGAACGTTTTGTCACAAAAAAGTGGCAAAAGTGATTGCCAAACTTGAGTCAGACCGACTATAGCCTTCACATAGAATATGAGATATGTTAAGTGGTCAGCTTGTTGCTTTCAACAGAAAAAATATCATAAGTGATAAAGTTTAGAATTTCTTCAAGAAAATATATAATGGATGTAAATATTGATTTAAATATGTAAATAAAGGATATGTTCCCGATGATGTTGGTATTGTCACGTGCATGCACACTTGCTGCACATGTCTATTACTCAATGTAACTTCCATCCATTCACCTTCTATTTACCCTTCCATAAGTCGTCACCTGTTGATCAGTGGCCTATTTATGCACCCTACAACTGTACTATGGGCTTGGATATGTGTGCCCGCCACTCACTTTTTGGGCGCACGGATCCTGCCGCAACATTGCCTTCCCTCTCTCTGTAAGTGTCCTGTCCTACCAATACCTCTTTCAACAGGGCCCTATCTGAATGCGAGTTTGACAGCTTGCAGCAGACCATATAGTCTAGTCAGAAAAGGGGGGGGGGGGGGGTAGGGGTAGTATGCACCCTCGGAAATCAATTTCTAATTGGCGGTTTTATACAGTAAAAAAT
This sequence comes from Maea johnstoni, assembly GCA_963942565.1. Classification (NCBI taxonomy): domain Eukaryota; kingdom Metazoa; phylum Annelida; class Polychaeta; order Spionida; family Magelonidae; genus Maea; species Maea johnstoni. Next base: position 22,742,343 of record OZ012701.1, on the reverse strand, counting down.
TGCGTAGAAAAACGATTTGCTGTGTTAAAAAGTTGACAAAATGTCCCAAGTGTCATTTTTATGCAAATTAAGACGCCATTATAAAAAAATCTCTATTTGTCATATCTATGCCAATTTTACACATAACTGAAGAATTATGGCCTCTAGACCCATATTTTGAGGGTCAAAAGTTATCATGAAAACTGTCTCAACGTGGCTACATGTACAGTTTGCATGTGAATATGCAAATTAGTTCTGGTATGCTAGATATAGTGAAATCATTTTGCAATTTTTCAAAACTTTTGACAAACTCTAGTTTTTTTTGTGGTCACATACATACAAAAGCACCCCGTATTATATATCTAAATTACAATCTATTTTCTGCTAAATGTAATAAAAATAAGCTCAATAGGACGCCCGAGCATGATCTTATGAGACTTTCTTTTCCCCTACCCCGATGTGGAAAAAATGGCCAAAAAATAAGTGAAAGTATTTTTAAATATTATTGAAAATCCGAAGTTTTTTTATTGCATTTTTGTCATCAGAAATAATTTGAACATGATGAAAATAACTGGTGGGCTGTCAAAAATGTTTGCCCAGTTGTCCAGGACAACCAGATTTTGGAAAAAGGCCAAAAAATAAGTAAAAAATGCTTGAGAATATTATCCTAAAAATTTGAGTCGTTTTGAAATGCGTCTTTGTTATCATGTTAAGTGATTTGAACATGATAACAATAATTCATGGGCTGTCAAAAATGATTGCCCAGTTGTCCGCGACAGCCAAACTTTGGAAAGAAATGGCCAAAAGAAAAGTGAAAGTATCTAAAGTTATTACGAAAAATCTGAATTCGTTTTTAATACACCTTTGTTATCAGAAATGATTTGAACATGATGAAAATAAATGAAGGGCTGTCAAAAATGATTGCTCAGTTGTCCGGGACAACCAAATTTCAATAGGGAGAGTGCACCAAATCCAGTTTGTGACTAGAACTTCTATTTCAAATGGAAGTCTGACTGCAGGTATGGTATTTTGAAAAACTCATATGAGAGAGTAATTCTATAATTGAAGGCAGGATTAGTACCAATTGGTTTAGGCCAATTCTCTTTTGGCTAGAGCCTGGCAGAATGTCAGTCCATGTAGTTTTACCAAGAGTTATGTAATAAAACAATTTGATAAAGGCAAACATGTAAAAAGGGTGGGGTGTTCATATTGAACATTCTACTCTTTCCTTAAGTACCAATTTATGTATTTCATTCTAAAAGTACCCGATTTGGGGTGATGGAGGCCATCATATTTAATGTAAATGATACGAGAGCCCTGATTGGTCCTTGATCCCTCGTGGCCTCACGCTGATGCAGATCAGAGACCCCTGGTATGTCCAGTCCTTCACTAGAGCGCATAAAGTAATTAGTCTCTCGCTACATGTCCCTTTTTTTCTTCATTTAAGAGTGTGAGCAAGCCTGTGGGAGCCGTTTTAACAATAAATATTTTACTTTTCCCAGTAATAGCCTAAACATTCATAGTTGAATTTGAGTAAAAGTGGGTCGTCTTTCATTGATATAAACATCTCAAGTGACCCTATGTTCACAAAGTAACCCAGTGAGCATATGATGATAGAAACGAGGTATATTTAATTTATTTCTTACAATAAATATTATAAAAAAGTTCTGAGACTATCAAGTTACTGTATGTAACGCTCATCAAAATCTCATCAAAAGGGTCGGTATGTTTGTTGCCCTACAGGGGCCTGATCATAAAGAAAATGTGTCAAAATCGGGTCTTAACACAAGGTTTGGGAATAGATACACAGATTTCCTAAGAAAATCACAATTGTTCAAACCCATTTAACTATACAAAGTTGACAAAACAAGAATTATTAGACGATATTGTGCAAAATGCGAAAAGAGGAAATATGAAAGGCAGTGGAGAGACACCAACCTCGTTGTCCACTATGACCTGTTTAAAACCGCGAGGACCAAATTCAACAACATGTTATTACAAGCTAAGAAGGACTACTACAACAATCTGATAGCTGAGTCCTCCACTGATGCAAAAAACCTCAGTAACATTGTGAGAGACATATTACATCAAAGAAGTGAGATGAAACTCCCTGAATATGCATCAACAGAAGAATTGGCAAACCGCTTCGCTGTGTTCTTTACTGACAAAGTATGTAAGATACGCGATGACAGTCTCTCCAGACACCAGTTGAATATACCTACCCCAGCATTAACATGTTCACTGAATGTTTTCTCGGCTGTGACTGAAAGCGAAGTTTGCAGAATCATAACAAAATCACGGACTAAGAGGTGCTCTCTAGATCCCGCTCCCACTTGGAATGTGAAAGACTTGGTAGATGAGCTTATTCCAATGGTTACGATTTTAGTGAATTTGTCGTTGAAAAGTGCCAGCGTGCCTGACTTTATGAAACAGGCATTAGTAACTCTGTTACTGAAGAAAGATGATCTCGACCTGGATGTCCTCAAAAACTATCGTCCTGCAAGCAACTTATCTTTCTTGTCAAAAGTAAAGGAAAGGGTAGTTGCAGCAAGGCTTACCGATTACATGACTATTAATCAGCTACATGAACCCATGCAGTCAGCATACAGAGCATGTCATAGCACTGAGACTGCACTTGTGCGGGTACAGAACAACATCCTTCGCACTCTCGATCAGGGTGGGGCCGCCATCCTTGTGTTACTGGATCTTAGCGCTGCTTTCGATACAATCGATCACTCCATCCTTTATCTAGGATGGAGTCAGTTCTTGGAGTTAAAGTATCTGCTCTACAGTGGTTCAAATCGTACATGCTACGCAGGAAACAGAGGATTAAAATCAATGATGACTTCTCCGAAAATCAGGAAATCCTGTGGTCTGTACCCCAGGGATCTGTGTTGGGCGCACTATTGTTCCTAATATACATCATAACTCTGGCACAGCTAATCCGATCCTACGGTCTGAACAATCATGGTTATGCCGATGACACCCAGATCTGCTTATCATTTAAAAAGACAAGTGATAACGCAATTGTCAAATGTGAAATCCTAAATCTTGAGAAATGTTTGTGTGACATTAGTGTCTGGATGTCTCAGAACAAGCTGCAACTCAACAATGACAAGACTGAAATCATTCTATTCGGCTCTAAGAAACACCTAGCTGAACTGAACATTAAGTCACTCTCTGAAGCGGGGACTGATGTGTGCGTTGCATCTGAGCCTGTGCTGAATCTGGGAGCTATGTCTGACTCTCAATTGATCATGGCACCCCATGTCAAAAGTGTTGTCAAAAAATCTAGCTTTCACCTGAGAAATATCGGAAAAGCAAGACGTGTGTTAATAGAAGATGCCACAAAAACTGTAATGCAGTCACTGGTGATGTCTCGCTTGGATTACTGCAATGTTCTCCTAATTGGAATACAACCGGATTTGATTGCAAAGCAGCAGCGACTACAAAACAGTGCTGCAAGGATAGTAACGAGTACCAGGAAATATGAACATATCACACCTATTCTCATCAACCTTCACTGGCTACCAATCCAATTCCTCATCCAATTTAAGGTCCTACTGCTGGTATGCAAGGCACTTAACGGACTGGCACCTAACTACATCAAGGAGCTGCTCGTGCCTTATAAACCCAGACGCCATCTACGATCAGAAGCAAAGGGCCCTCTGGATGAGCCTGGGACTAGACTCCAATTTGGAGATTGTGCTTTCTCCATCAGTGCACCGAGATTATGGAATGCGCTTCCACAACACCTGAAGGATTCTACATCGTGTCAGGCCTTCAAGAAGTGTCTCAAAAACACACCTTTTCAGGCTCGCACATTGAGGAGTTGTTGACTATGACTCAAACTATGACAATGTGCAGCGCTTTTGAACATTTTATGAATGGAAATGGCGCTATATAAATTCCAATTATTATTATTTTTATTATTATTATTATTATTATTATTATTATTATTATTATTATTATTATAACTGATAAAGATTGCTTATTATTATTATTATTATTATTATTATTATTATTATTATTATTATTATTATTATAACTGATAAAGATTGCTGTTGCAGCCCACCAGTTAGTTTTATCATATTCAAATTATTTCTGATAACAACTTTTATTATATTTAGCAGAAAATAGATTGTAATTTAAATATATAATACGGGGTGCTTTTATATGTATGTGACCCCCAAAAAACTAATGTTTGTCAAAAGTTCTGAAAAATTGCAAAATGATTGGCACTACATCTAGCATGCCAGAACTAATTTGCATATTTACATGCAAACTGTACACTACATCTAGCATGCCAGAACTAATTTGCATATTCACATGCAAACTGTACATGCAGCCATGTTGAGACAGTACTCATGATAACTTTTGACCCTCAAAATATGGGTCTAGAGGCCATAATTCTTCAGTTATCTGTAAAATTGGCATAGATATGACAAATAGAGATTTTTGGATAATGGCATCTTAATTTTCATAAAAATTGCGCTTGGGATATTTTGTCAACTTTTTCACACAGCAAATCGTTTTTCTACGCATTTTTTACCTTATGAAAACGCCAATTGGAAATTGATTTCCGAGGGTGCATACTACTCCCCCCCCCCCTTTTCTGATGGTCTGCTGCAAGCTGTCAAACTCACATCCAGCACAAAACCAGCAAGGGCGCAACATGCCTGCTTGACGATATGATGACCCATATCCCAATTGAACCTACAGTAGCCATGGTTCCTGTCTAGCCCTGGCAGCCCTAAATTGTGTAAACCTTTATACACGCAGCACAGTAGGGAGCGACTGGATGACATATCACTGGGGACAGCTCAGGTCTGTCTCGTGACTGGCCGAGTGTATCACCACAGCTTTCAGGAGCTCTGTCTATCATAGTGTTCTGCTTGCGTAGATAAACTAAACAAATCTTATGAGATCACTGAGATGATTCTGCATAAATAAAGATAATTAATATGACATGAGTAAATATATGAAACATATCCACGAAGCACTAAATCAAACATGAAGTACTTAATTTAAAAAAAAGAGCTACCACCAGGATTCGAAATGGTGCTTCTGGATTCGGAAGCAAAGACTCTAACCATTACACCAGCGAAATCATACAGAAAATTGCGTGAACAAAGTAGTTATTATACAAGTGGTCCCGGTTGATAGTCAATACTTTCACGAAAATCAATACTTTCTTGATATATTTTAACTGTTGAAGGTTCAAATGCAGATTCATTTGGGAAGTCTGAGAGAACCTCCTCAACCGATTCCCCAAGACTAGATATCAAGTAATCTATTACTGTATTGGACACGTTACATAGAAAGGTATCCCATAGGACGTAAGCCCTGATGCGTTCAGAATTTAACTTCTTGCTTTAAGCAATGCTTATGCTGCCATCTATCGAGTGATAGAGAATTAAAACTTCTTCACGCTTGCTCTTACGTTTATGAATTGAACAGCACATATATTTACAATGTAGTTCATACATCACAAAATATACGGTAGGTATAAACAAAAGCGTTTTCAAATGCAACAATACATTAAATGCTGTTATCTCAACCAAAGAAATGACTGACGCATATGAGCTTAACTACAACGTGCGTCAGAATACTTACTCCGGAAACATCCAGTGGAGAGTGCTACACCATAGACTGTACACATGCGGTAGGTTCGTGAAGATCAATATCATAAAAGGTGCTTCATGTCCCAAATAGGGATCACTTGAAAGTATTGAATATCTTAAAACGTTTGGCATGAAATCGATACATCTTAAATAATGTTAGTTTCACTAATTTTTTAATAGATAATAGAATTATCATTGCAAACAATCAGAAGAAGCATATTATCATCATCAACATATTGCAAAAATGCATTTAGGAAAACAGACACACTGTTAATCCATGGTATATAGTTCATGTGAAGATATTCTCTAAAAAATATGATAACTGGAAAATATTGGGCTAAAACAAACAATCGCATAGAATACTGCTTCTGTAACTGACACTTTGTGCAGGTTGAACTAGAAAGATTGAGGTAACAGTATTTCCTCGTATATATCTTTGTCTATATATCTGTTTTAGATGCGGTAAGTGTGTATCAATTATTTATAACTAGTTAAATAGGTATTTCTAGCTATGAATAACTTTGCAAGTATACACCTTTATGTAAGTCAAATAGTCCTATATAAGGTATGCATGAATATCAAACATCTATCACATTATCATATTGTACCTACCTTAACTTTGTCAATAACCCATCTTTGTGTTCTATTATTAGCGTTGCATTATCACTTATTCCTACCTTCCCCTACAACTGTAACAGTGCATGTTCTGTCATTAAAGTGACATCTCCTCTAATTCCTAAATAGAGTTACCATATTCATTACCCATTTATAGCTTCTATTCAGCATGTTATTTAGTCGTATGCATGAATTACTGGACATATTTTGATCCTAGCAATGTAACAACACTGGAACTTATAAACTTATCAATACACTCCCATATTTAGCCATGGGTACAAACTCATCATAATGTGTCCCTTTCTTTATAACATATCGCTCAGGTAAGATACTGTTAGCTTTCATTCTGCGCTGGAAGTCCATGGACGATCTACATTTACACCTCTATAGACTGCCTGTTATACATTGATTTTAATTTTTTTAAAGCAAACTATCGATCTAAATCATCTGCTTTGGATATATTAATGTCAATATCCTATCATTTATCAGCTCAATCATAGGGTAGATGTCTCCTATACCATCATAATATATAAGAGCTACCCCTCCTTCTCTGCCTCTACTCCCAAACATATCATACTTTGAGTATGTACTTAATCAACACATCATAGACGTTTCTTTACGCATTTCTGATAATAAACAAAAGAAGACCGTTTTGAAACCTGTATTCACATACGGTCGTTTAGCTTTTTAAGAGATGCATTAGGTACGTTACATAAGTTCAAAAAACTCTATTCCGAGTGACCTTTTTGAGGAAATTAGAGTCCACCACAATGGGTTTGTATCCTCAGTTTCCAAATACAAAATATATTCCCTCAAACAGAATTAGCATATACCAGGTCTTGATGAACTAATACACTTCAACGATTTTAACATTAATCATACACCTTCTACCACATCTAGTTAGCTTAAATATAACAGTAATGCTAATCATCACTTCTATAAGACACCTGCCATCTTCGAAAGATCTCTGTCCTGTTAGAAAAAAGAATAGCCTCCCCTAGGATGTTAATTGGTACGCCATTACCATACGCTTGGTATTGTAAATATAGATAAAATTTCTAATCTTCAGCAGTCCAAGCCTGGTGTGTACTGAAAGGTCCTAATCACCCACCAGTGGACATCAATCGGCTGACGTAAGAGGTCTGATCATAATAATAATAATAATAATAATAATAATAATAATAATAATAATAATAATTGGAATTTATATAGCGCCATTTCCATTCATAAAATGTTCAAAAGCGCTGCACATTGTCATAATTTGAGTCATAGTCAACAACGCCTCAATGAGCGAGCCTGAAAAGGTGTGTTTTGAGACACTTCTTGAAGGCCTGACACGATGTAGAATCCTTCAGGTGTTGTGGAAGCGCATTCCATAATCTCGGTGGTACAGACCACAGGATTTCCTGATTTTCGGAGAAGTCATCATTGATTTTAATCCTCTGTTTCCTGCCTAGCAGGTACGATTTGAACCACTGTAGAGCAGATCCTTTAACTACAAGAACTGACTCCACCCTAGATAAAAGGATGGAGCGATCGATTGTATCGAAAGCAGCGCTAAGATCAAGTAACACCAGGATTGTGGCCCCACCCTGATCAAGAGTGCGAAGAATGTTGTTCACACAAGTGCAGTCTCAGTGCTATGACATGCTCTGTATGCGGACTACATGGTTTCATGTAGCTGATTTATAGTCATGTAATTGGTAAGCCTTGCTGCAACTACCCTTTCCAATACTTTTGACAAGAATGATAAGTTGCTTACAGGACGATAGTTCTTGAGCACCTGCAGGTCAAGATCATCTTTCTTCAGTAACGGAGTGACTAACGCCTGTTTCATGGAGTCAGGCACATTGGCATTTTGCAACGACAGATTCACTAAAATCGTAACCATTGGAATAAGCTCATCTACCGAGTCTTTCAACATCCAAGTGGGAGCGGGATCTAGAGAGCAGCTCTTTGTCGGTGATTTTGCTATGATTTTGCAAACTTCGCTTTCAGTCACGGCCGAAAAAACATTCAGTGAACATGTTAATGCTGGGGTAGGTATATGCAACTTGTGCCTGGAGCGATCAGGCAGCTCATCACGTATCTTACATACTTTGTCAGTAAAGAACACAGCGAAGCGATTTGCCAATTCTTCTGTTGATGCATGCTCAGGGAGTTTCATATCACTTCTTTGATGTAATATGTCACAATGTTACTGAGGTTTTTTGAGTCAGTGGAGGACTCAGCTACCAGCTTGTTGTAGTAGTCCTCCTTAGCTTGCAATAACATGTTGTTAAATTTGGTCCTCGCTGTTTTAAACAGGTCATAGTGGACAGCGAGGTTTGTGTCTCTCCACTTCCTTTCCCATTTCCTCTTTTTGCATTTTGCACTATACAAATCATCTGAGAACCATGGTTGTTTTGGGCGAATTGTTACCATTTTCACTCTTGCTGGTGCATGCTTGTCAAGTACCATTGTTAGCGCAGAATTGTAGTGATTAGTCAAATCCTCCACGGAGCAGCCTTCAGCATTGCCGGGTTGTAGAGCATCCTTCAAGTCCTCTCTAAAATTGGGCATGTTGACACTGCAGAGTTTAGGCACTGACATCGGCACCTGAATGGGACGTGGTTTAGGGTGAGACACATCACACAGAATGAGGTTGTGGTCTGAGAGCTGGTCTCCAACCTTCCAATGACTTATAAGATCTTCATTGTCCCTGGTTATGACAACATCAAGGGTATGTCCCGATTTATGGGTTCTGGTTGGGACATGCTGCTTGTAATTCAGGGTGTCGAATAAGTCATTCAGTTTGAGTGCTTCAGTGTCATTCCTATCCTCAAGGTGGAAATTGAGGTCTCCCAGAAGCAGGAAGTGGCCAGTGGAAGAGATCCGGTCATGCATGAATGGTGAGAATTCATCAAAGAACATCTTATTTGTCAATCTTTTCTTTTGCGATGGAGGTGGTCTGTAGACCACATTGGCATTGAGTTACTTGGAGCCTATATCACATATTGATGGCTAATATAATATAATACAGACAATGTTCATATAATATCACACATAATAAGCTTCAATGGCATATTGAAATCATAGGGTAATTATCAATGCAAGGAACTACAAGGTATTCACATATTACACCAATCTCTCACAGTTTGATGCCACCTCCAACCCAGTTTAATGTCCGACCATTGAATATCATTTGAGAAGGGGGCGACCCTTTTTGACCTTGTCAGTCTTTTCTCCTCTAGATTAGCCAACAAAATTCAAAATCCAGGGGCAAAAAGTTTTTTTTTCTCACGTTTTACATCTAGAATATATTTTCTTAATTTTCAGGGCCAGATTTTTTTCCTTAAAAAATTGATAGCACCTCCACCAAAGAGTAACGAATGGTCCTCCTTTAGTCATCGAGAGGTAGATATTCTCATTATCCTTCATGCATTGAGACGACAGAACCACTGCCTGCGTCAAACACACCAGGACGACGATATTATTAAACACAATCATTAACCTCACGATAATGATACAGACACTGGACATAATAATTTGTTATACCAAATCAGGATCATCCCTTATGGGCGGACTGTTAAATATTCTTGGGAGGGGACAGGGGCTATCCTCTTTCAAAAAACCTTGCCCAGTAAATAAAAGAAAGTGGAAGAAAAAAGATTCTTGGGCGAAAATTTAGAAAAAACATTTTTGGGCCTTGATTATGAAGAAACCTGTGGTTGATCTGTATGCTGTGCATTTTTTCTGGCTCGGACAGAGGAGAGGAAAATTCAGACTGAATGCATATATGGCCTGTATATCAGCTTCACAACATAGATAACCAATATATCATCGGCTCCACGCAGATATAGGCCATGCACCATTTTGCTAACAACGATAACATATCTATCATTACCTTCCCTGGCCACCCGCATATACATTTTGAATTACGATAAGCACAACTCTTTCTAAGTTCAAAGTTATAGCAGTGGTAATACGAGAACGTTCTTCATATAACTTGACTTACGCATAGCAAGAGGCAAGGATATCTCACTTGAACTCTCGATTAACATACATAAATCCATCGCATTTTAAGATGTACACCATGTTGGCAGACTATATTGCGCAAACACCAAGAAGGGTATCTGGCGGCAGTGCTAACTACAGCGGCCGACATTTTGTTGTTGTGGTAAAGCGACCTCTAGCAGCAGAGAATGTAGCGTGCCTAATAACGGTGGCCATGGCACCACGGGAAATGTTCAGCACCTAACAATGATCATTGTAAAAAGCATTGTTAGAATGCCAATACAAGATCAATATTGATTTCATACAATTAACGTTGTGAATAGCATTGTTAAGTTCTAAATACAGTCCAGTACAAGAAACAAATTGACCATTAATCAGCTAGATTCAGAGTGGAGCCGATGGTAAATTATTTTACAGGCAATTTGAAAGTAATATCATACATAATAGACTTTAATGTTTATATTACAAGCATAGAATATTTATCAGTACCAGACACTAAGAGGTGTATACGTAACAGCACATCAATCGACATCTCAATGATTGATGTCAAACACGACCTATGCCTGAAACCCAAGTAAGGGGCAGTCCATTAGATATTTTTAGATTTTTTCGTACCTTTTATGTCCATGATATGTTTTCTTGTTATTCAAGGTCAGATTTTATATCAAAAAATAATAGCGAGCACCATCCCCAAAAGATCATCAAATGGTCCGCTTTAAGTGATCAAGAGGTAGACTTTACCATTACCCTTCATCCATTGACACATGACACAACCACAACCTGTGTCAACCACATCTTCAGGACAACGATTTTATCCAACAATATCATTACCCTCACTATATGTATTCAGGCGCTGGGCATACATTTGTAAGAATTTGTTATATAAAATCTAAATCATCCTCTAGGTGAGGACCATTTGATATCCTGTTGGTGGCGGGGAGGGGGGTGCTATCTTTTTTAAACCCGGTCAGAACTGTTTTCACTTCTATAAGAGCCAGAGTTTTCCGGGCCAGAATATTCTTCTTTAACCTCTCATAGCCAGAATATTATTTTTCTTAATTTTCAGGGTCAGATGTTTTCTTACCTAAAAGAGGATAGCCCAGACTATCAAATGGTCTGCCCCTTACAAAATGCATTCCTCTACCCCCGGGGAATTTTTAATTTTGATTTTCGTCACTTTTTCTGTCGTCGTGACTAGCCAGTTGTAACTTGCGTAGGAAACCAGAGTACCCGGTGAAAGCCATCGCCTAACTCCAAGTCACTAGCAACTTTCTCACTTGCCCCAGCAGGGACTGCCCTGAGGAACTACTTCCTTACAGCATTATGATATATAACCCCTGAATGAAGACTTCCTTGAAACCAATACCTTTCAGTATCGGATATATTTTGGCGAAGATTTGCCGTTCTTTCTCTTTTTGTCTTTGAGTAGTGTACCAACCATGGCTGTTATACGTCAACACCATTTTCCAGAAGAAATCTTAAGGAAAGGAATATTCATCTTAACTCATCCCGTATAACTGTGAAACTATTTACGTCTTGAAAAGTGTTTGCTTTTTCGCCAGGTCATTTGTTTTTGCAATTGTATATCTTTTACGCCGCTTTCAACAGCTTAGGTCAAATCGCGACAAAATAGAAACCCGGAACCAGGAAGAAGTTCCTATCTCTTCATGAGTAGTTCCAAGGCATCATTTAGTTGCAAAAGCACCATAGACAGCCATCAACACCGCACACTTATATAGCGACCAGGCTGATGGGGATCAATTTTTGAATAAGTTACGTATTACACATATATACATATTGCATATCACACATATTACATATTATATGTGCACAGGCAAAGCTACCTACACTGCATGTGTCGCTACAGGTGGCGTATGGGGTTAATTTGCGAATATAGGGTCTTGTTTAGATTATTACATATTTAGAACCAGTACTCTTTTCCTAACAATCAATTGTGCTTGTCTAGACCATCACTGAGCAGATTAAGGGACCACATATCTCAGAACCTCACATAGGTTTGTACACTGACAGGAAACGTTTTTGCCTTTTTCTACATATCGAATTAAACCGAAACATGGTCACATATGTGACTGTCTAGACCATCACTGAGCAGAATAAGTGACTGAATATCGCAGAACCTTACATAGGCTTGTAGACAGCCAGAAAAGGTTTTTGCCCTTTTCTACATATATAGAATTTAAAGGTAAAGGTATTCGGTTTAGAGTCTTGTATCCACCGAAGTGCTCACACGACCTTCCTCCCCTAGCAGGCACTGTACACACGGAAACCATTTCAATCCCCCAGGGGATATTCCAGAGCAACTGGCAGCATAAAGCGCACACACTCTAAGCACTGCCTTATTTATGCTAGGTACCCATTATACAGCTGGGTAGACTGAAGCAATATGGGATAAACTATGTTGCCCAAGAACAGACCAAAGTGCCAAATTTAACTAAAACATGGTCACATATGTCTGTCTAGACCATCACTGTGCAGAGTAAGGAACCAAATATCGCAGAACCTCACATAGGCTTGTACACAGACAGAAAAGGTTTTTGTCTTTTTCTACATATCGAATTTAACCAAAACATGGTCACATATGTCTGTTTAGACCATCACTGAGCAGCGTAAAAGACCAATATATCAGAACCTCACATGTGAAAAAAAATCCCAAAGAAATGGTTAAAAAATCTGAACGCAGCAAACCTGTGTCCCCCTTTTCTCAGTATATAGACATCTTCTCCAAAGTTTTCACATCTGATTATCCCCGTGCCAAAATTGTGAAAAGGACAATTGACAATTTCTTTTTCATAATATTTTCAGTTCATCAGCCTAAGTATTTTATATTATGCTAAAAGGGCACTTTGATGATTCCAAATGTGTTCCATATCACAATACATTTCCGGCAATATACATTTTGCAAATTCCTAATTTTCAAATTTAAACCAGGATATGGTAAAACTGAGTCTAGGAAATTAACCCCATAGCTAGGCTATCTTACGGAACAGTCATCTTTACCTAATCATGCTCTATTTCAATGTAATCGTATCCTTCCCTCTTTGTCAAAGCCGTGCTGTAACTGTAAGCCTGACATATATTCAATTCACACCCGTGACCTCCCTCTCCAAGATGGCGGTTGTAGTTGACAGAGAAGCACGTGCGTTTGCCTTGGCACTGTAGGACACAGTCAGTCCGGCTCACAGCGACGACTGTGTGTGGTCTGAGGGCAGTGGCGGAGCGGTCCCAGTCAATACTTGACAGGATGGTCCCTGTAAATAGCCATACAGTAAAGGAACAGCCTGTACATACATGGTATGCGCAAACATTCATACATGCTAGCTGGTAGCTGTACTAATGTTGTTGATTTCAGTATGATCATGTTTTTTATTTGTTGTTTTGTTATTGTCATTTTTATTACCATTAGCATTATTATCATATCATGATGTATTCTTTTTATCATTGATATTATTATGATTATTATTATCATTATTATTATTATTATTATTATTATTATTATTATTATTAGTAGTAGTAGTAGTAGTAGTAGTAGTAGTAGTAGTAGTAGTAGTAGTAGTAGTAGTAGTAGTAATAATATTATTATCATCGTTATTATTATTATTATTATTATTATTATTATTATTATTATTATTATTATTATCATTAATATTATTATTATTATTATTGTTATTATTATTATTATTATTTTTATTATTATCATTATTATTATTATTATTATTATTATTATTATTATTATTATTAACAATAATAATAAAAATATGAATGATAAAAATGATCATAGTAATAATAATGCAAACATCATCATCATTATGAAAATTTCATCGACATTGATATCAGAGTAGTAGTAGTAGTAGTAGTAGAAGTAGTAGTAGTATTAGTAGTAGTAGTAGTAGTAGTAATAGTAGTAGTAGTAGTAGTAGTAGAATAAGCAGCTACGGCAGCGTCAGCAGCAGTAGTTGTAGTAGAATGCATCAGTGTTGTTGACATACCTTTTGGAGCAACTGGACTTTGAACTGTTGGTGTAGCAAAAATAAAAATAAATGAGAATGAAAAATCTAAAAACTTATAGGGATAACTTAAAAATCAGCAAATACAATTGTACGTGTCTGTAGGTAAATTAAGACGTACAGGAACATTCTAATATATATAAATATATATATATATATATATATATATATATATATATATATATATATATATATATATATATATATATATATATATATATATATATATACAAATACAATTGCACATATATATATATATATACATATATACATATACATATACATATATATATATATATATATATATATATATATATATATATATATATATATATATATATATATATATATATATATATATATATATATATATATATGTATATATATATATATATATGTATATATATATATATATATATATATATATATATATATTTATGTATATATATATATATATATATATATATACATATATATATATATATATATATATATATATATATATGTATATGTATATATATATATATATATATATATATATATATATATATATATATATATATATATATATATATATATATATATATATATATATACAATTTGCACACCTTAATCCATTTTAATTACTTCCTGCCATGTTATTCCTCAAATAAACACCCTCTTGGCCGACTATAACGAGCAAATAATGTTAAAACTCCAAAAAACATTTTCTAGCAACGCTGTGAAAGGCAGTTGCCGCAATCTTTGAAAATGAACGTTGTAAACAGCAATGTTGGGATTCCAATAAAGGATTATGTTGGCCTCATAAAATTGACAATTGTTTATCTGGCATCTGCTATTTAACTTGCATTAAAACATGATGCGGGTATCGAGTAGGTTTGTAGCACAACAAACGTGCATATATGCATATATGTATATATATATATATATATATATATATATATATATGTATATGTATGTATGTATGTATGTATGTGTATATGTATGTATGTTTGTATGTGCGTGTAAGTATGTGCGTGTATATCATATTCTTATGGTTTTCCATTTTTGATCATTTAAGCTACCTTGCACTTCACAAACATCTTCTTTCCAAAACCCCTTAAAAGTATTTCAAAATAGTACCTTTCTCATACAGCCAATTTCTCGTGCCGACGTTTTCTGTGACGTCACACACTACCCCAGAAAATATATAACAATGGGTATTCATCTGTCGGTTGTATGCGGTGTCTCCATAGATGAAGGAAGTACACTCCTGTATTAGTTGACACGTGCATGCGCATTCTTTAACTGACATTAAAGCCCTTAAAGCCGCAGGTATTGGGATAAAGACGTCTCCATCACATCTTCCTCCACGAACGTGGAAATGCGGAACCACTGGAAAATAGAATAGGGGCTGTAATGGAGTTCAAATAACAGGCAACTACTCAGTTAGGCTACTAGTCATAGAATGACAGCTTTATTCACTAGACTGGGTGTGGCACTATAAATAATACAGGCCAGGTTTAGAATACTAGAACTGGTCTAGTATTTGTCAATAGATGGCAGCACTACTAGAATCAAGTCAAACATGTTACAGGGACACCTTCTTCATCTTGTTCAAGTCTGGATCATAAAAGATGTCAAAACATATACAATATCGCAATAGTGACAACCAAGCATCATTTTCAGAGGTAGTCGACTACATTTATGGTGCATACTGTAGAATAGGAAAATAATCCGAGGTGCAAATTAACCAAATTGGTGATTTGGGGATTTTTCCGGGATTTTTTTCCCAAAAAGCCAATATTGAAGTTTAGCATTCTAACGACTGGAATACTATTAAGTGGTTTGAGGTATAGTTTGCTATATGAAAATGCTTACAAAACTTCCGTTCGAAGATTGTAAATGAGCATTTCACATGTTAATGAAACCATTTGTATCCTACGTTGTTCAAGGTCTACGAAGTTTGCTCATATTTAAGGTAGTGAATAGATTTTCACCATGATAATTAGACAACAGTAAGGGGCTTGAAAATAGAAAGTATAGTTTGCTATATGAAATTGCTTACAAACCTTCCGTTCGAATTCCGTAAACGAGCATTTCACATATATGGAGTATTTCATCGGCACCTTCTTGTCCTTCGATTTGGAGACGTACATATTTTCCAACCAGCCCATTGGTACATTGTAAGGTTTCGTGGGCACCCAATCCTATCCCGCCTCCAGGATGATACGCACATCTCTTAAAATCACCACTTCCGGTTGCTGGATTAAAAACTGTGCCAACACTTATGGTAAAGTTGTGCAGCCGCTCACCTGAAAGGATTATAAGTGTGTATCGCTTTGATTATGTACATGAAAAAAGACACCAACATTAAAAAAAGAAATTAATCTTACTTAGTACTATTGACAAAAAAGACTTACACCAGATGTAAAATTTTAATATTCTATGAAGTGCCTTTGAATATTTGTACATATCTGACATGATTTATTTGTTGCTTGCCATACGTTTAAGGACATTTATTCGTCAACTTGGAAACTATCACATTCTGAAATAAGGTTTGGTACTCACTACAACAATCGCCCCTATTGACGATTGTCACTCGAACAATTGAGTAGGTTTCATTCAGTTCCACGACGAGCCAGGGTAAATGAAACATATTTGCTGCTGTGTGGACACAGCTTCCGTGGAGATAGTTGGTGTCCGTACTATTCCCATCGACACCTCTACTGGCCAGATTCTCATTTCCTTCAAAGTACGAGCTTAACCATGCTGGCCGACCAACTGCTAGATTGAGATCTGTGAAATAATATTGAATTGCAGATTCAATATGAAGCTGGTATGGACAGGAAGCAAGCGCGAAGCTTCGGATGATTTCATTTATTTTCGTACTGACTTAAAGTTACCTGAGATTTACCAAAGAATAATGGCATAATATACAAATATGACATCCCTTTGTGGTTTCCACCAGGAATAACCTCGATCCATCGATCGATCGATCGATCGATCGAGAGAGAGAGAGAAAGAGATAGAGAGAGAGAGAGAGAGGATTGTTGCTCGAGGGCGTAGCCCGAGGGCGACAATTCTCTCGAGGGGAAGTTATTCCTGGTGGAAAACCCACAGGGATGTCATATCTGTTTTATTTTAACGAAGAAATACAAAACACAAAAGGGGGAAAATTACAAACACCACAGATTTTGGATAAATACTCGTCGCCTACCTTGTTGAACTAGTTCCACCCGTAGGTCATTTGGCAAACTCCATAGGTGTTCGGGCTAGCGGTCACTATTCTTCGGGCTAGCAATAACTATTCAACTATTTCATAGCTGCTGCTATGAACTATTCAATTATTTCATAAGCTGTTAAGGACAACAGCCTGTCACTAAGGAGTGAGGAAACATGACGATTAATCCATGGCCCTTGACCAACCAGAATCAAGAGTCTACTCGTGAGGTATAATAAACACAAATAATTACGGCAAACATACGTACGTCTACTTACGACAATATTCGATTAATCACGAATATGTTCAAACTTAAAATGGCAAAATTCGTAAGTACACTACGATTTATGGTGAAATCGCCATCAATCCGTGGCTTTGTAGGATAAATTTTGGGGCAATGTATATAGTGGCAGTTTGTCGAACATTTAATGAGTGTAAGGTTAAGGCACAATTACATACGACTATGTACAACATATTTCACCACATAATCTTGTGCTGGCATGGCCAAAGAGTCGGGGCAGAAATTTTGGATGATTTCATTTACTGTATACCGTGTTAATATTGCGCATATCAAATAATGCGCCCAGCAGATAACTGCCTTTGATGCGCAATTTAATCATTGCGCATTGATAACCTCAAGATCATGTTGCGTGAGGGAGCTAAGGGTATGCAACCTACAGGCTTTTGGTAGGGTGGTGTTGCTATATTCAAGCCTCTTAGGGATGCCAGATGCTGCCAGTATTATCAGCAAGTGCAATTTGTATTTCGTCACCAGCCAGGAACAGTGTTATCTTGGCTGCAATCAGTAACCCTGGTTAATGGTAACCGGCATGTTTGATCACACTCGGGTGTGCAAGTTGTCTTCATCATAATTGAACTCAGTACCGGCTAAGGCCGCGAAGGGTCTTCATGTTGAATGACAAGCTATCATATCAGTGTGTTAAAGAATTAAAGAATAGGGTTTCAATATTCAAAAAATAGTGCGCAGTTTAATAAATGCGGACTCCATGGGTGCGCAAAGTACGCATTAATTAAACTGCCGCAATATTAACACGGTGTACAGTATTTTCGTATTAACCAAAATTTAGCATAGATTGACCGAACAATAAATGCATCAAAACTATAACGATTTTAACCTGTCCCAAAATCTTCCTATTCTCTACCTTAAGCTGATATTGATGCTATGTCAATAACTCTGTTTCTTGATCTGAGTGAATGAATGCGTAAAGGAACATCAGACCTTCGTAGATTGAGCACTTTATGAGTCCTCATGAGTGCTTCAGGTTTACAAGTTCCACTGTGACTGCTACGTAAGTACTACTAAAAGTATCCATTTCTCAATAGATCACAGCATTATGATTCATAATTTAGCACGCATGAGATATTCATTCAACAATTCCATACAAGATAGAGTCTATGAAATTACAAGCATATTAATTATATGACTTTTTTGTTCACAGATAAGTGAGACAGATGTCAAATAAAACTTGATAACACATCATAGCAATCATAGCAAAGAATTAATAATGAATGAATAAGTGTTTGAAGGCGCATCGACATACAAACTCAATGTTATTTAGTGCCATAAGATATAAGCACAAAGTGGTCCTTTGTCATTGTTAAAGGACAATGACAAGGAATAATTGTACTAGGTGAAAGAAGATAAAGAGGGAGAGTAAGACCAGAGACTTCGGATCCAAAGTAGACCAGGGGATCTTTTAGATGCAGGGTATCCCATAGACAGATCCACACATCCCCCTCATCTTATGAAGGCGAGCAGGGTGCTACAGCTACTTAGGGTTCGTCGGAAGGTACCAGCTCCTATTACACACCAAAAGGTGTGCCCCTTGCATATATGTATATGTGAGTACGTATGTGTGTGTATATACGCACATATATACTACAGATAATATGTCATATGTACTGAGCAACTAATTTGATATATTTGAAGATGCATATTTGCATGGACGCATAGTATGTTCTGTCGGTCTGAACCTATATGACTTATGTAAGCGTATATATAATTCAACATTAATACCTGGAGCTCTTTCTTAATTGGTGCTATAAATTACGGGATTGACAGATGTGTGAAATGCCTATCATTACAGCTTTATGAAAAGCGACAAACAGTCTAATAATCAATGCACAAATGATACGCTAGTCTTCATTAGACTTGCGAGTTAACCTTTACTTCAGTATATGAACACACACACACAGCCACATGTATATATATATATATATATATATATATATATATATATATATATATATATATATATATATATATATATATATATATATATATATATATATATATATATATATATATATATATATATATATATATATATATATATATATATATATATATATATATATATATATATATATATATATATATATATATATATATATATATATATATATATATATATATATATATATATATATATATATATATATATATATATATATATATATATATATATATATATATACTCACACATATACACACATATATGTTGTACATTATATTATGTTTCTAATACATAGCGAAATAAATGTTCACCCGTACATGCATCTAAAAACATGATCATTTCGGGGAAAAGAAATTGAAAAGGCGGATCGTTTGGATTTATTTTCAAGCAGAAAATATATCCGATCTGATGACCCTCATACGCATACGTAATCTTAATCACTGCCTCATTTCTCCGTTACTTTCATAAGTGGCACAGATCCAGGTCCTGTATTATGCCTGGGCTGCCAACGCATTCAGTGCAGGAATTAATTATCTTCACTGTAATGTCACCTTCCAATATAGTTTTAATTGCTTTGTTTCTGCAATATAGTCTTAATTGCTTTGTTTCTGCAATATAGTCTTAATTGCTTTGTTTCTGCAATATAGTTGTATTTGCTTTGTTTCTGCCATATAGTTTTATTTGCTTTGTTTCTGCAATATAGTTTTATTTGCTTTGTTTCTGCAATATAGTTTTATTTGCTTTGCTTCTGCAATATAGTTTTAATTGCTTTGTTTCTGCAATATAGTTTTCATTGCTTTGTTTCTGCAATATAGTTTTAATTGCTTTGTTTCTGCAATATAGTTTTAATTGCTTTGTTTCTGCAATATAGTTTTAATTGCTTTGTTTCTGCAACATAGTTATATTTGCTTTGTTTATACAATATAGTCTTAATTGCTTTGTTTCTGCAATTAAGTCTTAATTGCTTTGTTTCTGCAATATAGTTTTAATTGCTTTATTTCTGCAATATAGTCTTAATTGCTTTGTTTCTGCAATATAGTTTTAATTGCTTTGTTTCTGCAATATAGTCTTAATTGCTTTGTTTCTGCAATATAGTTTTAATAGCTTTGTTTCTGCAATATAGTTTTAATTGCTTTGTTTCTGCAATATAGTTTTAATTGCTTTATTTCTGCAATATAGTCTTAATTGCTTTGTTTCTGCAATATAGTTTTAATTGCTTTATTTCTGTATGGTCTTGCTTCTGGTCAGACTTTTTTAAAACGCTACAGACACTATCTGGCCGATGCAAGTTATACAAACTTCAAACAGAGCAGAAAATAAATAAATACAAATGAGTATAGTCGATGTACATAGACATTCAGAATGAAATGGTTCACTTGCATTTTTGATTTTACTTGGAAAATTGATTAATTGACACCATATGTTAGTTAACAAGGGCCCTCATTATTGCTACGAAGGCTGATTTGGTAGACAATTTTGTGACAATTTTCAAACCGAATTTTCGCAAAGTGCACATTAATTGTCTGCACACAGGACTCCACTTGATCTTTGTGGAATATCCACATTATCCTTTTACTGAAAATGCGTTACAGGCGAAAACTAGTTAAAACCTTTCACTGTCTTTTAATTTCAACAGTCTGGAATCCTGTTCACTGTGGTAAAAAACTTCTTATGGTCAGTCGAATGGATGGTACACAAATGCAACCGAGTATTGGGGGGTCAACTTTGAAAGTCAATTTAGATATACCATATCACAAATTGCATCGTTTAAAACGGTTTTCTTCAATATGTCCTACTATTTTGGAGTGGCATCGTATTGTGTTATGCATTCCAGTACGACATACAGTACCTTAAAACTAAACAATAATTGAATGGTGATGACGACAACACAGAATCTTCCATTTACGCAAGCACTAGATTGCTATATTCTCTGAACTTTGATGTTGTGAAAAGTTTACCCAATAATGGCCGTAGTGACAAAAACAGTCTGACACTTTTGGTCAAATATTTTGGCCAAAAGCAAATTTTGTGAAATATTTGAAGGAGAAATGATAATCAGGTTATTATTTGAAGGAGAAATGATAATCAGGTTATTACTAACAAATTTTCTTCTAATAATTTGTAAAATCTTTCTTAATTTCCAAATTATCGTCGAAAGTCTCAAAGGTCTACATGACAATTTCAAGAAAAGTAAATCATAACCATTAATGATTTTTTCAAGATGGCGGACGAGGAGGTCCATGAAAAAAGCGATGCGAGCTTCAATGTGTATATGGGCGAGATTGATCAGAGGATCGAAAGGATTTTATGGCATTTAGAAGCAGAACCGATGAAGGATATAGCTGCCGAAATAGATCTGGAGTTTGACTTCGCGATTATCCTGGAAACTCGTGAAAAGTTGTTTGAACGCGCCGTTACACTTGACAATGAGAACAAAGGGAAGATGCCTTCCCAAGGTGAGAGTGCGACGGCCAACCAAGCTAACCGATTTATAGTCGACCCATGGCAGTTAATCAAGAGGCGGATGTCGTCTCTAGCAGCAATTGACCTGTGTGAGATTTATAGGTTTCTAATAGGCGTGGAGCCTAGATTTCCTACCCGAATTCTAAGGAGAAAACCCTTAGCAACGGAAAAAAATGTAAACAAGATCAGTGTAATCCTGGACCCTATAGTAGAGAGAGAGGAGTTAATGTCTCCAAATACTACTAGAGTTGAGGTCTCAACTACTACGATAGTAGGAGTAGTTAATACCCCTATACCAGAAGATGTAGAAAATGCGCACACTAAACCTCAAAATAACAGTGAGCATTTAGAGAATGGACACGGGAGCGCGACATCTAGTGAGCAGTCGCCCGATCTCTGTGAGGCACCAGATATTACTCAACACAGAGTTACCCCACATATGAGTGAGATAGTTGAACCCTCCACTAGAAATGTGGCAGAAAGTACGAGTGGTTCGGACACAAGCGAAAGTGAAACCGATTCAGACACAGAATCCTCGCAATCATCGTGCAAGTCGCCAACAATGAAGAGTTTTTCGAAAGTAGAGAAAGGCAAGACCTACATGAATACTGCTAATAGAGTGTACAAAGAAAGTGAGCGTAGTCTTTTTTACAATATATCTGAAGAGGGCTTCTACGAAGGAGAAGAGCGATATAAGGGAGAAAATGATGATATACACATAGATATGGTGGAGAATATGATAGTTGATAACTTCACTAGTGACCTAGATATGCACCCCATACACTATAGCGGAAACTTATCCAGGGGAAACAAGAGTATCATCAAGTCCCTTGAGAGCATACAGGTCCCACCTATTTTGCATATTGGTCAATGCCCCTGTGCATCTCCTGGGCAACCAGGCCTTTCCCCAAAACAGCTGACCACTCCTAAGCCAGCTCCAAAACGAGACAGTAGCCTACTCGAAATCAGCCATCTGAGCCAAGCGTCATTCGTACGAGAGATTCTTGAGATACACGACCGCATTATCTCCAGTTCTCCAATTGTGGTTCCACCTGCTGTAGTTAAACAAGTTTGTAAGACTAGAAATATGGCCACTCAAACAGAGCCTAATATTTCACCTGACTCCACCATACGTAGGTCTGAGTTTGAGTGCCGCATCGATTATCTTGAGAGGGCACTCGTCGACCACGAGAGGAGGCTCAGGTCTTTTGAAGTTTGGCAAGAAAGGATAGAAAGGAGAGTAGGCGGAATAGACGCTGAGCACTATAATAGCTACAGTAGTCTAAGAGCCGCCCATGACTCCCTTACAGCAGAAACAGCCAACCTACGAAACATGGTGAAATGTCTACTTAATCAGGCCAAAGAGAATGGCTGCTCGTGTACAGGGTGCGGCAACAAGAAAGTGTCACGAGGTCAGCGCGACGACGACCGGCTGCCAACCAGTGCACTCCCGTCTGCGAAAGAAAACATGCGCGCATCGATCTGCCTACCGGTCAAAGTCAGCAGCAACAGTGGCAGAAGGCAAGATAATCGCGACAACGACCGTGGGGTGAGTACTTATGAATCCCTCATGAGGGCCGCAAGTAAAGTAACCCTCCAGAACCTCCCTGCTAGTGACAATCAACGGGAAGACAATGATTTAAATTATGACCCGAACTTTACAGCACTGCCCCAACGTCTTGCAAGGAAGACGAGAGTTAAGGGTCCCGTCCCTAAGACACCGAGTGGCCCTACCCAGCGTACTAAGCCTCCGCAGACAGGGGGTGCCACCAGTACCCCAGCCACTACCGGTAAAGCAAATCTGTCATGGGTTGATATCGGCAACGACGAGGATAAAGTTGTGGATGACTTCATTGCTAGCGTAGTAATACAGGATGGGAAATGTATGGAAGGTGATACCCCCAGTAGGGCAGAGAATCCCGTAGTCACTAGTGGGGCGATCCCAAAACGTCCAGATAGATCAAATGCTGATGAGGGGAAATCTCGAATGATTCCGCCTGCTAACCCAAAGAACGTTTGCCTTAGCAACTTCCCGGACATCCCCAACAAGGGTAGCGCAACAGCCTTTAATGCTGAGGTTGGGGCACCTGCTGGTAGGAAGGGCGAACAGTCAGGTGACACCGCTAAAACTCAATCCGCAAGAGGCGCTGAGAAGGGTAGGCCCGACTCAGCACGCGACAGAGCTCCGATAGCCAATAGAGCTACGGGAGGAAAGAAGAAAGGGCCCATGGGCGAGAAGAACGGCTTCTGGGACCTTCCGAATGATCCTGTAAGCCCACCCCCGAGACTGTGAATAATGAATCTTATGCGAGAGTAGTTACAAGGAATGGGTGGAAGCCCCCCCAGCAAAACAAGCGGAAGAGGGTTAAGTCTGGTCTCAGGACCCTACCCACCCTCAGAGGTGTACAACAAAAGAAAACACGCGACGTGTATGTGAGAGGTTTGGCAACTGAGGACTTCAGTACTCCGGACGACATGGAAGAGGCTGTGAAAATATATTGCAGCGAACGCGGAGTGGGCGCTAATTTCACCCTTGTCGTCACAAACACCTATGGTAGCTCATCTGTAGGATGCAGAGTAAACGTGAATGAGGAAGACTTCGAGACTATCATAGATCCCGAGTTTTGGTTCCTTGACGTCGAAGTGCGCGAGTGGTTCCCCAGAGGCAGGGAGAGGAAACCTAGCCGCACTTTCCAGAGCCGTAGGGACGACTCAGACGGTCTGTGAAGCGAGTCGTTGAGCACCCGTGCCTAGTCCATAGACTGTGTATATAGACACTATAGAGGATAACTGAACACTGATAACCCTAAAACCACCTCTATGAAAAAGTTCTTACTAACATATACCTATTGTTTATTTCTACTTTATATTTTTCTAAGTAGGGGACATGGATCCTCTGCTATTGTGCGCTATTATGACGGAAGAACCCACCAGGAGGAGTCCACGCCGTCATACTGTATATGTCCACGACCCCGCCCGGAGGGAGTGAGGTCCTGGTTACTACTGGATTCGAGGCACCCACAACATTCGCATGCCGTATACCCGATTGTGAGACGAAGATGGTGGACGAATATCCGTTTAGGAGCTCCTGTTTACTTGACCCAACATGCACTAACGAATATCTATAAACACACTTTCTGTGAAACATCGATAAAGTTGTGCTTTAACCTCTCGAGTAATAACCGAGCGAGAGAAATAGAGTCATATGACATAATTTCTAAGTCATGTTTTGAGAAAAAATTTCAAGTATACATAATTGAGATGCGTACTGATGTTTACTATTATAATATTCCGCACAACACAACTAACCCGTTTAGTATAAACCATGATGTTCGATGTTTGTGCTTTATTTATGTATCATGTTGTTTTGGATGTTTGCAGAGCAGGCAACCCTATGAATGTGTTTACGCGCCGGTCATGTGGGGACATGGAGAGAAATTTCGAGTGGCCCTAGCGTCAGCAAAGAGAAGCTTGATGAAAGAGGTGCCGTCGACTCCAATAGTCTCGCCGTGGTTATGAAATAGTGGAGTATCGGATGCGTACCAAGAGGAGCTACGAAGACAGCCCTCTATAGTTTCGGCGCATGATATGAGTTACGTATTTTGTTTTGGTTGTGAAGTGCGTAAAGTGTTTCGTACTAACAACACTATGAATATATATTTTTTGTATGGTCTATATTCGTATGCGCCTTTGTCGTGTATGTTCACTCCAATATATCTGGCCCTATCTATGGTGCCTCACTGTGTATGCTATCATCCCACTGTTCTTCATGCATCTATTTGTGGTGCCTGTGTGGACTTGTTTGGTGTTTTAGTTAACAACAACTTCAAAACATCCATTTCCTCCTTCAAGTTAATAGTAAACTCTTTTGACATGTATTGTCATATAGGTGGCGCTGTATGTCTCAGATGCCAGTATACAGAAACGTACTTTTTGTTCAATTATGAAAATGAATACCCTATATGTTTTTATATTGAATGCTCACATTGTGATTCAAAATATAGAACACCTACCCTTTTATACCACTTTCAGGATATGGACGTAGAAAATGCCAGTACTCTGACGTCGACCATCGGGCGCGCGAGGGACCCTAGGACGGGAGCGACGCCAGTGAGCGGAATCGAAACTACAATACAGTCACCTCCTGATTTGCGACCTCCCTCCCTAGACGGCCTAACTCCGACGCCCATCGATGGATCAACTGCAGTGTATCTTGAAAGTTACGTAATGTATTTATTACAAATACAGTGCTTACATACTCATCACATGGATGAACTGAGTTTATATGATCAATATTTTGTTAATGAACAGTGTAATCAGGTGTATAACGATGCCCTGTGTGTGACAACTTGTACCGCAAAAAGTCGAATGTTTATGCTCTATGTATATGACCCGCTTTGGTCATACTTGATTGATTCTATAGCTATTTTAAAACCACATGAAACTCTCAAGAATGAAAGTAACAACGTATTTAATATTACTATGGTGATCACGGGTGCGGGCTATTTTAATTTCTCAATAGAAAACGCCCTGACCACTGATAATACTGCACCATACTATAACATGAGTGGCCTGTATGCGGACCTGTGCCTTATTTATCTACCTTTATACAACAAGAACTCCGTGTGCCTTTCTGTTGATTTTAATATCACATCCTATTGTATGCGTTTATATTATATTACGAGTGGTAAATCCTCTTTATGTAATTCCAGATGGTTTAGAATGGACACCCAGAGCTACACATACGGTATACACGATCCAGCAGTGCGCCACCCAGTCATCGTACATAACACCCAACCTACGAACATGAACATCTACGAACTTTTACGTCTGGCAACCTATTCCACACTTCTCAGATGCAGAGTTCAACGTATCGTGTGCATTTCGGTAAGACGTCGTACAAGACCTCAATGTGTAGAGCTACCGGAACAATTCATTAACGTAGGAATCGTACATAGAACTTTTAATGTATTTTGGGTGTGCAATACTATATTGTATGGGCGGCACACTAAAGGATGCCATAGTTTAAGGTGTATACCTATATTCAATTTCGAATTTACGTGTAAAGCTCAGATATGGGTAGATATGGGAATAAACCATATAAATGTAAATTTATGTTTTTGTCTATTTAAAGAGCACCACACTGACCTCATCCAATATGAAAGAGTCTATAACACTATGTACCTACAACTGCAGAGGTCTTAGGTCTTCTGTGCCGTACATTCGTGATTTATGCGAAAGATTTGATATAGTTTTAGTCAGTGAACACTGGCTTTATGCGAATAAGTTAAATAGCCTCCAAGAGATTTCGAATAACATCTCATATTTTGCAAGAGCCAGTAATGAGGCCAATGCAGACTCTTACGGGTTGAGGAGATGTCAAGGTGGTGTAGCCATCTTATGGAGTAAAGGTATGGTCGGAATCTCACCTATTAATGAGTGTGTCCACGATAGGATTTGTGAAATTCGAGTGCAGAATAGAAAAGGTGCTGTTTTTAATATTTTTAGTGTGTATATGCCCGCTAGGGGCTGTGAGGGGGACCTCCAAACATGCCTAGATGAATTAAGTGGTATAATTGAAAATACAGAAACTGGTTCGAACAGTATAATTTGTGGAGATTTTAATGGGGATATGAGACAGAATATAAATGGCTTGGGTACACGCACTAGAGAGGGTTCTATAGTCCTGGATTTTATGAAAAGACATGACATGTGTGCAGGCAATCTCTCAGATATAGCAGGAACCCCTTTGGATACATACTATGGACCAAATGGGTGTTCATGCATAGATTATGTGATATTTCCAAAAGACATGCTAAAATCATGTACAGAATGTAAAGTCCTTGACCATGAACCACTTAACTGTTCTGACCATTGTCCGGTAATGTGCAAACTAGTTCTGGGTAGTTTTGAAAGGAATACTATATCTTTAAAGCCTAAGAAATCCTTAAGGTGGAACAAGATGTCCGCAGAAGATCTAATTTCTAAGTATACAGAACCGGTCAATCATGGCATAAGGAATATTGTTTTTAAGTATCGAGATATGGAACCAGATGCATCATCTATAGATAAAGCTTTTAATGAGGTAGTTGATTTGGTCAGAAATGCTGAGCAGGTTATACCAAAATCAAGAGGCGCTTCTCACCTTAAACCATACTGGTGTCCCACCTTAACTGATTTTAAAAAGCAGAAAGTTAAGAAGTATAGAGAATGGTGCGATGCAGGAAAACCCAGAGCTAACGATGATCCGTTTTTTATTGCCAATAAGGAAGCCAAGAATGAATTCAGAAAGAAAATTAAATTAATAGCGAAAAACTATGAGGAAGAAAAAGTCTGCCAAGCTACTATGAATGCAGAAACTGATAGAAATTCTTTCTGGCGGCTTTTAAAACGTGCTAGGGATAATGGAAAGGTGTCAGTTTCTGCAATTAAGAATAAACATGGCAAAGTGGTCCACAACTTTGATGAAATTTTAGACGTCTGGAAAACACATTTTAGTACTCTATGCACCTCAAGGTCATTACCACACTACGATGAGGCCCACTATAGGCATGTATGTGCTACTGTTCATGAATGGCACAATATGGAAGAACATGACCCTTTCTCAGAGGACGATTTTAGTACCCAAGAAATAAGAAAAGCACTAAAAAAACTGAACTCTGGAAAGGCGCCGGGGTATGATGGTGTTACTAAGGAACATCTGATTTCTGCAGGTGATAGTCTGATTGATTTTTTAAAACTCATGTTCTCATGGATTCTGAAAATTGAATACATACCAGAAAATTTCAGAAGAGGTACCCAGGTGCCATTATACAAAGGAAAGAATACCTCAGCTTTAGATCCAAATAATTACAGAGGTATCACCCTTCTCACAACTTTTAATAAAATATTTGAAATTCTAACATGGTCAAGAATAGAAGAATGGTGGTTAGAGAGTAATGCAGTATCGGAAACTCAAGGAGCGTGCAAGAAAGGCGTCTCCTCCTTGCACACTGCTATGATGCTTCAAGAGACTATTGCATCTAATTTAGAGAAAGGGAATCTTACTTTTGTCGCCTACCTAGACGTGAGTAAAGCTTTTGATAGGGTCTGGGTAGAGGGGCTTTTTTATCAGTTACGCAAAATAGGTATAGTAGGAAAAACTTGGAGACTTTTATATAATTGCTATAAGGGATTTTTATGCAGAGTTAGGTTACATGACAGGTATTCTAGCTGGTATGAAATGACATGCGGGATCCATCAAGGTGGATACCTCTCGTTAGTAAAATATACCGCTTTTATCAACTCTTTATTAACTGTTCTTGATGCCTCTAACTTATGCTGTAACATTGATGATTTAAGAGCTACCCCTTTAGGGTACGCGGACGATATGGCTGCAGCGAGCATCTCTAAGAACAAAATAGATCAAGTTCTGAAAATTGTACACGCACACAGTGGAAAGTGGCGGTACGACTTAAATGCAAATAAGTCCGCTGTTATGGTATATGGAGAAACGGAGCGTGTAAAGAAGCGGAATATGCAGCACAGGTTTTATAGATTGGGGAGTGAAAAAGTCCCAGAGAAAACAATGTATGATCATGTAGGTATTAAGTCATGTAATTGTAATAAGTACATAACTAGAACCAATGATAAAATAAGTAAAGGACGCAGAGCTCTGAGTGCTGCGTCAGCTCTCGGCATTAAGAGAGGAGGTTTAAGCATCAGAGCATGCAACATCATATATTGGAGTCTTATAATTCCAATTTTAACATATGGCAGTGAGATATGGGTTCTCAAACAAGATGATATAGATGCATTGGACAAATTTCAGAGGTATTCTGGAAAGAGAATACAGAGATTTCCTAGATACACCCCGAATGAGACCAGCTTCCGCGGTCTAGGTTGGATGAGACTGGAGACATATATTTATGCAAAAAAGCTAGTTTTTATCCGAACAATCCTCGTAAGGGATGATTCATGTATCTATAGAAAGCTCTTGAAGAAAAGAGCCGTTAAGTTCAATGCAAATATATACACATGCTCTGAGAACAAATATGACAGCCCAATTTTTGATATCCTAAGGATAGCCATTATTTTTGATATGTATGAAATAGTGATGAATTTCCTGCTGAGAGGACATTTCTATACAAAATCCCAGTGGAAGAATATGATATGGACCAGAGCTTGGCAGATCGAGGATACTGATTGGGATTATAGCTCTATGTTCTACAGATCTCTTGATACTCTTAATCTGACCATTGGATCTGCGAAATATCTATCCTGGTGGCATGTATCAGATATGTTCCCAAATACCATAAGAGAATGCGAAACTATGGCTAAAATTGTTTGTAAATGTAGTAGCCTTAAATCCGACGATTATAAGTTTAAAGGGATGTCATATTTTATGAAATCCTGTACGCTATGTCAGCATGCCAGCTACGAGAATGCTGAACACATGATTATGACATGTCCCCACAATGATGAAATGCGTATCTCACTATTTCATGAATTATCAACCCTTGATTCGTGTAGGGATGTATGGGAAAGTATCCCAGCTGCTGATACACTAAAGGTACTGTTGGGAGGAAAACCAAATGATGAATTTGTCTTCAATGATCTTATACCGATTTGGTGTATAGCAGCTGCATGGATATATAAGATGTATGAAAGAACTGTTAAAGAGCGCACAGGTATTGGATAGTCGTAACACGTCTATCAATTATCGCTTTAAAAACGTCTCAGAACCAAATAAGCTATAACTTCTAAAAAACTCTCTGTAAATAAAGGAACAGCTTTATCTCTGTTACCTTCGTTCTAGTTTATAGACCATACATTCGTATATCCATATCCAGTATATATTTGTACCACTTTATTTAGTTACTTATACCACTCTGCTTTTTGCAGAGTATTTATGTTTTGTTCATTTTCGTATTACCCTTTATTTTTGTATGTTTAGTTTATAATATGATTTATGATGATTTTGTATATTTATTATACAGCCAATAAACATCTATCTATCTATCTAATGAAAGACCGTCTTTATTCATATCATAATTTTCCATAGGAATCAGCATAATGTACATTACAATTAAGCAGTTACCGCTAGTGTGTAACCTGAATTTGTTCAGTCTTTATCTATAGCGTATATTCTCACATATATAAGCAGTGTTTTCTTCCTACCTTGCATTGTTACTCTTTCGACGATTCTTGAAAATAAAAAGAAAAGTAAAAGCATCAATCCTGGCTTGGCCATGTTTTCCTTCCGTTCATTCATCCAAGCATGATGCTATTTCTTCTTTTCATCGTCAAATAGGAGCATGCTTGATGTACGGCTCAATAAAGTATCTTCAATGCCTTTATCACTGCTAGGCTGTGTAATTTGCATGTGACGAAAGCACAAAAGTTTTATAGGCCAAATTAATGTACACTGCGCATGACCAAGCAATGACTAAGCTGCGCAAATGTTATTTGAATTGATGCCAGAATCATTTGAAAGGACTAACCACAAAGACAGACACTGACAAAATTAATTATTCAGGCGACGATAACCTTTACCCTATAACTACCTACCACCCAACATTTAATATGGTAAACAAACAAAATTGCAGCACGCAACATGGACTTATAGGGCATGTCCAATAAGTCAA
The DNA here is from genome assembly GCA_963942565.1 of Maea johnstoni. NCBI lineage: Eukaryota > Metazoa > Annelida > Polychaeta > Spionida > Magelonidae > Maea > Maea johnstoni. The sequence goes on along the minus strand of OZ012701.1, from coordinate 22,710,555 downwards.
CGCACCCAGCAATATGGACACCACTTATCAGAGGGCTTTGCATTTGTAAGAACCTCAGAGACCATCTAGTAAGGGTGAAAATTACTCTACGACCTGAAAACCAGGGCAATAATCCAGCCCTGGTCAGTACCAAACACAATGAATTTCTATTAATTTCGATTTTAAATTACACACGTGTGTAGATACACTATATAGATACATATGTAATATGGTGTTCCACAATTGCCCCATCTAACATTTGAGGGTTCTCGAATTCAGTTATTTCAGCATTACATTTATCTGCTTTATATTCCTTGTACATAAAACATAACACTCCTATATACACGTTTTCACATTGTTACTTCTCATATAAAGTAATAGTGTTAAACATACAATCAATATGTTTTTTTTATAATTCTCCACAAAGCATGTTTTTTATTGCCTCTCAACATCATCTTATTTCAGAAGTTTCAAAAATACAATTCAACTCAGAAAGATAATAATTAACAATGATAGTTATCGAGCATGTAATAGTAATACAATTAGATTACAAGACCAATAATATCGCAAATATATGTAACCTCACATCACTCACAATCACTCTAAAGTGATATTAAGAAATTAGTAACTCCTGTTCTATAGGGTCCAATTTTTGTTTGTTACAAATGTATTTCTTGGTGTATCATCATGCAATCTAAATGTTTTCATTATCCGATATCATGATACATTCACCTGCACTATTATGAAGCCATTTTTCAGCTTCATTTCTAAAAAGGCTGATCTTGGGCATTCTATAAATGCATAGCATAATGTATCTGTACTCGCATTACGGTAGCTACATTTATTGAAGTCTTTTTTCTTCATATTGAAAAGTAATTCAATGGTGGCAACACTATCATAAAGAACCTTGAATTGGGGTTATTGTCGATATTATTACGAACTTGCTCCCTTAAGTCTTGACAAATACGTTTAAACACACGGCAGCTAGATTAGCAGATACAAATGCATTACTTTGGAACTGGATGTCCTATATTTAGTACTATTGTATTAGATCTATCTCAGCATACATCCGATATATATATATATATATATATATATATATATATATATATATATATATATATATATATATATATATATATATAGATATATATATATATATATATATATATATATATATATATATATATATATATATATATATATATACATATAATATATATAATTTATATTTATATATAATTATCCTTGATGCCCAGTGAGAATTATTACAGTGTGTTTTATTTTGCGTGTATACTATATCTTTTTCGATCTTTATCAATGGTATTTGCACCGGAGAGGCAGTCTCGTAGAGGTCTGAATGTCTGGAAGAAAATGTACCAAAGATAAATCAAACACTAGTCTACATCTTTTAGTTATGGTACTATCAGTAGTGTCAAGTAATGAAACCCAACACATCTACAAAGAAAGTCCACATTTCGAAACAAAAAATCATTAACCTTTCTAAATAAACTAAGTGACCTTAGGGAAAGAGCTTGATAATTTTTCTCCAATAAGTGCAACATTTATCATAAAAGGAGTTTGGAATTTGGAACTTCGTTTTTGGTCACTTTTAAAAAGTAATAGTCAAAATGGTATTTAGTTGCTCGAGAAGCAATCTGACCGAGTGAACAAATACTTCCAACAACAACTTCGTAGGAGAACCATTAAATTATTCTATATGAGCCCTACATTATTTATTATGGTGGCAGTGAATGAAATGAATAATGCATGCCAATATGTTAATCAGATGGTAACATTAAGCTGACGGTAACATTTCATTATGTCAAAATGACGCCTCAGCCTAATGCATTAGAGGGTAGGAGAATTAGATTGCTTTCAACAGCTAAGGTAATATCACAACAACGAGTTAGAAACACACGCCGCAACGCTATAACAATTTCAACGTGTCACATATCTCTCGCACCAAAGTCGGTCCAAAGTCACGGATTATGAAAAGGCCAAACGTTTGTGAATACCGTCGAATGCAGTGTAAACAACTGAAAGGAATAATTTGCTACATGTCCATCCTTGTAATGTAACACTTATTTAGAGATATGTGACATATGTTCCCAATGTTTCTGTCACTCGACTTACAAAACAGAAATGAGAATTCAGAAATGCTACCCTACTTCCCTGTTTGGGCATGCTCTAAGTAATTCACACTCAGTCTATTGCCACTCAAGCTTTTTGAAAGGAAATACAGTGTCATTTTTTTTCAATAAAAAGAGTTAAGTGAAATGATGAATAGAAATGTCTGCCTGCAAAATCATAGTTACACCACAATGCAGATACCAGAAAGAAGCGTTATGTGCATGTACTTTACTTAGTGTTAGGCAGTTCATCCCAAAAACAATGGTTATTATCCTAATCAGTATCATTTAAACATCCTGTCAAATGCAAACCCTACAAATATCTGCAATGACAGTCTTGTAGTGCCAACTTTTAGTTTCTGTAATAAAGCCTTAGGCAGCCCCGGCATAGTACATGTCCGATTACCATCCAGTTTCATGGGCATAGTTGCATGGATGACCTCAACGTAACTTTGATTTGAAAACTATGTTGGTCATTGATTTGCTTGCCTTATATTTTGACATGTTATTCAAGAGAGTTTCTACAAACATGTCCGGTCGACTCGTTCAGGAATTAAATGTATGTACTCTTTTTTCATAATATGATTAACGACTGAACACTAATAAGGGGATTATAGGACTTTCTCTGACGGACATCCAAAGCAATTCTCATCTCGGAAGGAGCTTGGAGAAGAAGGTCAACACTTTTCTGCAATATTATGGTTAGATTATTACTAATAAAAGATAGGGAAATGGAGTACCAAGAGAAACTCTGGCAACTATCCCAAATGCCCAAGATTCGTTCCTGGACAGTGGTGAGAGACAGTAAACATTCAGTGGCAACGCCAACGACCACTGTGCCTTCAGGGTAGATCCTTATCTTAACTAGCAAGAGAAAGTTACGGAATTTCTATGGTTCTAGAATTTGAATATGAAAAAAGAAGGTGAGAGAAACTTCTCACATTTTTCATAATCCTTGAAACAGGATATTGAATTTTTGCAGTTTTCGTAAAAGTTCCTTTTTAGTTATTCATGCTTGCAGCTCCAAAAAGATAACTTCAACTAAAGATTACTACTGCTACTACTATTACTACTACTTATAACACTAATAATAATAATAATAATAATAATAATAATAATAATAATAATAATAATAATAATAATAATAATAACAATAATAATAAGAATAAGAATAATGATATTAATAGTAAAAAGGATAATATTTAAGCATTGATTTATTCACTCTTTTGAATTATCGATGATTCAGTTTGCTGTGATGTATTATCTATATATTTCATTTTGTATCCGCTTTCTTTAGTTACTTGTCACTTAGATCACTGCTATATTTTATATTTTTCCGAAGCAAAATTACAGTCAATAAGCAAAACATATGTATACGATTCAAATATATTTATAGAATTGGAATTCAACGAGGTAAGCTCTTCATCCATCTTTTGAAAGAAACTAGTTTTTCATGGCTGTAACATTGCTGTTAATAATCGTTACATGAGCTAGGCAAAACAGCTCATGGTGGCTAATAGGGTTCGTATGTGAGTACATGTATAAGGTCATTATAGCCTATACCCTCTTCCTCATAATCATCCCATTTTCGACTGCCTAGTCTATTGCTAGGCAGTGTTACACATAAGCAGGGGATGGTTTGTGGCTCTTTTCCCTATACCAAATTTCACCAACATAGTAGCTTCAAACACACATTGAATATCAAATGTTCATGGCATTAATTCTAATCGTTCCCATTGATAGGTAAAGTCTTTTGGAGGATATCACTTTTTGTAAGTCTTGACTTTGTTGTGAAGCTTACCAAACTAAAGTTCGGAAGATAACATTTTTTTATTCTTAACAAAGAAACTTTAAAAAACAGTCGTAAAATTTGAAGGGAGAAGAGATTTGGCGAAAATGTGTTACTCTCACCCCTGTATTGATCTTTTGCCATGCTTGTGAAGTTCGGTCGTCCTTGGTTCGTAGAAATTACGTTAAAAATCTCCTTAAATATTCTTTCAGTTGTTAAACCATAATATCTAACCCCTCCTGATAGGGCACGTTGACAATACCCAAAGTAATTATCAACATAAGTTATTAGGCAAAAAAACGTTTGTATAGGCTAAGGAGTCTAGTAAACGCAGGGCAATGGAAAAAGTTGAATAAAAAAAAATCAAACCCATGAGCTATTCTAAGCAATATATCGGTAAACTTACATACAAAATGGAAATCTCAATAGACATTAAAAAAGAAAACAGTATTGCATCAATTATGTATTTTATTTGTTTCCTTAAATCATTCATACATGATAGGAAATGTAATACCTCTCTAAACAGCAGGATCAATTGATTGAAATATTACAATCTTTTGCAGATCCAGGTATCAATCCTTTTTCCCATTTAAAGAACAAAAAACAACCCTGATGAAAAGAAACTATCTTTGGGGAGTGGTATCTACTCTTTGAAATACACCGGATTGAGAGCTGTGTACTCATGCAGTTCGCTGTATCTATTCCGCCATATGACCACTGAGGCAACAAGAATGACAAAAATACCCCCGCTGATAACTGCTGAAACAACTCTTCAATCACTGCCAGTTGTGTTTCTTGTCTTGGTAGTTACTGTAAAAAACAGAGACCAATACTTTATACAACTATCAGTATGTGGTTTGAAGCCATGCATCCATAGTATCGTTTAGCAAAAGTGCCGTTTAAATTTTATTTTCCAAGAACAATAGCATATCTCTTGGATAGCAATGGCACAGTTTTTGCCTATAATCCGTACATGCTCAGAGCACTTTATAGATAGATGAGAAAGGAATCAGAATATGTCAGCAAAATCTTATTTGTTATCTAAAATACTCCAAAATGTCCACGTTAATATTTCAAACTTTACAGTATATGGAGGTTAAAATCGGTTATATGAATAATGATGTGCATTGACGGACTATGTAGATAAAGGTGCAATTATCAGCATTGAATAATAACTACAATGCGTCCCAAAAAAAATGCAATCCTCCCCTTTTCCAAATATTTCTTCAAAACAGCTTTAGTAACATCAACAATGACTTCATGGTTGAAGAGAATAATATCTTAGAGATAACCTGTTGTAGATTCAAGCAAATCTGATCATACATAACAAAGCTGTGAGGCAAAGTTTGACCCCTCTATCATTTCATTCCAACACAAGGTAAATTTCCTGCATACTGACCAAGCAGTATAGCCTGGTTCTCAGGCTGTATTAGGTATAGTGCCCCACCAACTCAGGTCAGATCAGTGCAACAGCCAGATATCACAGACTTGTAGCAAGTCTAAACAAGCAGGTGAGCTGCTATTTTTAGCATAGGGCTCTGGGTGCTAAGGCAAGTTGACTCCAAAACCAGTCTTCACCATAGGTTTTACATTGCGTTGGAGTGAAATGATATAGGTGTCAAACTTTGCCTCACAACTTTGACATGAATAATCGGATTTGGTTGAAACTATAACAGTTTATCTCTAAGATATCATTCTCAATAACCATGAAGTCATTTTTGAAGTTACTTAAGCTATTTTGAAGAAATTATGAGAAAAGGGGAGGATTGCATTTTTTTGGGGACGCCCTGTAGTAACTCAAGTAAGATATTTGTGACTCAAGTAATATATTTATCCTTTAACCACTCTTGGCTAATTTCTCTAACTAATGGGTTCTGGTGAGTTTTGGAGAATCAACACATTCATTAGAACTCAACACAATATCCTTGTATTTCCCTTACTGGGCTTTTAGTTTACACTTTGTTATTTATTTCATGTGGTATGGATTTGTGCACAACATAATCTTATGAGAATGTCCAGTATATATGCGATTAAAGGGATGTTTAATGTTACCCTACAGTGCAGATATTAATTCCTGCACTAAATGTCTGGATAGATCTGGCATTATAAACAACAACATGGCTATTTGTTAACTAGTTTCCTGCATGGATGAGCTCACAACTAAACGTAGCTATGATTTGTTGCTAGCTATGTGGATCACTGATGTGCTGACAATTGCTTACCAGCTATGATATAGACAGCCGCTTCTTTGGGACCACCTGAGGATTTTCTGCAGCTGGCCCTGCCTTTTGCTAGGTATGTATTGATTGGATCTGGACCAGTATTGCAGGCTCCACCATCTGAAACTGTGAAAAACAACCAGCCTCTCTCATTTGCTGCTTCATAGCATTTGCGCAGTGGATCTGTACGGTTCTTATAATTACCATCCAGTTGCATGGCCTTCCCTTCCAATGTCGGCACTGACCCACTTTTAACACATCCCATGTATTTGTAGGGCTGCGACAGCAACCAGCCTTTGAAAAAGAACATACAAAGATTTAATTGCAATTATTTCTTTGAAACAAGGCAATTTTATGGCAACAATAAGAATTGACCTTTAAAAACTAAATGATATAACAGTGGTTAGAATGAATCAGTTCAATCAGAAACATACAACATTTTCCTACTAAATTTCATAAACATGTGTGTGGCAGTAAATTATGAAAGAAAAGAAAAGATATTTAATGTTATCTTCTGCATGCTTTTGTGTACTTGAGATCTAAAAGGCATAGTGCTAGGGCATCTGACTTTTAAATACATGACATGATGTGCTCTATATCCATGTAAGAATTGGTAGTCAAACAGCGCAGGACAAAGTCATAATAGTCAACCACACAGATCTATAAGCATTGCAGATACCTCAAAGTAATCTGCAAAGGTTTTGGAAAGTCATCTGTGTCTTTGCACTACAGCGTTGGAATAAGCTCCGAGACAACACCAATTGCAAAACTTTATGACCCAAATGAAAATATCAATATTCTCTTTTCTCAGGAGAACAGAGGAAGTAAATTCGACTGTATAGACAAGCAACATACGTAAAATGCTCTATTCTATGGCGCAATTGAATGTTATAGGTGGAAAGGGTATAAGGTCAAATATCAAATTATCATTCTAATTATCCATCAAGATATTCAGATCAACACTCACCACTTGCAAAATACAAATTGCTGTTGGCTGAATCTCCTTTGCCATCTTTGTTGGAACACTTGCTACTCATACCCTTCCCATTGTAAATATCAGCAGCATTTGCAGAACTTCTACATTGACCTCCATCTGCAACTGCAAACACGGACCATCCTCTCTCTCTAGCAGCTTTATAGCATTTGTAGATGGCATCAGTGCGCACTTTATAGTCGCCATCTAATTGTTTGGCTTTTCCCTCCAGTGAAGGCAACGATACGTTTCTCCAGCATCCAATGGGTTGAAATGGTTGTCTTTGACGATTACCTTAAGAATATAACATTATATGTTTAAGTAATCCATCAGATCCTTATTAACCAATCAATTCTTACAGCAACCAAAATCACCCTCACTATTTTGATCACATCTTGCCGGAAAAAGAATAGCACCAAATATAATTGAAGGTGAAATGTTAACCATAATACAAACACCAGCTCTCCTTCAAGTATTGTGTAAGAAAGTCTTAATTGTTAAGTTATACTCAAAGAAAAGGTGATGCCAACAAGAAATTATTGAGGAGCTCATGCCAATTGAGTTAATTTCTAAAGGTAATGTGAAAGATATGAAATGTATAAGTCTGACTGATATCATCATTATACGCACACAACTCTATTACTACATTCTCTTAATTGCTTGACCTTTATGTAATCTAAAAGGCCTGCTCTGATGAGGTGTGGACTAAGGTGCTTTGGTGGGGTTTGGTGGTGGTTTTTGCCGGGTACTCTGATTTCCTCCACTACTTACAACTGGCTAGTCATGAATTAGCCACAATAAATGTGACGAGAAACGAAATTCCAAAATTATGCAATTGAAAAAATTTTTTTGCATGTTTGCTACTCCAAGGGTTGAACCAGTTGCATTTGATATTGATCTTAAAAATAACATGTGAAGTTGTAAAAGTTAGGGTCTCTTTCACCGTTCAGTTTCACGCACATTGAAGTGGTGCGATTTAATAACCAAAAGACGCCTGGTTGATGAGCGTTGAGTTTAATTGGTGTACTCCAGCATTAAAAGTATTGGAATACAAACGTTCTCTTCTCATGTCTCATTCTTAGATGGTTTAAGACTGTCCTCCTGTCACTTCCTGTCTTTTACCAGACACTTCAGCCTGTATCGCTGTCCCTCTTTGTCTGACTATCTTGGCTGAAACATCCCTTTTTTAAGGCATTTCAGTTACACAATCTCTTCTTCTTTTAACTTGTTTCTAGCCCATTACAATCAAAGTTATTGATATCTTTACTTCTCGACTGATAGAATCAAGTTCTAAGTTTTTACAATTATACAAACTTCTTGATGAAGTCACCAGGTTCCTACGATACAGCAGTTCCTAGGGTATAACTGTTTATGTTAAAGAATGGACTGTCTATGTTATGATCAACATGTTTTTGTAAACTCAGCAACACGTAGCAGGTGCATCAATTCGTAGTATACCAAATTCAAGTTTTACATCAAAACCCCCTTTTATGTCGTACAGGATATATTCATCCTTGAAAAAACAAGTCTTAGTTCTCAGTTATAGATATTGATTGAATTTTGATGTTCACAAAGTTCCCACGAAATATAGTAATTTCCTTTGTGATGGACAAAGATATATTTATAATTTTGGTCAAAACCAGTCTTTGTCTTCAAGAATTGAATTTTGGTTTTACCAGATATTTCAAAACTCTAAGTTAGATATCTTTATACACCAAGGTTTGAATTTATATAAACAATACCTGTGCTTGTGCAATCTGGCCTTACCCAAATGATTTACCAGTTCTGCGAACTTCATTCCAACAATACCCATTGTTGTGCAATAGCGTGTCCAGACATGCAGGTTCCTATTTTGGTGGCCGCTATGACAATGCTTGTCATAACCCTAACTCAACCAGTTCATTGCTTGGTACACTGCCCTGCTCCTCTTCTTAGTTAGGGTTAACCCTAATTTCTGGCATGACTACCATATGTGCAAAACATGGAGAAATCAAAACACATCTTTTAGGATTAGATTAATTAGCTATATGTATATGAAACTACTAAACTATTAAACATTTAACAAAGGTACTTGGTCAATAATTGTCAATAGAAGCTTCATTTAAAAACATTATGCATCTCTTTTACCTTTATTACTTTTACTTTTTTACTTTTACTTTACATCCTTATGAGAAGGTACATATTGTGGTGCTTAACTGTATTTCTCACCCAAAGATTAATAGGCTGAATTGACAAATGTAGTGTTAAAGGAAAATTGTGTCCAATAAATTAATCCAATAAGCTGCCTTTATATGCAAAATGTGTCCACACAATATAGTTAGGAACGTAATCTGCTCTCATACAATGTATCTTACAGAAAAAATTAAAGCACAATCTCCAAGAAATAAACGCAATTTTATATATTCATGCGATATGAGGCAGTATGAGTGTGATGATCGTATAGGTAATTATTGAAATGGCGAGGATTAAAGGGCAAATGCACCATTGGGATAACTTGGGCTAAAAGTATAGTGCTAAAAAGTATGTGTCAATTGCCCTATTCACAAATCCATTTCGAGTACCTGTTGAAGAGGAAAATTGCAATTTTCTGTGAAGCCAGGGGCTTCCTGCCCAAAACCAATGGGGACGTCAAGTTTGAAGTTACATGACCTATTTCCTGTCATCACCTAAGCAGCACTGCACTGGTTCAGACTGATTCCTAACACTACAGTTCTCCTACTCATGTTGGGAGATTCACGAATCATGGTGCTGTGTGCAGCATATGGATGTAATAATTGGAATGACAAGAAACCTTAGTGACTAAAAATGATTTTATACAATTCCTAATCCAATCATACATCCAGAAAAACAGATTTTAGCTGCACAATGGCTCAATAACAGTGGTACTCGTTGGGGTGTCAAGAACTTCATATAAAGGAAAATGTGAATTTGCTTTGTCATATCCATTAAATACAATTTGCTAGTTTATGAAGTAGCTTATAAAGAGTTTAGGTGATCTGTCCAACATTCAACGGAGACATTGCATGTTTGAATGTATATATATATAATATATAATATATATATGTATATACAGTGACAAAGCAGCCTCAGTTGGTTAGGTGTTGGACTAGTAATCAGAGGGTTGCTGGTTTGATTCCCGGCAGGGGCACTTTGGTCTGTCCTTGGGCAAGTTTAATCCATATTGCTTCAGTCTACCCAGCTGCAAAAATAACAAATTAAGGCAGTGCTTAGAGCGTGTGCGCTATGCGCTGCCAGTTGCTCTGGAATATCCTACGGGGGATTGAAATGATTTCCGTGTGTACAAGCCTGCTAGGTGAGGAAGGTCGTGTGAGCGCTTTGGTGGATACAGGACTATAAACTGAATGCCTTCACCATATATATATA
>OZ012701.1:22691379-22696379 GCA_963942565.1 Maea johnstoni | reverse complement strand
TCTATTCAGCATGTTAATTAGTCGTATGCATGAATTACTGGACATATTTTGATCCTAGCAATGTAACAACACTGGAACTTATAAACTTATTAATACACTCCCATATTTAGCCATGGGTACAAACTCATCATAATGTGTCCCTTTCTTTATAACATATCGCTCAGGTAAGATACTGTTAGCTTTCACTCTGCGCTGGAAGTCCATGGACGATCTACATTTACACCTCTATAGACTGCCTGTTATACATTGATTTAGTCCAATGAATTAGACCTCGGTTACGCTGGTCGTTTTAATAACTGATGTTCCTATTCCAGCTTCGAGGTCTAATCCAAATAAGCTAAATACAGTTGCGCATGATTCCGCCAGTTTTTTAGGGCGGAACGAAAACTGCTTCCAAAACTGACCAAAAGTACTTTTTTTTTTGCAAGTTGTTTAAACTTACTTGCGTTTCCAATGTCCTTAATATGTGTTTAAAAAATCTGTGTGCTTCGTTGTCAATGTAGTCCCTTGTAAATCCGATTTTTGAGGCCTAAAACACGATGACTTGGAGAAGTTTGCCATAAGAGTGGTAATTCTGCCTCCGAGTCACGTGCACAAACAGTGGATTCGTCACTTCCGGATATCAAGTTTTGTAAAAACGCAGAATTACATGGAATGAGTAGTTAATGGAATATATTATGAACACATTAAGACTTTTGGTATTAATGAACTGGATAAGGAACAGTAATGTCTAAGAAATAAATTAAATTTACGAGAGAAGTTTGAACGGCTTCCTCGGAACGATTCTGGTGGTGACAGTACTATTCAACTAAAATAATACGTTCCGTATAATAGACGATTCCGAGTGATTTTTATTTGCACGCTCTGACAACATTCGCGAGATTGGGTGTAATCACGCGAGAGCGTGTTAGTCAAGATGGCGGACGTCACACACACAGATCAAGTTGAAGTTGATTAAAGACGTGTTTGTGACTATCAACATAATATTGGACGTTGTGTGGGTGGCGGATTTATTCATTTTAGAGGTAGGTAACGAATGCCCAGCGTGGGACGTCAGTGAATACCGTTCACTTGGAAAAATCAACGTAAGTGTCCTCAGAGCCTACTCAGAGCCGAGTGCTATACATGAAAGACCACAATTGCAATAAACGTTAAGGTGGCGACACATGACATCTGGACAGAAATTTCGAGCTGCCTTTATGTTTATTGTGAATGAACTAACATTGATTGTAATTTTTTTAAAGCAAACTATCGATCTAAATCATCTGCTTTGGATATATTAATGTCAATATCCTATCATTTATCAGCTCAATCATAGGGTAGATGTCTCCTATACCATCATAATATATAAGAGCTACCCCTCCTTCTCTGCCTCTACTCCCAAACATATCATACTTTGAGTATGTACTTAATCAACACATCATAGACGTTTCTTTACGCATTTCTGATAATAAACAAAAGAAGACCGTTTTGAAACCTGTATTCACATACGGTCGTTTAGCTTTTTAAGAGATGCATTAGGTACGTTACATAAGTTCAAAAAACTCTATTCCGAGTGACCTTTTTGAGGAAATTAGAGTCCACCACAATGGGTTTGTATCCTCAGTTTCCAAATACAAAATATATTCCCTCAAACAGAATTAGCATATACCAGGTCTTGATGAACTAATACACGATTTTAACATTAATCATACACCTTCTACCACATCTAGTTAGTTTAAATATAACAGTAATGCTAATCATCACTTCTATAAGACACCTGCCATCTTCGAAAGATCTCTGTCCTGTTAGAAATAAGAATAGCCTCCCCTAGGATGTTAATTGGTACGCCATTACCATACGCTTGGTATTGTAAATATAGATAAAATTTCTAATCTTCAGCAGTCCAAGCCTGGTGTGTACTGAAAGGTCCTTATCACCCACCAGTGGACATCAATCGGCTGACGTAAGAGGTCTGATCATAATAATAATAATAATAATAATAATAATAATAATAATAATAATAATAATAATTGGAATTTATATAGCGCCATTTCCATTCATAGAATGTTCAAAAGCGCTGCACATTGTCATAATTTGAGTCATAGTCAACAACGCCTCAATGAGCGAGCCTGAAAAGGTGTGTTTTGAGACACTTCTTGAAGGCCTGACACGATGTAGAATCCTTCAGGTGTTGTGGAAGCGCATTCCATAATCTCGGTGGTACAGACCACAGGATTTCCTGATTTTCGGAGAAGTCATCATTGATTTTAATCCTCTGTTTCCTGCCTAGCAGGTTCGATTTGAACCACTGTAGAGCAGATCCTTTAACTACAAGAACTGACTCCACCCTAGATAAAAGGATGGAGCGATCGATTGTATCGAAAGCAGCGCTAAGATCAAGTAACACAAGGATTGCGGCCCCACCCTGATCAAGAGTGCGAAGAATGTTGTTCACACAAGTGCAGTCTCAGTGCTATGACATGCTCTGTATGCGGACTACATGGTTTCATGTAGCTGATTTATAGTCATGTAATTGGTAAGCCTTGCTGCAACTACCCTTTCCAATACTTTTGACAAGAATGATAAGTTGCTTACAGGACGATAGTTCTTGAGCACCTGCAGGTCGAGATCATCTTTCTTCAGTAACGGAGTGACCCGGGGGAGTGACTAACGCCTGTTTCATGGAGTCAGGCACATTGGCATTTTGCAACGACAGATTCACTAAAATCGTAACCATTGGAATAAGCTCATCTACCGAGTCTTTCAACATCCAAGTGAGAGCGGGATCTAGAGAGCAGCTCTTTGTCGGTGATTTTGCTATGATTTTGCAAACTTCGCTTTCAGTCACGGCCGAAAAAACATTCAGTGAACATGTTAATGCTGGGGTAGGTATATGCAACTTGTGTCTGGAGCGATCAGGCAGCTCATCACGTATCTTACATACTTTTTCAGTAAAGAACACAACGAAGCGATTTGCCAATTCTTCTGTTGATGCATGCTCAGGGAGTTTCATATCACTTCTTTGATGTAATATGTCTTTCACAATGTTACTGAGGTTTTTTGAGTCAGTGGAGGACTCAGCTACCAGCTTGTTGTAGTAGTCCTCCTTAGCTTGCAATAACATGTTGTTAAATTTGGTCCTCGCTGTTTTAAACAGGTCATAGTGGACAGCGTGGTTTGTGTCTCTCCACTTCCTTTCCCATTTCCTCTTTTTGCATTTTGCACCATACAAATCATCTGAGAACCATGGTTGTTTTGGACGAATTGTTACCATTTTCACTCTTGCTGGTGCATGCTTGTCAAGTACCATTGTTAGCGCAGAATTGTAGTGATTAGTCAAATCCTCCACGGAGCAGCCTTCAGCATTGCCGGGTTGTAGAGCATCCTTCAAGTCCTCTCTAAAATTGGGCATGTTGACACTGCAGAGTTTAGGCACTGACATCGGCACCTGAATGGGACGTGGTTTAGGGTGAGACACATCACACAGAATGAGGTTGTGGTCTGAGAGCTGGTCTCCAACCTTCCAATGACTTATAAGATCTTCATTGTCCCTGGTTATGACAACATTAAGGGTATGTCCCGATTTATGGGTTCTGGTTGTGACATGCTGCTTGTAATTCAGGGTGTCGAATAAGTCATTCAGTTTGAGTGCTTCAGTGTCATTCCTATCCTCAAGGTGGAAATTGAGGTCTCCCAGAAGCATGAAGTGGCCAGTGGAAGAGATCCGGTCATGCATGAATGGTGAGAATTCATCAAAGAACATCTTATTTGTCAATCTATTCTTTTGCGATGGAGGTGGTCTGTAGACCACATTGACAATGAGTTACTTGGAGCCTATATCACATATTGATGGCTAATATAATATAATACAGACAATGTTCACATAAATTCACACATAATAAGCTTCAATGGCATTTTGAAATCATAGGGTAATTATCAATGCAAGGAACTACAAGGTATTCACATATTACACCGATCTCTCACAGTTTGATGCCACCTCCAACCCAGTTTTTTTTCTCACGTTTTACATCCAGAATATATTTTCTTAATTTTCAGGGCCAGATTTTTTTCCTTAAAAAATTGATAGCAACCCCACCAAAGAGTGTCAAATGGTCCTCCTCTAGTCATCGAGAGGTAGATATTCTCATTATCCTTCATGCATTCAGACGACAGAACCACTGCCTGCGTCAAACACACCAGGACGACGATTTTATTAAACACAATCATTAACCTCACGATAATGATACAGACACTGGACATAATAATTTGTTATACCAAATCAGGATCATCCCTTATGGGCGGACTGTTAAATATTCTTGGGAGGGGACAGGGGCTTTCCTTTTTCAAAAAACCTTGCCCAGTCAATAAAAGAAAATGGAAGAAAAAGATTCTCGGGCGAAAATTGAGAAAAAACATTTTTGTGCCTTGATTATGAAGAAACCTGTGGTTGATCTGTATGCTGTGCATTTTTTCTGGCTCGGACAGAGGAGAGGAAAATTCAGACTGAATGCATATATGGTCTGTATATCAGCTTCACAACATAGATAACCAATATATCATCGGCTCCACGCAGATATAGGCCATGCACCATTTTGCTAACAGCGATAACATATCTATCATTACCTTCCCTGGCCACCTGCATATACATTTTGAATAACGATAAGCACAACTCTTTCTAAGTTCAAAGTTATAGCAGTGGTAATACGAGAACGTTCTTCATATAACTTGACTTACGCATAGCAAGAGGCAAGGATATCTCACTTGAACTCTCGATTAACATACATAAATCCATCGTATTTTAAGATTTTACACCATGTTGGCATACTATATCGCGCAAATAGTGTTTTAAACATCAAAAAGGGTATCTGGTTGCAGTGCTACCAGCAGCGGCCAACATTTTGTTGTTATGGTAAAGCGACCTCTAGCAGCAGGGAATGTAGTTTGCCTAATAACGGTGGCCATGGCACCACGGGAAATGTTCAGCACCTAACAATGATCATTGTAAAAAGCATTGTTAG
>OZ012701.1:22653879-22686379 GCA_963942565.1 Maea johnstoni | reverse complement strand
CTTAACCATGCTGGCCGACCAACTGCTAGATTGAGATCTGTGAAATAATATCGAATTGCAGATTCAATATGAAGCTGGTATGGACAGGAAGCAAGCGCGAAGCTTCGGATGATTTCATTTATTTTCGTACTGACTTAAAGTTACCTGAGATTTACCAAAGAATAATGGCATCATATACCAATATGACATCCCTTTGTGGTTTCCACTAGGAATAACCTCGAGAGAGAGATCGAGAGAGAGAGAGAGATCGAGAGAGAGAGAGAGAGAGAGAGAGAGAGAGAGAGAGAGAGAGAGAGAGAGAATTGTCGCTTGAGGGCGTAGCCAGAGGGCGACAATTCTCTCGAGGGGAAGTTACTCCTGGTGGAAACCCCACAGGGATGTCATATCTGTTTTATTTTACCAAACAAATACAAAACACAAAAGGGGGAAAATTACAAACACCAGAGATTTTGGATAAATACTCGTCGTCTACCTTGTTGAACTAGTTTCACCCGTAGGTCATTCGGCAAACTCCATAGGTGTTCGGGCTAGCGGTCACTATTCTTCGGGCTAGCAGCAACTATTCAACTATTTCATAGCTGCTGCTATGAACTATTCAATTATTTCATAAGCTGTTAAGGACAGCACCCTGTCACTAAGGAGTGAGGAAAACATGACGATTAATCCATGGCCCTTGACCAACCAGAATCGAGTCTTCTCGTGAGGTATAATTAACACAAATAATTACGGCAAACATACGCACGTCTACTTACTACAATATTCGATTAATCACGAATGTGTTCAAATCAAAAATGGCAAAATTCGTAAGTACACTACGATTTGTGCTGGAATTGCCATCAATCCCTGGCTTTGTAGGATAAATTTTGGCCAATAATCTATTTTTTCATTCTGATGTGGGCCATGTATATAGTGGCAGTTTGTCGAACATTTAATGAGTGTACGGTAAAGGCACGATTACATACGACTATGTACAACATATTTCACCACATAATCTTGTGCTGGCATGGCCAAGAGTCGGGGCAGAAATTTTGGATGATTTCATTTAATGTATACCGTGTTAATATTGCGCATATCAAATAATGCGCCCAGCAGATAACTGCCTTTGATGCGCAATTTAATCATTGCGCATTGATAACCTCAAGATCATGTTGCGTGAGGGAGGTAAGGGTATGCAACCTACCGGCTTTTGGTAGGGTGGTGTTGCTATATTCAAGCCGGCCAGCCTCTTAGGGATGCCAGATGCTGCCAGTTTTATCAGCAAGTGCAATTTGTATTTCATCACCAGCCAGGAACAGTGTTATCTTGGTTGCAATCAGTAACCCTGATTAATGGTAACCGGCATGTTTGATCACACTCGGGTGTGCAAGTTGTCTTCATCGTAATTGAACTCAGTACCGGCTAAGGCCGCGAAGGGTCTTCATGTTGAATGACAAGCTATCATATCAGTGTGTTAAAGAATTAAAGAATAGGGTTTCAATATTCAAAATATAGTGCGCAGTTTAATAAATGCGGACTCCATGGGTGCGCAAAGTACGCATTAATTAAACTGCCGCAATATTAACACGGTATACAGTATTTTCGTATTAACCAAAAATTAGCATAGATTGACCGAACAATAAATGCATCAAAACTATAACGATTTAATCTGTCCCAAAATCTTCCTATTCTCTACCTTAAACTGATATTGATGCTATATCAATAACTCTGTTTCTTGATCTGAGTGAATGAATGCTTAAAGGAACATCGGACCTTCTTAGATTGAGCACTTTATGAGTCCTCATGAGTGCTTCATGCTCATAAGTTCACACTGTGACTGCTACGTAGGTACTACTCAAAGTATCCATTTCTCAATAGATCACAGCATTATGATTCATAATTTAGCACGCATGAGATATTCATTCAACAATTCCATACAAGATAGAGTCTATGAAATTACAAGAATATTAATTCTATGACTTTTTTGTTCACAGATATGTGAGACAGATGTCAAATAAAACTTGATAACACATCATAGCAATCATAGCAAAGAATTAATAATGAATGAATAAGTGTTTAAAGGCGCATCGACATACAAACTCAATGTCATTTAGTGCCATAAGATATAAGCACAAAGAGGTCCGTTGTCATTGTTAAAGGACAATGACAAAGAATAATTGTACTAGGTGAAAGAAGAAAAAGAGGGAGAGTAAGACCCGTGAGAGACTTCGGATCCAAAGTAGACCAGGGGATCTTTTAGATGCAGGGTATCCCATAGGGTATCCCATCCACACATCCCCCTCATCTTATGAAGGCGAGCAGGGTGCTACAGCTGCTTAGGGTTCATCGGAAGGTACCAGCTCCTATTACACACCAAAAGGTGTGCCCCTTGCATATATGTATATGTGAGTACGTATGTGTGTGTATATACGCACATATATACTACAGATAATATGTCATATGTACTGAGCAACTAATTTGATATATTTGAAGATGGATATTTGCATGCATGCATAGTATGTTCTGTCGGTCTGAGCCTATATGACTTATGTAAGCGCATATATAATTCAACATTAATACCTGGAGCTCTTTCTTAATTGGTGCTATAAATTACGGGATTGACAGATATGTGAAATGCCTATCGTTACAGCTTTATGAAAGGCGACAAACAGTCTAATAATCAATGCACAAATGATACGCTAGTCTTCATTAGACTTGCGAGTTAACCTTTACTCCAGTATATGAACACACACACAGCCACATGTATATATGTATATATATATATATATATATATATATATATATATATATATATATATATATATATATATATATATATATATATATATATATATATATATATATATATATATATATATATATATATATATATATATACTCACACATATACACACATATATGTTGTACATTATATTGTACATTATGTTTCTAATACATAGCGAAATAAATGTTCACCCGTACATGCATCTAAAAACATGATCATTTGGGGGAAAAGGAATTGAAAAGGCGGATCGTTTGGATTCATTTTCAAGCAGAAAATATATCCCATCTGATGACCCTCATACACATACGTAATCTTAATCACTACCCCATTTCTCCGTTACTTTCATAAGTGTCACAGATCCAGGTCCTGTACTATCCATGGGCTGCCATCGCATTTAGTGCAGGAATTAACTATCGGCACTGTAATGTCACCTTCCAATATAGTTGTATTTGCTTTGTTTCTGCAATATAGTCTTAATTTCTTTGTTTCTGCAATATAGTTTTATTTGCTTTGTTTCTGCAATATAGTTGTAATTGCTTTGTTTCCGCCATATAGTTTTATTTGCTTTGTTTCTGCAATATAGTTTTATTTGCTTTGTTTCTGCAATATAGTTTTATTTGCTTTGCTTATGCAATATAGTTTTAATTGCTTTGTTTCTGCAATATAGTTTTCATTGCTTTGTTTCTGCAATATAGTTTTAATTGCTTTGTTTCTGCAATATAGTTTTAATTGCTTTGTTTCTGAAATATAGTTTTAATTGCTTTGTTTCTGCAACATAGTTATATTTGCTTTGTTTCTACAATATAGTCTTAATTGCTTTGTTTCTGCAATTAAGTCTTAATTGCTTTGTTTCTGCAATATAGTTTTAATTGCTTTATTTCTGCAATATAGTCTTAATTGCTTTGTTTCTGCAATATAGTTTTAATTGCTTTGTTTCCGCAATATAGTTTTAATTGCTTTGTTTCTGCAACATAGTTATATTTGCTTTGTTTCTACAATATAGTCTTAATTGCTTTGTTTCTGCAATTAAGTCTTAATTGCTTTGTTTCTGCAATATAGTTGTATTTGCTTTATTTCTGCAATATAGTCTTAATTGCTTTGTTTCTGCAATATAGTTTTAATTGCTTTGTTTCCGCAATATAGTCTTAATTGCTTTGTTTCTGCAATATAGTTTTAATAGCTTTGTTTCTGCAATATAGTTTTAATTGCTTTGTTTCTGCAATATAGTTTTAATTGCTTTATTTCTGCAATATAGTCTTAATTGCTTTGTTTCTGCAATATAGTTTTAATTGCTTTATTTCTGCATGGTGTTGCTTCTGGTCAGACTTTTTAAAAACTCTACAGACACTATGTGGCCGATGCAAGTTATACAAACTTCAAACAGAGCAGAAAATAAATAAATACAAATGAGTATAGTCGATGTTCATAGACATTAAGAATGAAATGGTTCACTTGCATTTTTGATTTTAATTGGAAATCATGTAAACTTCATTAATTGACACCATATGCTGGTTAACAAGGGCCTTTGTTATTGCTACGAAGACTGATTTGGTAGAGCCACCTTGTGACAATTTTCGAACTGAATTTTTGCAAAGCGCACATTTATTGTCTGCACACAGGACTCCACTTGATCTTTGTGGAATATCCACATTATCCTTTTACTAAAAATGCGTTACAGGCGAAAACTAGTTAAAACCTTTCACTGTGTTCAAATTTCAACAGCCTGGAATCCTGTTCACTGTGGTAAAAAACTTCTTAGGGTCAGTCGAATGGATGGTACACAAATGCTACCAAGTATAGGGGGATCAACTTTGAAAATCTATTTAGATATATCATATCACGAATTGCATCGTTTAATGGTGATGTAGACAAAAACAGAATATTTAACATTGTAGAGGCAAAATCTTCCATTAACACAAATACTAGATGGCTATATACTCTGAACTTTGTTGTTGTGTAAGGTTTACCCAATAATGGGCGTAGTGACAAAAATAGCCTGACACTTTTGGTCAAATATTTTGGCCAAAAGCAAATTTGGGGTAATATTTGAAGGATAAATGATCATCAGGTTATTACAAACAAATTTTCTCCTAATATTTTGTAAATTCTTTCTTAATTTTCAAATTATCGTCGAAAGTCTCAAAGATCCAGGTAACAATTTCAAATAAAGTAAACCATAAGTATTAATGCAGACCGTCTTTATCTATATCATAATTAACGATAATAATCAGCATGCTGTTCATTACAAGAAGTTGACCCTAGTGTGTAATCTGAACTTGTTCAGTCTTTATCTGTGTCGTATATTTTCATTTAAATAAGCAGTGTTTTCTTCCTACCTTGCATTGTTACTCTCTCGAAGATTCTTAAAAAGAAAAAGAAAAGGAAAAGCATTGATCCTGGCTTGGCCATGTTTTCCTTCCGTTCATTCATCCAAGCATGAAGTACTATTTCTTCTTTTCATCGTCAAACATCATATAAGTGCACACCTGACACAATGCTCAATAAATAATCTTCAATGCTATGCGTGTAATTTGCATGTGACTCAAGTAGAAAAGTTTCATTGGCCGAATTAATGTTCATACACTGCGCATGACCAGGTAATGACTAAGTTGCGCCAATGTTATTTGAATTGATGCCAGAATCATTTGAAAGGACTAACCACAAAGACAGATACTGACATGCACACCTGACAAAATTAATTATTCAGGCGACGATAACCTTTACCCTATAACTACCTACCACCCAGCATTTAATATGGTAAACAAAATAGCAGCATGCAACGTGGACTTATTGGACAAGTCCGATAAGACAAAGCGGCCAACATTACACGCTCGAATTTCAGAGGGTTCCGCATTTGTAAGAACCTCAGAGACCATCTAGTAAGGGTGAAAACTACCCTACTACTTGATAACCAGGGCAATAATACAGCCCTGGTCAGTACCAAACACAAATGAAATTTTATTAATTTAGATTTCAAATTACAAACGTGTGTAGATACACTATATAGATACATATGTAATATGGTGTTCCACAATTGCCCCACCTAACATTTGAGGGTTCTCTAATTCAGTTATTTCAGCATTACATTTATCTGCTTTATATTCCTTGTACATAAAACATAACACTCCTATACACGTTTTCACATTGTTCCTTCTCATATAAAGTAATAGTGTTAAACATACAATCAATATGTTTTTTTTATAATTCTCCACAAAGCATGTTTTTTATTGCCTCTCAACATCATCTTATTTCAGAAGTTTCGAAAATACAATTCAACTCAGAAAGATAATAATTAACAATGATAGTTATCGAGCATGTAATAGTAATACAATTAGATTGCAAGACCAATAATATCCCAAATATATGTAACCTCACATCACTCACAATCACTCTAAAGTGATATTAAGAAATTAGTAACTCCTGTTCTATAGGGTCCAATTTTTGTTTGTTACAAATGTATTTCTTGGTGCATCATCATGCAATCTAAAATGTTTTCACTATCCGATATCATGATACATTCACCTACACTATTATGAAGCCATTTTTCAGCTTCATTTCTAAAAAGGCTGATCTTGGGCATTCTATAAATGCATAACATAATGTATCTGTACTCGGTAGCTACATTTATTGAAGTCTTTTTTTTTCATATTGAAAAGTAATTCAATGGTGGCAACACTATCATAAAGAACCTTGAATTGGGGTTATTGTCGATATTATTACGAACTTGCTCCCTTAAGTCTTGACAAATACGTTTAAACACACGGCAGCTAGATTAGCAGATACAAATGCATTACTTTGGAACTGGATGTCCTATATTTAGTATTATTGTATTAGATCTTTCTCAGCATACATCCGAAATATATATATATATATATATATATATATATATATATATATATATATATATATATATATATATATATATATATATATATATATATATATATATATATATATATGTATATATATATATATATATATATACATATTTACATATAATATATATAATTTATATTTATATATAATTATCCTTGATGCCCAGTGAGAATTATTACAGTGTGTATTATTGCGCGTGTATACTATATCTATTTCGATCTTTATCAATGGTATTTGCATCGGAGTGGCAGTCTCGTAGAGGTCTGAATGTCTGGAGGAAAATGTACCGAAGGTAAATCAAACACTAGTCTACATCTTTTAGTTATGGTACTATCAGTAGTGTCAAGTAATGAAACCCAACACATCTACAAAGAAAGTCCACCTTTCGAAACAAAAAAATCATTAACCTTTCTAAATAAACTAAGTGACCTTAGGAAAAGAGCTTGATTGCTTTTCTCCAATAAGTGCAACATTTATCATAAAAGGAGTTTGGAATTTGGAACTTCGTTTTTGGTCACTTTTAAAAAGTAATAGTCAAAATGGTATTTAGTTGCTCGAGAAGCAATCTGACCGAGTGAACAAATACTTCCAACAACAACTCCGTATGAGAACCATTAAATTATTCTATATAAGCCCTACATTATTTATTATGGTGGCAGTGAATGAAATGAATAATGCATGCCAATATGTTAATCAGATGGTAACATTAAGCTGACGGTAACATTTCAAAATGTCAAAATGACGCCTCAGCCAAATGCATAAGAGGGTAGGAGAACTAGATTGCTTTCTACAGCTAAGGTAATATCACAACAACGAGTTAAAAACACACGCCGCTACGCTATAACAATTTCAACGTGTCACATATCTCTCGCACCAAAGTCGGTCCAAAGTCACGGATTATGAAAAGGCCAAACGTTTGTGAATACTGTCGAATGCCGTGTAAATAACTGAAGGGAATAATTAGCTACATGTCCATCCTTGTGAAATAACACTTATTTCGAGATATGTGACATATGTTCCCAATTTTTCTGTCACTCAACTTACAAAACAGAATAGATAAATAAATTCAGAAATGCTACCCTACTTCCCTGTTTGGGCATGCTCTAAGTAATTCACACTCAGTCTATTGCCACTTAAGCTTTTTGAAAGGAAATACAGTGTCATTTTTTTTCAATAAAAAGAGTTATGTGAAATGATGAATAGAAATGTCTGCCTGCAAAATCATAGTTACACCACAAAACAGATACCAGAAAGAAGCATGATATGCATGTACTTACTTAGTGTTAGGCAGTTCACCGAAAAAAAAAATGGTTATTGTCCTAATCAGTATCATTAAAAAATCCTGTCAAATGTAAACCCTGAAAATATCTGCAATGACAGTCTTGTAGTGCCAACTTTTAGTTTCTGTAATAAAGCCGTAGGCAGCCCCGGCATAGCACATGTCCGATTACCATCCAGTTTCATGGGCATAGTTGCATGGATGACCTCAACGTAACTTGGATCTGAAAACTACGTTGGTCACTGATTTGCTTGCCTTATTTTTTGACATGTTATTCAAGAGAGTTTCTACAAACATTCACTGCCAGATGTTTGGTCGACTCGTTCAGGAATTAAATGTATGTACTCTTTTGTAATAATATGATTAACGACTGAACACTAATAAGGGGATTATAGGACTTTCTCTGACGGACATCCAATGCAACTCTCATCTAGGAAGGAGCTTGGAGAAGAAGGTCAACACTTTTCTGCAATATTATGGTTAGATTATTACTAATAAAAGATAGGGAAATGGAGTACCAAGAGAAACTCTGGCAACTATTCCAAATGCCCAAGATTCGTTCCTGGACAGTGGTGAGAGACAGTAAACATTCAGTGGCAACGCCAACGACCACTGTGCCTTCAGGGTAGATCCTTATCTTAACTAGCAAGAGAAAGTTACGGAATTTCTATGGTTCTAGAATTTGAATATGAAAAAGAAGGTGAGAGAAACTTCTCACATTTTTCATAATCCTTGAAACGGGATATTAAATTTTTGCAGTTAAAAGTTCCTTTTTAGTTATTCATGCTTGCAGCTCCAAAAAGATTACTTCAACTAAAGATTACTACTACTGCTACTGGGGACAGCCGTGATGGCTCAGTGGTCTAAGGCTTTGCTTAAGACTGATAGCTGTCTTTTTACGCTACCCGACTTCGAATTGACATGTTTTAAAGGTCTGTTCCCCACTTACAAATAGCTAGATACAACTCAGCCACAATATGGCAGAAAAAGAGGCGAAACTCAAAATTCCTTAAATTACTAAATCATTATTACTAGACATCTTGAATTTCTCATGGGTTTCCACTGTAGTGCACAATGTTACTCGCATTGCGTGCCACAGTGCACCTATTTTTCTTTACAGTGCAGAAGAGGGGGTTACAATTTTTAGCGTTTTAATTAAGGATTAAAGGCAAGATCAAACCTTGAACAGCAATTGATTACAGCTCACCTAGGACTGGCTGGCCTGGTGACCGATTGCAATCAATGTGGAAGCTCACCAGCTGACCATCCTAAACAAAGGATTCCCAGCCTAAATAATTATCTTCTAATTACCTGTCACTGTAATCTACGTGACAACTATAGACCATCCTAAACCAAGGGGTGCCCTCCTTAATGAATACACATATTAACCAGCCTTAATCCTTTATGTCGTATATAGATACCTGGTGTACATAATATGACCAGGCGGTTAGGCTGGGCAGTCAGTCAGGAGGGGACAGTCAGGCAGGGGTCTGCCAGCAGGACAGGCCGATCTGGGCGACCAGACCTGTACTTAGATTACAGTATGTACCCTCTGAATTAGCAGGCGCATTGAAACAACTGTCATTCATGTCATTCATTATTCACGTTTTAGACTATCACAGGATCAGAGAAGAAAGAAAACAAGAAATGAAAATACTACTACTACTACTACTACTACTACTACTACTACTACTACTACTACTACTTATAACACTAATAATAATAATAATAATAATAATAATAATAATAATAATAATAATAATAATAATAATGATAATAATAATAATAATAATAATAACAATAATAATAAGAATAAGAATAATGATATTAATAGTAAAAAGGATAATATTTAAGCATTGATTTATTCACTCTTTTGAATTATCGATGATTCAGTTTGCTGTGATGTATTATCTATATATTTCATTTTGTATCCGCTATCTTTAGTTACTTGTCACTTAGATCACTGTTATATTTTATATTTTTCCGAAGCAAAATTACAGTCATTAAGCAAAACATATGTATACGATTCAAATATATTTATAGAATTGGAATTCAACGAGGTAAGCTCTTCATCCATCTCTTGAAAGAAACTAGCATCATTCATGGCTGTAACATTGCTGTTAATAATCGTTACATGAGCTAGGCAAAACAGCTCATGGTGGCTACAAAATGGAAATCTCATTATACATTAAAAATGAAAACAGTATTGCATCAATTATGTATTTTATTTGTTTCCTTAAATCATTTATACATGATAGGAAATGTAATACCTCTCTAAACAGCAGGATCAATTGATTGAAATATTACAATCTTTTGCAGATCCAGGTATCAATCCTTTTTCCCATTTAAAGAACAAAAAAAACCTGATGAAAAGAAACTATCTTTGGGGAGTGGTATATACTCTTTGAAATACACCGGATTGAGAGCTGTGTACTCATGCAGTTCGCTGTATCTATTCCGCCATATGACCACTGAGGCAACAAGAATGACAAAAATACCCCCGCTGATAACTGCTGAAACAACTCTTCAATCACTGCCAGTTGTGTTTCTTGTCTTGGTAGTTACTGTAAAAAACAGAGACCAATACTTTATACAACTATCAGTATGTGGTTTGAAGCCATGCATCCATAGTATCGTTTAGCAAAAGTGCCGTTTAAATTTTATTTTCCAAGAACAATAGCATATCTTTTGGATAGCAATGGCACAGTTTTTACCTATAATCCGTACATGCTCAGAGCACTTTATAGATAGATGAGAAAGGAATCAGAATATGTCAGCAAAATCTTATTTGTTATCTAAAATACTCCAAAATGTCCACGTTAATATTTCAAACTTTACAGTATATGGAGGTTAAAATCGGTTATATGAATAATGATGTGCATTGACGGACTATGTAGATAAAGGTGCAATTATCAGCATTGAATAATAACTAGTAACTCAAGTAAGATATTTGTGACTCAAGTAATATATTTATCCTTTAACCACTCTTGGCTGATTTCACTAACTAATGGGTTCTGGTGAGTTTTGGAGAATCAACACATTCATTAGAACCCAACACAATATCCTTGTATTTTCCTTACTGGGCTTTTAGTTTACACTTTGTTATTTATTTCATGTGGTATGGATTTGTGCACAACATAATCTTATGAGAATGTCCAGTATATATGCGATTAAAGGGATGTTTAATGTTACCCTACAGTGCAGATATTAATTCCTGCACTAAATGTCTGGATAGATCTGGCATTATAAACAACAACATGGCTATTTGTTAACTAGTTTCCTGCATGGATGAGCTCACAACTAAACGTAGCTATGATTTGTTGCAAGCTATGTGGATCATTTGTGTGCTGACAATTGCTTACCAGCTATGATATAGACAGCCGCTTCTTTGGGACCACCTGAGGATTTTCTGCAGCTGGCCTTGCCTTTTGCTAGGTATGTATTGATTGGATCGGGACCACTATTGCAAGCTCCATCATCTGAAACTGTGAAAAACAACCAGCCTCTCTCATTTGCTGCTTCATAGCATTTGCGCAGTGGATCTGTACGGTTTTTATAATTACCATCCAGTTGCATGGCCTTCCCTTCCAATGTCGGCACTGACCCACTTTTAACACATCCCATGTATTCGTAGGGCTGAGACAGCAACCAGCCTTTGAAAAAGAACATACAAAGATTTAATTGCAATTATTTCTTTGAAACAAGGCAATTTTATGGCAACAATAAGAATTGACCTTTAAAAACTAAATGATATAACAGTGGTTAGAATGAATCAGTTCAATCAGAAACATACAACATTTTCCTACTAAATTTCATAAACATGTGTGTGGCAGTAAATTATGAAAGAAAAGAAAATATATTTAATGTTATTTTCTGCATGCTTTTGTGTACTTGAGATCTAAAGGGCATAGTGCTAGGGCATCTGACTTTTAAATACATGACATGATGTGCTCTTTATCCTTGTAAGAATTGGTAGTCAAACAGCGCAGGACAAAGTCATAATAGTCAACCGCACAGATCTATAAGCATTGCAGATACCTCAAAGTAATCTGCAAAGGTTTTGGAAAGTCATCTGTGTCTTTGCACTACAGAGTTGGAATAAGCTCCGAGACAACACCAATTGCAAAACTTTATGACCCAAATGAAAATATCAATATTCTCTTTTCTCAGGAGAACAGGGGAAGTAAATTCGACTGTATAGACAAGCAACATATGTAAAATGCTCTATTATATGGCGCAATTGAATGTTATAGGTGGAAAGGGTATAAAGTCAAATATCAAATTATCATTCTAATTATCCATCAAGATATTCAGATCAACACTCACCACTTGCAAAATACACATTGCTGTTGGCTGAATCTCCTTTGCCATCTTTGTTGGAACACTTGCTACTCATACCCTTCCCATTGTTAATATCAGCAGCATTTGCAGAACTTCTACATTGACCTCCATCTGCAACTGCAAACACGGACCATCCTCTCTCTCTCTAGCAGCTTTATAGCATTTGTAGATGGCATCAGTGCGCACTTTATAGTCGCCATCTAATTGTTTGGCTTTTCCCTCCAGTGAAGGCAACGATACGTTTCTCCAGCATCCAATGGGTTGAAATGGTTGTCCTTGACCATTACCTTAAGAATATAACATTACTTGTTTAAGTAATCCATCCGATCCTTATAAACCAATCAATTCTTACAGCAACCAAAATCACCCTCACTATTTTGATCACATCTTGCCGGAAAAAGAATAGCACCAAATATAATTGAAGGTGAAATGTTAACCATAATACAAACACCAGCTCTCCTTCAAGTATTTTGCAAGAAAGTCTTAATTGTTAAATTATACTCAAAGAAAAGGTGGTGCCAACAAGAAAAGATTGAGGAGCTCATGCCAATTGAGTTAATTTCTAAAGGTAATGTGAACGATATGAAATGTCTAAGTCTGACTGACATCATCATTATACGCACACAACTCTATTACTACATTCTCTGACTGGCTTGAGCTTTATGTAATCTAAAAGGCCTGCTCTGATGGGGTGTGGACTAAGGTGCTTTGGTGGGGTTTGGTGGTGGTTTTTGCCGGGTACTCTGATTTCCTCCACTACTTACAACTTACAATTGAAAAAAAATATTTGCATGTTTGCTACTCTAAGGGTTGAACCAGTTGCATTTGATATTGATCTTAAAAATAACATGTGAAGTTGTTAAAGTTAGGGTCTCTTTCACCGTTCAGTTTCACGCACATTGAAGTGGTGCAATTTAATAACCAAAAGACGCCTGGTTGATTAGCGTTGAGTTTTATTGGTGTACTCCAGCATTAAAAGTATTGGAATACAAACGTTCTCTTCTCATGTCTCATTCTTAGATGGTTTAAGACTGTCCTCCTGTCACTTCCTGTCTTTTACCAGACACTTCAGCCTGTATCTCTGTCTCTCTTTGTCTGACTATCTTGGCTGAAACATCCCTTTTTTAAGGCATTTCAGTTACACAATCTCTTCTTCTTTTACCTTGTTTCTAGCCCATTACAATCAAAGTTATTGATATCTTTACTTCTCGAGTGATAGAATCAAGTTCTAAGTTTTTACAATTATACAAACTTCTTGATGAAGTCACCAGGTTCCTACGATACAGCAGTTCCTAGGGTATAACTGTTTTTGTTAAAGAATGGACCGTCTATGTTATGATCAACATGTTTTTGTAAACTAAGCAACACGTAGCAGGTTCATCAATTCATAGTATACCAAATTCAAGTTTTACATCAAAACCCCCTTTTATGTCGTACAGGATATATTCATCCTTGAAAAAACAAGTCTTAGTTCTCAATTATAGATATTGATGATAATTATAGATAATTTTGATGTTCACAAAGTTCCCACGAAATATAGTAATTTCCTATGTGATGGACAAAGATATATTTATAATTTTGGTCAAAACAAGTCTTTGTCTTCAAGAATTGAATTTTGGTTTTACCAGATATTTCAAAACTCTAATTTAGATCTTTATACACCAAGGTTGGAATTTATATAAACAATACCTGTGCTTGTGCAATCTGGCCTTACCCAAATGATTTACCAGTTCTGCGAACTTCGTTCCAACAATACCCAGTGGCCGCTATGACAACGCTTGTCATAACCCTAACTCAACCAGTTCATTGCTTGGTACACTGCCCTGCTCCTCTTCTTAGTTAGGGTTAACCCTAATTTCTGGCATGACTACCATATGTGCAAAAAATGGAGAAATCAAAACACATCTTTTAGGATTAGATTAATTAGCAATATGTATATGAAATTACTAAAATATTAAACATTTACCAAAGGTACTTGGTCAATAATTGTCAATAGAAGCTTCGTTTAAAAAACATTATGCATCTCTTTTACCTTTATTACTTTTACTTTTTTACTTTTACTTTACATCCTTATGGGAAGGTACAGTTTGTGTTGCTTAACTGTATTTCTACCCCAAAGATTAATAGGCTGAATTGACAAATGTAGTGTTAAAGGAAAAAAGTGTCCAATAAATTAATCCAATAAGCTGCCTTAATATGCAAAATGTGTCCACACAATATAGTTAGGAACGTAATCTGCTCTCATACAATGTATCTTACATGGAGAATTAAAGCACAAACTCCAAGAAATAAACGCAATTTTATATATTCATGCGATATGAGGCAGTATCAGAGTGTGATGATCTTATAGGTAATTATTGAAATGGCGAGGATTAAAGGGTAAATGCACCATTGGGATAACGTATGTGTCAATTGCCCTATTCACAAATCCATTTCCAGTACCTGTTGAAGAGGAAATTGCAATTTTCTGTGAAGCCAGGGGCTTCCTGCCAAAAACCAATGGGACGTCAAGTTTGAAGTTACATGACCTATTTCCTGTCATCACCTAAGCAGCACTGCACTGGTTCAGACTGATTCCTAACACTACAGTTCTCCTACTCATGTTCGGAGATTCACGAATCATGGTGCTGTGTGCAACATATGGATGTAATAATTGGAGTGACAAGAACCTTAGTGACTAAAAATGATTTTATACAATTCCTAATCCAATCATACATCCAGAAAAACATATTTTAGCTGCACAATGGCTCAATAACAGTGGTACTCGTTAGGGTGTCAAGAACTTCATATAAAGGAAAATGTGAATTTGCTTTGTTATATCCATTAAATACAATTTGCTAGTTTATAAAGTAGCTTATAAAGAGTTTAGGTGATCTGTCCAACATTCAACGGAGACATTGCATGTTTGAATGTATACATATATGCATATACAGTGACAAAGTAGCTCACTTGGTTAGGTGTTGGACTAGTAATCAGAGGGCTGCTGGTTTGATTCCCGGCAGGGGCACTTTGGTCTGTCCTTGGGCAAGTTTAATCCATATTGCTTCAGTCTACCCAGCTGCAAAATGGGTACCTAGCATAATTAAGGTAGTGCTTAGAGCATGTGCGCTATGCGCTGCCAGTTGCTCTGGAATATCCTACGGGGGATTGAAATGATTTCCGTGTGTACAAGCCTGCGAGGAAGTGTGAGCGCTTTGGTGGATACAAGACTATAAACCGAATGCCTTCACCTTTTTATATATATATATATATATATATATATATATATATATATATATATATATATATATATATATATATATATATATATATATATATATATATATATATATATATATATTATACATATATATATATACATAAATATATATATATATATATATATATATATACTTATATACATATATATATATATACATTTACACACATATATATATATATATATATATATATATATATATATATATATATATATATATATATATATATATATATATATATATATATATATATATATATATATATATATATATATATAAATATATATATATATATATATATATATATATATATATATATATATAGAGAGAGAGAGAGAGAGAGAGAGAGAGAGAGAGAGAGAGAGAGAGAGAGAGAGAGAGAGAGAATATATGTTTACATACACTATTCCTTCTGGCTATTCAGTTAAGTAATCTATGCTGGGTGTTGCTTATACTATATTGAATCAAGTTTGGAAGATGTAATTTATTCTAAGTGTCCACAGTTTTATTCTGAATAGTATGTTAAGTAGAATATTAAATTAAGTTTAACCAAGTAAGTAAACAAGCAAAGTGACAATTGTAAATAATCAAAACATCAAAAAGTAACAACGGTAGAATACAGAAAAAACACAAAGTAAATACAAGGTAACAAAGGCAGAATGGCATTAGGTTAAAGTCAAAACATCAAACAGTGGGTAAAGTAAGAAAACATAAACGCAAAATAAATACAAGTCAGCAGCTACAAATTGTTTTATGTTTGTGTGATAATAATATACAGTTGAACCTGTCAAATTGAACACATGTGTACATTGAACACCCGCATACAATTTTTCATGTCCCGGCGCACTCCTATTGAAAATCAATGGGAGGCTACCTGGATACATTGAACACCTGTCTACCTTGAATATTGAACACCAAATTTGTTCCCGCAGGCTACATTTAACCTGTCTACTTTGAACATTCTGCACTGATTTGAAACTTTTCTCTGAAAATGAGGACAAATGAGATACGTAAGATTAACTGTTTTGTTAAGTGATATTTTTCAAAGGCTGAATATGTGAAATTTTTAACTATATGAAGAAAGTGAGGTAAAGACATAGTAGATTTTGCAATACAATGATTATGTTTCTCTAATTACCCTTGAATTTGTTTCTATTTCACCCGACCTCCAATTACTCAGAACCTGGATACATTGAACACCTGCGTATATTAAACACTTTTTCATTTCCCGTGAGTGTTCAATGTAGACAGGTTCCACTGTATGGTCAACGCTATCTTCTTCCCGATTTCTGCTCATGGCTTTAAGTGTGGAGACACTGTACTTGACAGTAACATATGTTTAACGCTATATTCTTCCTGATTACAGAAGCTAGCTGCGCGCTCAGGGGTCATACATATGTATGTGTGGTTAGTTTTGTTGCATGGTTGTCTCTTTCTTCACTGAGTTGTGAATAACCTTTTTTGTAATCAAAATAATACAGTTTATGCAAAGTGCCTTTTATAATTTACCCACCAATATTTTGTATCAGATTTTTTGTAGTTAGCTACTTCCAATTGGTTTATTTAGTTATTTCTACTTACTTTCAATTGTAGATATACTGTAAACGATACTAGTATATGTTCAATGTTATTTTCTTTCGGATTTTTACTTATGACTTTAAGTGTAGAGATACTGTACATGACAGTTACATATGGTCAATGCTTTCTTCTTCCTGATTACAGAAGGATCATGAATTAGATACTCCAATACCCATTTTGAAAAGTTTTTTATTAGTTTAGAATCTTGTGTTGAAAGGCCTAATTTGTATGTATTTCAAATATGTTTCCTTATGACTTGAATGATGAGTATTGGGAGATTTTGATAAAAAAAGAACCTATTGTCATTACTACTATTACTTTCCAAGAATCTTTAATGTTGTGAAGGACGTGACCATTCCGGACATGATCATTCAAGTCAATAAGATTTCTATAAAGTTTGAGCACCATTTTCTATCAATGCTCGTTGTAATATTAATACACAACTATGTGGCAAAGGAACATTATAAACGTATTCGCAATTTGCAATGTATTGATTCTGGATTGAGTAACTTTTTATAGAACAGGGTACATATACCACCGGTTAAAATGTTTAGCTGATAAATGATAATTCGTCTTTTCCTCTTTTAACTTGAAACTTTATTCGTTTATCACACAACACATATACCTCCTTCCATGAGTGCCTCCTTCCACTGGCTGAGCAGAGAGACTTTCCTCTTAATTTCTGTACCAAATCAGTCACGCAACTTTGTTAAATCACAATTTGGCAGCATGAATAGTATCTTATGATTGTCAAATAAACGCCATACCTATCATATATTGTAACATTTCTGGGATTTCCAAGTTCAGCCTTTTGATTGAGATATACTAGGTCATTAGTTATGCAATCTGTCTTCTTTGACGTTAAAAATCGAGACCATATGTTAATCACGCTTTTCCATTGCGTAATTATCACAGTGTAATACATACTTTTCGATCTACCCAAATGGTCAATACCCCCCAATCTATAATATAATCGCTGCTTTTTAATCTTTGTCAAGTTACACAATATTGCAGTAGCAAAAACAATGCCAACTGCTTGGTCATCTATCTTAATGTGAAAGAAAGGGAATTAAATATTATTTATTTCCAGAATATCTGCTGTAAACGAGAAAAAGTGGAATTGCAAATTTGAGATTGCACAATTTAGGAAACAAATTCAAAAGTGGAGTAATTGTAATATTATTTTCTTTCTGCAATCTTGTCATCTCACAACTATCCAATATTCACTGACAGGGCCCTTATATTATTGTACATACAAACGAACGTTTCATCTTACCTGCAGTTGCTGCCAAGATGCAGATCAGCGCCCGAAGAATGCTTTTTGCTCTTCTCTCGACCATGGTGGAGAAAATGACAGGCTGTGCCACAATCGTTCAAATGCGGCCTTAAGTACATGTTTCCATAAGGTAGGCAGTCACAGTGATCTAATGAAAAATAAATAATATCCAGGTAGCCAACGAAATCAAAAGTATCAACATAGGCGAATCTCATTCTAATGAAAACCATCCTGATTGCTCAATCACAAGTGCCAACATACAGCATTAACAATGTACCACCGTATGACAGGAGAGACGACCGGAAATACGTAGTTATTGCATCATTTAGCGGAATGCTATCTGATCCTTCACAATCCATTTGATAATGTAACAGACGTTGGTAGTTCTTACACAACACAACTATATTTGCTGTAGAGTTATTTTGAGCGGATTACTTAATTTTTCCTGTAACTTTGTTACCTGCTAGTCGTACATTTGTGATATATTTTTGTCAAGAATTTTTCACTCCTTTCTACTTCTTGGACCTGTCTCTTATTATGTGAATTCTTTCCTTTTTGTTGCCTATATGGTGTTGTTGATTTAGGTGTTTAAACACTATTTGAACATCATGATAGGCTTATATTATGCATATCTGGAAGATAAGATGGCGATAAATAGTTCACATGGATTTAGGTATGTGAGACATCTTTCGTTCCGTTCTCTCTTATTTTGTATATATTGAGGGCTGTTTGTCGGTTATACTTCTTTTTCATTATGTGTTTATTGAAGCTGAAAGATGAGTTTTGAAAAAGCAATACGATGATTAATCAGTGGGCATAGCCACTGTTTGTGATTTATGAAACAATGGTGGACTCATTTCCTGAGAATGCATAAACTATTTTTTCTCATCAATAAAACATTTGTGCATGTAGTTAGCAATAATGTGAGAGAATGAAACTGCTGGCTGCAATTGCAACAGCTACTGCCGCAGAAAACACAAGATCCTTTTCTTTTTTCTCTTATTTTTGTTGGGTCGCAATAAGTGTTTTCATTCATGTCCAATGAAAAAAAACTCGAAATTGTAGTGCTTATTAATGTGTTGGAACTGATGATAGATTTGATATCCTTGTTGTAAATATCGTATTTGGCCTTTGTCTCTGGTCAGCCATTTGCATCACGCTCTAGGACATCTGGCCGTATCCCTTTTTCATAAAAATTTATTGTTGCTCAAAGACACATCGGCCCACAAAGGCCATCTAATACCATAAAATATGTATAAGATAATTGTAATTTGATAATTGTTAAAAACAAAAATAATTCAAATCAATAAATGAAAATGCTCATAAATCGGTAGGACAGATCATTCTCATGTAAATAAGGTAAACTGTTGTCGATAGGAACCTTTATTTAAAGAGTTTCTAAAAGTTACATCATTTATTGATTCAATGAGATCAACATAATCAAATAGAATATGTTTGACAGTCAAACGACAGTTACACGCTATATATTAGGGAGGATCTTCCTTTTTTAAAAGGAGGGTTTGAGTCAAGTGAGTGTGACCAATTCATATGCTTGCTAAGAAATCCAGGATATAAGCTAAATATACATAATGAAATTTTCCAACTATGCAACTTTTCACTAATATGCACTCTTCTGTGGTGATTCTTCCTTCTCGTACATATTGCATTCCCTGATAACTAAATATTCAACAAAAAGTACACAAGCTGCTTCCCTTAGTTTCCATAAAAACCATAACCAATTTATCGTTGTCAGCCTTATTTATTTTCTAGTATGATAGTTATGCTTAAAACCTCTGAAACCAAGTAAAAAATGAAACAAATGGTAATCTTATAACATACATCATCGTAGATAAGCAGGTTAGACAGGTTAATGACGGAATGATTGCAACCTCTGAAGACTTACTACCATACTATCAAGAAGGGAAGATAATAAAATAGCAATGAGATGTGGATATATTTTGGATCTAAATCAATTTTAATTCAAATATTAAATGAGAAAGCCGAACGTAATACAGAGGCAGACATTTCGAACATGATAACTATCGAAAGAAAAAGATTAAGCAGAGAACTTTTCTGCATAACCAATAAATTGCAAGCAGAATTGAGTGGGCAGATTTTAGAGACATGCCTGATATAACATCATCGTAAAACCTCCTATTGTGTGATATATGACGAGGATTTCACTACTATATGAATCGAGATTGTCAGCCACTAAAACATATTCATGGAAACTTGTTTTATATAAAAGTTCAGGAACGTAGCTCAACAGCCCTAGAGTTCCACACAAAGAGACATCTAAAATTTCAATTAGTACCTGCTGTGTTCAGTGTCATTCGGTGGCAAGGGAGTTGTATTTCTGACAAGAAGGAGGGAGGTAATTCAGTAATGGCTGATTGGGTGGAAACTGTAGTTGTAGCCACAAAGAAACGTTTTTCACACTGTATTTGTACCAGGAATTTATCAACGTAGGTAGACGTAGGCAGGTAGGTATATAGGCAGGTAGTTATGAAGGAATGTAGCCACTCAATCAGGCAGGTACATATTAAACCAGTAATCTATGAAGGAAAGTAGCATTATAAGTAGGTCGTTATTTAGGCAGGTAGCTATTTATACAAGTAGTATTTTTTGGTAGGTAGCTATGAAGGCAAGTAGCTATTTAGACAGTTAGATATGAATGTAAGTGGCTATATAGGCAGCTAGATATGATGGAATGTGGCTATTTAGGCAGTTAGATATGAAGGAAAGTGACCATTTAGGTAGTTAGATATGAAGGAAAGTGGCTATTTAGGCAGCTAGATATGATATGAAGGAAAGTGGCTATTTGGACCGTTAGATAATGAAGGAAAGTAGCTATTTAGGCAGTTAGATATGAAGGCAAATGGCTATTGAGGCATGTAGTAATGAAAGAAGGCAGCTATCTAGGCAGGTGGTCAATGTAGGCAGGTTTTTATTTTAGTATAGTATAGCATGTTTATCGACTATTGTATTTGTAATTTCGCGCTTTCGAGCACGGTCAATAGACCAAGCAATACAATACAATACTATGCAATTGGAAAACATGTTGGTGGCTAAATTTCACTCATCTTGCTACCATCACTTCATCTTATATCTATATTATGAAATAGGTTTCGAAATCGTTCTCTATCTCCAAGTTATTGTCAAAAGTATCATATCATATTCCTTAATGATATGCAATTCCAATATTACAATATAACGTTATTGCGCCATTTTTTCATGTTTGTCTTTCTGTCTTGCTCAAGAAATCTTTAAATATGTAATGTTGTATCTCTACCAATGTTTATACTCAACTTTAGTCAAGAGGGTGAAGTTAAACATACAAAGCGCCAAAAGGCCTAGATGGCGCGCTATCAACACGGGAGACTTTTCGAGCCCTTTTATTGAAGTGAACATTGTTTGTTACGCGGCCATATTTAAGGTTATTTCAGTCAAACAATCTCAGACTTTATTTTTGTTGAAATATGTTACAGCAAAGGAATTGGGTTATAAAATATATATGAAAATAAAGATTCAGCAGAACCAGCCCGCAATGCGTGCATCTTAGGCAGACAGGCCACTAGCAAAAACAACCCGCAGTGTAAAGGTCACACGCCATTTGGTTTACTGTTGCGTAAGTTCTTCGTTCGTTTACTCGACCTTACTCTGGTAAGCTACTAAGGAAATCAATGTCATGCGCAGTTGGAGAGAGTAAAGCTAGTCTCACACAGAGCACGAAGCCAACAAGACTGTACGCGAAGTGGGCAAATTCCACTACTGGTTAACTTCGCGGAGCTTCTGGTTGTCTTCGTACTTAAGCGTGTTCACTTCGTGTCCACTTCGGCATACTACGTGGTCACTTCGTGGCCGACGCGGAAATTTTTGAAAATTCCAAAAATTTGAACACGAAGATTGACCTACATACATTCTTGTCCACTACGTATACACTACTGGTCGACTTCGCGTTCTACTGGTTCACTTCGCGTTCTACTGGTTGACTTCGCGTTCTACTGGTTCACTTCGTGTTGACTTCTTCATCAAATTTCCAACACGATTGACCAGGAAGTGACGCGAAAAACAACCCGTAGTAGCGCGAAAACAACACATTAAGTTCATATTACCATCTCATTGTCTTCGTGTTTAGTCGTGTTGGTGTTTTTGCCTTCTTGTTAGCTTCTGCATAGATCATGTACACTTCTCAAAGACTTTGTGTTATCTACTTACTTCCTTCGTACATATGCGTGTTTAGTTCGTGTTGTGTACGTGTTGACTTCGTATGGTATGGTTGATTACCTTCTAAATTTACATATTGTCCGCGAAGTGAACACGAAGTGGAGTTTAGCCACTTTGCGTACAGTCTTGTTGGCTTCGTGCTCTGTGTCAGACTAGCTTTACCGAACGGGAGCGGGTTTATGGCTTACTCGAGTAAAGTGTCATGGCGTTTGCGATCAATGCGTAGGCTGCACTAAATCATGATTGGCGATCTCTATTCATCTACGAAACAATTCTTCATAAGTCATAATAAACATCATATGAAATATAACGCCAAGGCATCTACCGTAAAATCCAATTGTTTTCCTAAATGCGGATAACAAAAGTGAACGATTTACTCACTTTTAAAGGTGCCAGGTAACTAATAATTTGCTTTAATGTCTTTTATAACTCTTAGAGTGGTCAGTATATTTTAACACGCATATGTTTTACCTGTGTGTAACATGTTTATCCATGCTGAGTGAGACTTTTATTAAAAATTGTTATATTATCATCATCATAACTTTTATTATTATTATTATTATTATTATTATTATTATTATTATTATTATTATTATTATTATTATTATTGTTATTATTTTTATTATTATTATTATTATTAGTAGTAGTAGTAGTAGTAGTAGTAGTAGTAGTAGTAGTAGTAGTAGTAGTAGTAGTAGTATTATCATTATTATTATTATTATTGTTTTTACTATCATTATCATTATCATTATAATTATTATTATTATCATTTTATTATCATTTTTACTTACGAGATAGGTTAAACTAGAAAGGGTCTCACCACTGACAAACGTCCGTTCAAATTGAGTCCCAATCATTATGAATCGTATGATAGAATAAATGCTTGGGGGACGAGAAAGATGTATGTGAGAAGGGTGTACCTAATCACTAAAAAGGGGGGATGGGGAAAAGGGTGCCACCCCTAGGTTGGGGTACACATAGGTAAAGGCCCACTCAGTAGGTCTCCTGTATAATGGGGTAAGCTCTCGTGCCAAAGCTGTTGCCGATCTTTACCTACCTACCTACCTACCCATGTACCTTACCCATTGTTCCTAACAAATCTGTTCCTAAAATATATAACATACGTAAACCCCACACCATTGAAATCGATCTTGGAGCGAAAAAATCGCTAAATGTCGTACTATGAAAACAAGAACTGGCTCTAAATTGCCATTTGTGATACCAGTACTGTCTACTGCTAGGCAGCTTTTGTCGTTAATACAAATGGAATGAATTGCTTAAATCAGTGTTTCTGGGAACAGATTTACTTTTAAACGGATGCATTAAGTTCATCTTACAAACACAGACAATAGTTCACTGTTATATGCTAACAATACACATGGATGAACTGGTTTTGAGTATCGATACAAATGCAGACGACGGGGCGGTTTGGTACATGTGGCTGTAGTGCGTACGTATGTACGCATGTATGTGTGCGTGCGTATGTATGTGTGTGATAAAAGTGCGTACGTATGTATGTGTGTGATAAAAGTATAACAAACGAAAGACATACTGCTACTTAAGAAACTTATAATAATTATAAGCAGTAGTAGTAGTAGTAGTAGTAGTAGTAGTAGTAGTAGTAGTAGTAGTAGTAGTAGTAGTAGTAGTAGTAGTAGTAGTAGCAGCAGTAGTACATTAAGTGCGTGTGTGCGTGCGTTCGTGCGTACGTATGTGTGTATGGTATCTAAAAGTATATATTAACATTCTGCCATTTTATATGGCAATCTGATTTGTAAAACGCATTTTAATCTTACACAACAAACTCAAAGAAAACTGAAATATAGTAAACAAGTGATATCACCTAGATCAGCATTTCAATAATAGTAGTAGTAGTAGTAGTAGTAGTAGTAGTAGTAGTAGTAGTAGTCGTAGTAGTAGTAGTAGTAGTAGGGGGAGGAGGAGTAGTGTATGTACATATGTATGTAATTACGTATGTACGTAATTATGTATGTATGTATGTAAGTATGTTTGTATGTGTGTGTGCATATTATGTAATTATGAATGCAATTATGTATGTATGTATGCATGCATGCATGTATGTATGTATGTATGTATGTATGTATGTATGTATGTATGTATGTATGTTTGTATGTATGTATGTATGTATGTATAGTTATTGACTGCATCTCTAATGAAAAAGGGTACAGATACATTAACTGATATATGTAACAAGAAGTAATACAACGATAATAAGGTTAAGAGCTAAAGTAGCGTGAAAGATAAATTGAAAGAACAGATGAAAAATAGTAAAAATGAACACATGGAGAAATATCCAAATAATATTACAATTTAAAGACACACTGCGCCTTAGGAAATATAATAATGATTAGCAGTAGTAGTAGTAGTAGTAGTAGTAGTAGTAGTAGTAGTAGTAGTAGTAGTAGTAGTAGTAGTA
Source organism: Maea johnstoni (assembly GCA_963942565.1). Taxonomy (NCBI): domain Eukaryota; kingdom Metazoa; phylum Annelida; class Polychaeta; order Spionida; family Magelonidae; genus Maea; species Maea johnstoni. Next base: position 22,661,344 of record OZ012701.1, on the reverse strand, counting down.
GTAGTAGTTTTTGCCTTGATATGTATATATATATATATATATATATACTAGTATATATATATATATATATATATATATATATATATATATATATATATATATATATATATATATATATATATATATATATATATATATATATATATATATATATATATATATATATATATATATATATATAGTGTGTGTTAGTGTGTGTTAGTGTTTGTGCGTGCATGCGTCCATACGTACGAATATATGTATGTGTATGTGCGTGCGTGTATGTACATATATATGTATGTATGCGCGCGCGCGTGTGTGTGTGTGTGTGTCTGATAAAAGCACATATCAACATGCAACCATTTAACATGGCAATCTGATTTCTAAAACGCAATTTATCATTACAAAACAAACGTAAAAGAAACAGAAACATAGTAAACAAGTGATATCAGCAAGATCAGCACTTCCTCCAGAACATAATTAGTTCACAATCACTCGAAATACACTCGAACATCAATTAAACCTGTAGTTGCCCCTTTAACCAGGTTAGTGGACAAAAGAGGCTGCACGGTCGATTAGCACAAATAAGGAAGTTTACACACACCACGAGCCCACCCAATACTAATTGTTCTGAATCTATTGTTTCTTAGCTATCACACCTAGTTCTTTCTTGGCAGCAAAGTACGTGTTCAGTGAGGCATGGCATTCTGGGTTTTATGTATCGGGTGCAGCACCATACCCGCATTTCGGGTGCCACTGGAAAAAGGGGTTTCAAAACATCCTCCTGCGCCCAAGCTCCTAACAGCGACATTAGAAACAGTAACAAAATGCATATTGCATTTCGGGTGCCACTGGGTAAAAAGGGGTATCAAACACATTCCCTATACATGACCCTAACAACGACAGTTATAAAAATGCATATTACTATCTTTTTGCTTGTTAGCGATAAGTCTTGTTGTTGTTGTTGTTGTTGTTGTTGTTGTTGTTGTTGTTGTTGTTGTTGTTGGTGGTGTTGTTGTTGTTATAACCATAATCTTTCTTCAGGCATAACTACTTTATTCACCCCATCTTCATCATTACACACAGAGGATGTTGCTATTATCATTATTATTATTATTGTTATTATTATTATTATTATTATTATTATTATTATTATTATTATTATTATTATTATTATTATTATTATTATTATTATTATTATTATTATTATTAGTAGTAGTAGTAGTAGTAGTAGTAGTAGTAGTAGTAGTAGTAGTAGTAGTAGTAGTATTGTTATTATTATTATTATTATTATTATTATTATTATTATTATTATTATTATTACAATTTTTATTATTATTATTATTATTATTATTATTATTATTATTATTATTATTATTATCTTAATAATATTTTAGAAGTAGTAGTAGTAGTAGTAGTAGTAGTAGTAGTAGTAGTAGTAGTAGTAGTAGTATTAGTAGTAGTAGTAGTAGTAGTAGTAGTAGTAGTAGTAGTAGTAGTAGTAGTAGTTGTAGCAGTAGCGGTAGTAGTAGTAGTAGTAGTAGTAGTAGTAGTAGTAGTAGTAGTAGTAGTAGTAGTAGTAGTAGTAGTAGTTGTAGCAGTAGCGGTAGTAGTAGTAGTAGTAGTAGTAGTAGTAGTAGTAGTAGTAGTAGTAGTAGTAGTAGTAGTAGTAGTAGTAGTTGTAGCAGTAGCGGTAGTAGTAGTAGTAGTAGTAGTAGTAGTAGTAGTAGTAGTAGTAGTAGTAGTAGTAGTAGTAGTAGTAGTAGTAGTAGTAGTAGTAGGGCCTTGAGTATTATGGTATGAATGATACACTGCAACTTAAGAAAATAATAAATAGAATAGTAGCAGTAGTAGTAGTCGTCGTCCTCGTCGTAGTAGAAGTCGTAGTAGTAATGCCTTGAGTGCGTGCGTGCGTGCGTGCGTGCGTACGTATGTATGTGTGCGTGATGAATGATACATTCTGTTCGAGTAAGGGGCTTGCTTTCAATAGGCCCGTAGTTAAGGGTCGGAGACGGGGTCGGAGCTTAACTTGATACTACAATAGTTCGTTAGATAATGAATCATTACATCAGCAGTGTTTTATAAGAACACGATCATATTATCACAAAGCGATTACAAGGACAAGTTCAATGTGAGTATTTTATAAATGAATGTACTTTTCAATTAATTTTTAAATGAAGATTGGATGAAACTAGGGAAATATGTAGGATCGACTCCACTGTGTTTATTTCTGTCTACTTTAGTCTTACGAGGTCACGTTATTCTTAAACGTGTATTTCTTAAATGCCGTTTCTTGGTGCTACACATTGCTGATTGTGTTAACCACTATTACGTTATGAAATAATATTAGTTATCAACTGTTTTGGAGTATGATACAACTTATATCTCGCAATCAGATGGCTGTATCACCCGAGGCGCAGCCGAGGGTGATACAGCCATCTGATTGCGAGATATAAGTTGTATCATACTCCAAAACAGTTGATAACGAATTTATCCTCGACCTCTGCACAGGTAATAAAAATGAACATACATACATACATACAAATACTAGGAGGTTGATATAGGATTCTGAGCGGTTAATACAACTTCATATCACATGCCAATTGACCAATCAAAAGCCTAGAATTTTGACAATCATGAGATAACAAATTATATTGATCAATATGATAAGAATAAAAACACGGAAAGCAAAAGTAACTGACTCTGCAAAAAATATTTTAAGTCGGTGTCCACTCCAGAAATGAGTAATAATTTGGTGTAAATTAACACTATTGTCTTTTCTAGGAACGAATCTGAATCGTTAGTCGGAAATAACACACTTTCGTAGCGCCAAAGATATAACTATAGGCATGGAACGGTATTCGACAAGGTGACAGTGGCATCTAAAACTTTAAATCTATTCAAAATATACCCCACATTCAGAATTTCTAAATGGACCAGTTTTTAAATGGGGAAGTGACAATGCTAGCTAATTGATATGTGAAGTTCAATGAATTTCTTAATGTGAGGTACTATTTAAATTGATTTAAATGGATCTTAAGTTTTAGATGGCATTTTCACCTTGTCGGATACCGTACCATGCCTTTAATTCATCAAAGTTGATAGTTTACTGGGACCATAAAAAGCATTGTGTAATATGAATGCATACAAGGCAGCCTTTCCTCATTTTTTGTACGTGTTTCGTCGATTAATCACTCCTTGAACACCATACGTGTTCGGGCCGGCTTTGATTGCCGTGTGATTAAATTGCGCAAATTCAATATCCCCTTTCAAAGATTAAGAACAATGTGACAAGTTTTTCTTACCCCCATTTCTTCGTATTCAAATGTTTGACCATAAACATCCATTACATTCTCTTGATGGTTAGGATAAAGGCCAGCCCTGAAGGCCCAGTGGTCCAAGGCGCTGCCACTGACTGCTAATTGTCTCTCACCACTGTCCGGGTTCGAATCCCACATGGGGTATGCGAGAAAGTTGCCAGTGACTTTGGGATAGTCACGACTTAGCCGCAATATGGCAGCGAAAGTGTCAAAATAACGAAATTCCAAACAACGTACAAATGGAAATCACTAACGAAAGGATGAAGATCTTCCTCAATATAGAGATATGGAATGTATCTTTTGTCGATTAAAAAATGACATGTAAGGGAACGAGTTAATATATATATATATATATATTTCGCTACTTTTGTTTGATTTCGCTACTTTTTGCCATATTGTGGCTAAGTCGTGACGAGCTAGTTGTAAGTGTTGGGGGAAACCGGAGTACCTGGTGAAAGTCATCGCCTAACCCGAAGTCACTGGTAACTTTCTCACATGCCCTGGACGGGATTCGAACCCGGGTAGTGGTGAGAGACAGCTAGAAGTCAGTGGAATCTTAACATGATGGTAACTTGTCTACAATCTAGAAAGATAACATCTTCTTCATGTAAATCAGTCAATGGCCCTCTAAAGCACAATCATCTTTCAGGAAATATCAAGATACTAATCATATTTTAAAACAATCCCTAGAATACCGTATATCTTTAAAACGTAGAGGTATTCCAATTTTTCCTTATTTTCGCTGACCTTTTTGAACCGTGAAAATTGAAGACATGAATAAAAAATTACACAGTATCGTTTCAGGGTGCCTTCCTCCAGCTGTTTATGAAACCTAGTTTAGTTTAGTAGAGCTACTAGATGTTCTACTAGTGTTACGTTTCACGTCACATGGTAATGTACGTGTGAAAATTGAAAAATCGATGAACAGACAATGAACTTGTTCATGCGTTTCAATGTATATTACATATCTTAAATAATTTTCAAGTGTAAGAATTGATACATCGGGACCCATAGATTTAAAATATGTGATACTAATTCATCTCCATTTATGGTTGAGCGAGACATTTCTATTTTTCTTTTGAGTATTGCTCATTACTGGCTCTAGGGTCATCATTCGTCTATATCGTTAAGATATATTTGAGGGTAGAATACATGTTTTATGAATGAACGTTAAAGCAATGGCAAATCTGCATTGCAAACCAACTCATTTGCTCTGTGTCTATTACATATTTACCAATTCTCTAGGTCATAGAGATCCATTTCAAAAGGGTGGAAGGAGATATCTTGCATGAGTGGGTGATTCTGTGACACAAACTCTATTACGAGTGCAAGATACCTTCTCCCTCCATCCACGATTGAACCTGTTTCTCATATGATAAAAAGGAAAATTACATGAATTTTACTCTGAAGTTAGCTCGTTAAACGTTGTCAGCAAAAGGCCACCTACGCACTGGTTCCACAATTGTAATATACATGTGTTGTGACATGGACCATTTGTTTTCCTTATAGATTCGGGTCGGGTCACGTACGTTATGCTTGTTTAGTGCACTTGCGCCATTGTTGGTTCTACTGTTTGGGCAGCTGAGAATTACCCACACTTACCAGGTCCGAACTTAATGCCTGTAAAAGCACCTTTCAAAACGGGTTCATCATTCATTTTTGGTACCAAAGTTGACGAAACCCCGAATTTTCATTGACGATCAGTTTCACGGATGTTTATATTAAACTTTATAGATTTTAGCATAATCTACAGATTATACTGAACGGCGATAAAAGTGTGCTAAGATAACATCTCTTTACGGGTTATCTACACATAGTATAGGCCTCTGAGTGAAGGAAAAATAGTTCTTTTTTTGTTGTGGGGTTCGCCTCCTTTGGAAATTTTCGACAGTGGTATCATCAAATTCACAGTTCTGCTTCTGCTTCTTCGAGGAGAAGCGTCATATGAAAAATCGTGAAAACATTTTTAACATATTGTATTTAAATGCAATAAAATTCTTAGTTTTAATGCTTTCGATTATTATTTTGATATTTCTATCATATGTCTCTGAATGTCCTTTGGATATGCATATATCGAGATAAGGTTGACATGCAGAAGGTTTTATAATATTTTCTAAAAAGCTACGATACACACACACACACACACACACACATATATATATTTATATATATATATATATGTATATATATATATATATATATATATATATATATATATATATATATATATATATATATATTATATATATATATATATATTTATATATATATATATATATATATATATATATATATATATATATATATATATATATATATATATATATATATATTTATATATACATATATATATACACACACATATATATATAAATACGAAACGTATTCACATATTTACTTTGCACATATACTGCAAGTTTTCCTTATCACTGTTGAATCACTGAAATAGTTTCAAAAGTGTGAAGATTTTGCGGGCACGGCTTTGCAACTTAATGCATTACTGCCCAAAAGCTCCGCGAGAAAATTGTCGTCAACATCTGCAATATATTTGACAATATTTTTGAATGGCTTTTTAAAATATTTAAAGGGGAGTAGTTGGTTGTGTTCTGATCAACATTTCTCCATAGAATATTTGCTTTGGTCTGATATATGGTCACCAGAGTTGGCAGGCTGCGTCTTACCACTATCAGCATTAATGGGTTAACATTTATTTCATTTTCATTTAGTATGGAATAACGTTTATAAGGATTTATCAAGTGCACAAAGACTGGCGAGAACGGAAATACTCTCTTATAGTTCTTACAAGAATGTAAAGGAACAGGAAATCATTGAAAAGCTTATGTCTTTAGTTATGTATGTCTATTTCGTTTGCTAATTTGTGCATGTTTGTCCCTTTTTGTTGTTGCATAAAACATGAATAAAAAACAGCAGTTCTGTTTCCGAAATTAAAAACAACAACATTTATTTTTCTTCACCAATTTCTGTTCATTTCAGTGAAAATAACGATCGATGGACACAGACCCAGGTGCGATATCAGCAGTAGGAGAAGATGAAGAAATCATTGATATATAAAGAGCAGCTATTATTCTACATAGGACTTATATCTTTAGTACTCATAACTGCCCAGGAAACCACCAAAACAGGTGAGTCAAAATTTAACAATAATCACCAAAAGCTTAAAAATAATACTTTTGTCTGTCTTTACTTTTTGTCATTTTAACCCATTTGTATCTACAGGGCAAGAATTTCGGACAACTTAGGAATTGACTCTTCAAATAACATAACATGTAAAAACTAACTTTGATGAATATTGATTGTTGATTGATTGATTGATGAGTACACCAGAAACAGCACAATTCTTTCCTCAAAATATGGCCTACATACCAAATATGTGTGTCAGGTAATGTGTACACATTAGAATGAGAGAGAATTGACCTAATCCAATGTAGACAAAACAAAAAAAAATAATGGTGGAAACTAATGTGTGTCCAATAATGTCTTGAATCCATGGTTTAGGTCACAAAGAGTACCATTACTATTTCAGTTTTAGATATTACAGGAGTTAAAGGGGGAATGCATCCCGGAATGATTTAGGTTCAAAATGATCTTATACACCTTTCAATTAAGACCTCAAACCAAACCTGTCTTCCTCCGCAATCTTATGTCATGGCTTACACGAGTGAGCAAGTTACAGACCACATGGGACAGCTAACTTGTAAGTAGGCTGAGCACCTGCTGTGCAACTAGTGGTCAAGATATATTGGTAACAGGGGAGCTTGGTATCTGCTGTCCTGATGATTTTCCTGCCTGGCTTTCAGTAGGTGTTCGCAATTTCTAGAACCACACTTATCTCCAAAAAAGCAAAACAGTTATAGCATCATGACACTGAGCTATACAAAGATCTGGAGTAGTGCAAATATATGGTTTACTCAAGAAAATCTTCCCTCAGATACGAATGTAGAAATAGTTCATGCCTGTTACATATTCCCTGGTGTAAGCCATAACTGAGGAGTGCTTAAGAGGACAGGTTTGAGGGAGGTCTTATTTAAGAGGTGATATGTATAAGCATATTTTGAATTTCAATCATTCTGATGGTAAAGTTGCCCTTTAAGAAGGGTTTTAATTTGTGAATAAAGGGTGTCGATTTGAGATTTTCACATGGTCCA